>JAANYP010003572.1:0-58104 GCA_020465985.1 Centrapalus pauciflorus | reverse complement strand
CTCGGGGACCTACAACCGGTTTGTTGTATCTAGCGCGCGGTGACCACAAAGCCCGTACGGTCGCTGGGTTCTGGGTAGATGCTTCTGGCTGACCCGCTGTTCCTTTTCGGGGAACACAAAGGTCGCTAGAGGGTTTCCTCCTCTGGTTTTATTGGCATATTCGTCTCTTTTTCCGGTAAGCCTGCTAACAGATGTAGGAGGAGGAGCAGATGCGGAGGAGGAGGAAGAGAAAAGAAGATGAATAAGAAACAATTATGATGGATGCTTCTGATGATGATTGATGATGTAATGATGATGATGATGATCTTGATGATAATATCTCCTGCTCATACAATCATAGAAATTTACAAATAACTCCTATATCCTACTGGTCCCTGTATTCGGTCACAGAGGCTGAACTTCCCGCCGTCATTCTTAAAAAAAAATCTAAGAAATAAATCGAAATGAATGTTAATAAAAACTTCATATTCCCCCCAAACCCGAGAGGTTCCCAAAGTATATAGTTATAAGCTGTATAGGGGGGGTGAATACAGCAATTTAAAAACTACACACTCTTTTCTCAATGTTTGTATGTATTATCAACAATTTGTTAATTACAAACAAGCTTGAATGCGGAATAGTTCAAGCTGAGATGACAGATGCAACAGTATGTTCACTAGTCTAAGACAAACTCAAACTAGAATACAATGAATACACTCACTAAGAAGCACTCACTGTGTTTACAAGACTTGGGGAACCGCTTATGTAAAACAGCTTAAGACACACAGAGCTTGGTTTACACAGAGGCTTGCATGCATGAAAATCACACTTGGCACGTTCACTCTTGGTTTCACACTTGCTTTCTCACACTTCTTTCTGACCTTAGAAGCTTCCTTTTATACTCACGTAGAGGCTCTAAGAGAAACATCTTCATTGGGCAGAATGAAAAAGGAGAAGTCTTGTTTGAAAAGACAATATAACTTTTTTGCACTTTTCTGAAAAGCAGACTTGCCTTCTCTTGTGCAGAACTTTTGTCTTTTTACTTTGTCTACTGTTGCATTGCCTTTAACTAATTTAGGAATGTCAACTTTGCGTCTTTCTTCCTTGTAAAGGCCTATTTTGATATAAGAAAAAGGTCTGTCACCCTTTTTCAAATATCCTTTTGTCTTCATGTTACAGAACAGCGTGGGCAGGCTGAGCAGTTCTGTTTTCCACTTTGTCTTCGACTTTGTAAACTGATCTTGTAGTAAAAAACAATACATGATGACTTGGAAACAAATTCCATAAAGTGTTTAGCCTGTTCACAAAGAACAGGTTCTGTTCACAAAGAACAGAACACTTTAAAAATGCCCAAGCTGCTCAACAGTGTAGAGCAGCGTAGACAGTTTATGTCCAGCCTGTTCAGCAGACAGAGCAACTTGGACAAACTGTCTTAGTTGCAACACATGCAACATATAGAACAGCTTTAGACTGATATTGCAAATCATTTTCAGGTTTCAATAAGGCATATAACAGGCCTTAAATTCAACCTTCAAATGCATCAACAGGTTTGATTATAAAATCTCCCCCTCAGATGTAGAACAGGTTTGACTGAGGCCTTTTTGTGCCTAACAGTGTGTGTGTGTATAGTCATCTCGGTTGGGTTTGATTTGTGAAAATAAAATAGAAACGGTCGGACCTTCTTAAATTCAGTTATATATAATTATAAATTCTGGACATTTTGGCAATCTCAGAAATTGGAGATTAAAGTATAAATTTTCGATCACAATTCCGAAGGATTTACTTGGTAATTTATAAAACTTGATGAGACTCATTATTAAACGAGAGATTGCTGGTATTAATAAAGGGTATATTGGGAATAATAAAACATCAAGTTAGAGGATTTAAACGTGAGTTTCGGATGTCGGTTTCGAATGTTTGGTACTTTAATTGTACAAACTCAATTCTCAGTTGATAATAAACATACGTATGATATGTTTTACTTATGGAATGTAACAGGTCCCTTGTGGTGTTGTTTAACCCACAATGGGGTACTTTGTGAGTCCGGTTGAAATCCCGAGGAGAAATAAAATAAACGGAAGTTAATTAACGCACCCACTGTGAGTACATATGATTTCACATGTTTATATCTGCTTTATGTTAGCTATTGCCTGCTGAGACATGTTGTTTCACCTTCATTTGGTTACTAACTTACGTAGACTTAGATGCACATTGTTTCCTGTTGCATGTCCATTTCTTTGTTGTGCATCTTTCGATGGACCGGCAGGTCGCATCTGTATTCAGATGTTACTGCGCTATATGACCCGGAGCTGATCCCTCCGAGGTTCTGGTAGGCAGAAATTCATCCTCGATGTTATGTCTATCTCAGATGATTGATTTAAAGTCGAGCTTTGGGCTCGAAGGAGCTGCGGCTCTTGTGTCGTACTTTGTGTACGTGGAGAGTATACGATGTGCATCGTCGGAGTTACTCTTGCGGGCTTCATAAATGTAACATCCGGCACAAAAGCAGGTTAGGAACTATGACCTAATCACTATTTATTCGCAAATTATAACCTAATCTGTGGCCATTAGCAATTAATCAAAGTGATTAACAAAGTTCATAAGGAAATTCAATACAATTAGAAACAATTTTATCAGTGCGATGAATCGACAAATTAAATAATCTAATCGATTTGCGATATGATGGATTATTTCAACCAAGTGCATAATTATATTAGCATTAGTAACACTAATCATACATTAATACACTTACTTAACCTTAATTATGCAAGACTAAATCAATTCATTAAACAAATGCATTCAAAGGTATTTATGAATTTACATAAAAAGGGAAATACAAGAATACATTCTAAATACTTTTATACAAAAAAAATAAAAACCAAAATACCTCATTTTTATACCACAAAAACCAGTCAACACAAATGGGGAACAAACTTTTGTGTCCCCTTTGACTTTCATTATAAATATTGAAAAGAATTCAATACTTTTTCAATTTTTCCAACATGTTGGTAATGTATTAAACATCACTTTTTTCTTTTATCATTTGCGAGACTCAACCTCCTCTATAGAGAACTCTTTCACTTCATTTCCACACAATTGCAAGAGCAAAATCCTTCTCCTTTCTATCTTCCAAAAATCGGTCAAGGGATCCCAAGAACACCAAAGTTCTTTCATTTTGATTCTTCAACTTGTTCAAGGAAGTTTTGGTGCATCTAGTTCAAGAAAAATTATTCTTCTCATTTGCATACTTATAATACCCCAAAGTTAGTAAATACTAATTTATAACCTCTTATACTTATGTTTATATAAGTCTTGCATAATGTATATAATCACCAACAACAACAAGTTTTATAAAAACTCAAGTTTATAAATCACTAGTTTTATTTTAAAGTTGGTTCATAAATGTATAAACACATATTGTAAATATAAATAATATGAAACAAGTTATATAAATGTGTTTCATAACCATTTATACATGTGGTTTTTGAATAAACAACAAGAATCACAAGTTGTTTCGAGTTTATGAAATCCGGATTTTCGGCAGAAATATTACGTCGATTTTGAACAATCATAACTAATTCAAAACTTAACGAAATGAGTTGATTCTTGTCTCAAAAGTTAGATCTATGTCTTAACTAAAAATCTCAAGGTTTTCATTATTTAATATGTAGTTTAGAACCCCCAAATATTATTTGGGAACCCGAAAATTTGACACCTCGATAAATGACTGTTCTTAACTTTAAAAATTCATAGTATATAGTAGTTTTATGTCTATAAAAACCAAAGCCAAAATTGTTTTGGAGCTTGGTCGAAAACAACCTCAAAGTAGGCCGAAAAACCTTTAAAAAGCTGGATAATTATATATATATATATATATATATATATATATATATATATATATATATATATATATATATATATATATATATATATATATACTTGACGTTTTAAGTGGGTTTTATTTATAAACTTGTAAAGTTGGTTGATTTAAAACATAAAAATTTTTATACATACATATTATCATATATATGAGAGTTATTAAGTCCCTCATGTCTTTTAGGACTCGGTTAAACGCGTCCGGTGTCATCACTCATCAACAACGCAAATTTGCATTCTTACGCTCGTATTTGCCATCACACTCATGGTGAGTCTTCATAGCCCCTATTTTCACTATCTATTTGGGTGGAAATACATGCACTATTTTTATATGGTCATCAAAACTGTTTATTTCTTATATGTATTACACATGTGGATCCATCAGCCCTCATATCATGAACGGTTAATTACATTTATTTGTAAGCGCGAATATATTGTGGATAGATCTATCGGGAGTCATGTCGCCTATTCGGGTTAGTCTTACCGGCTAATGGCGGAATGCGTATATATTTAACACACGGTATTACAGTAAGGAATACTGCACAGGGCAAACTCATTTAATTAAGCTTTAGTTGCATGATGGTTTATGTAATACGTACATGGAATTTATGCTTTATAAATTCAACTCATCTATTAATGTCCATACAATTGGTCTTTTCGTGTAAGACATGCGCATTCATCGGAAGCATTCCAAGGCTTCCGTTCATTTTAGAGTTTCATCATTTTCAAACCGGCGATTTATTTGCACCATTTTTGATAATCTACTTATGTATTTAAATCACTGTAACTTGCGAACTACTCTTCATACTATTCAGGCTATGTAAAACATTTTGAAGTTATATTAATATATTTTTCTGAAAACGTCCATGTAGTGGTCGTTCGTTATGATTATGGTTACGCTTCCCCACTCGTCACGCCTCGCTGCCAACTAGGGTAGCAGGGTGTGACAATAATGATATATAGAATGCGTAAATCTGTGTATTAACTAATCTTTACTTACCCCTCAATTGTTGAAATTTTACAGAATAAGGGAAATCCGCTGCTGGACCTTCTAGCTAGGTCATCTATTGAAGTCTATGAAGATATCTACTACTCATTTTGCTAACTAAAACATGGGATCATTGTTGTAATACTTTTGCGATGTTGTATTAACTATTAAGTATGTAGACTTAGATTTGAAATCTTGTAGCACTGTAGGATGTTTAAAAATTTGTATTATTTTCATTTATGTACTTTAATGCTTCCGTAATATTATCAAGTATTCAGATCATTATGTAATCATGCGATTGGTGATTAATCCTGGGTTTATTGCAATGGTGTTTATTGTGGTAAGGGTGTCACACCTGATGACAAAGAGAAAGGGTGCTTCAACTATGGTAAACCGGGACACTTTGCAAGAGAATGTCGTCTTCCGAAGCAGAAGAATGAGAACTACTACAAGACAAAGTACAATCTCGCTAAGCAAAGGAATGCTGGTCGAGCTCTATTCGCTGAAGAGGAACACTGGTTAGAAGACACTGATAATGAAGAGGATGCTGCAAATCCTATGTAATTCATTGACGACCCTCTACCAGCAGAAGGTACAATTACTGCACCTGAGATCTCACTAAAGGCTCAAGACGCAAGTTCAAGAAATACATCTCCCTCAACAGATAAAGACGTAAGTTTTTATCCCGAAGAAATTCTTGCTGAATTAACAATTTTATGTAAAGAGACAAAAAAGCTAAAAGTTTGTCAAACTTCCCTTCGTGATGCTCGAAATGAATCGACTGATTTGAAAACAAACATTTTAGCTTTACAAGAACAAATGTCTAAGGCTAATACTGTAACAATGGAAGTAACAGCTAAACTAGCCAAATTAGAATATGATCATCAAGTGCTTAAATCTGAAAAATTTGATAGTGAGTACACATACGAGTATGTACTGGCTGAGAAAACGAAATTAAACGAAAAACTCAAAGACATGGAATAAATATTTTACAAACGAGGTTAAACTGATAAAACCATAAATATGTATAAACCTAGAGAGTTGAAGTCTGTGGATGGTTTAGGTTTCTGGAGCAATGGAAAAAATGGTTAATAAACTACCTGATCCTTGATATGATTATGAAACTTAGGGTTGCGGGTACACTATGCCATATCACAGAACTTGGCCAGAAGTGCTAGCCAAAAAAGAAGAAAAACGAACAAAACCTGATAAATATATCAAATTTGTTTATGATTGGTTAATTTCCGATTCTCTTCAAGGAAAATTAGATATACCCTTGTAGAGAAGACGAATTTGTTGAACCAAAGGAGATTACACTTGATCCGACCTTGCCAAAACTTTTTAAATATGTACCATATTTTGTTCTGGAACACCGCGCTTCTGATCTTTAACAGATACTGGAAACTACAACACGACAATTTGAGCAAGAAATGATAGACTTTAGGAAGAAAATATAAGATCTAGAAGCCGAAATTGCTCGACTTAATTCTTCTATGGCTAACACTTCACTGAATAATGATAAATTCCATGACCTTGAGCTAACTTTAAAAGAAACCAAGGAGTTGTTTGATTTAGACAGAAACAGGTTTTTACGAAAAGAAAATGAGTTTAATGAGGCAAGAAGACAGTTTTCAGTTAGAGAGCAGAACTTCAAATGCTGCTAACTCATTTGACAAAGAACGAGATCAACTCTTAGCCACCATAAAGGGGTTAGAATGTCAACTTGTTTCTAATCAACATAGTCTAGAAAAAGAAGTTTCTGTCACTCACAACTCTAAGGTTATAACTTCAATTCCAGCCAGTGATACAAACTCAAATCTAAGAAAACAACATCTCTTAGAAATAAAGAAAGGGAAAGCCCCGATGATCTACCTATCACAGAACACGTTGACAACACTTCCAAAACAGTTCCCGAAAATTCTGTTGCTTCTAGTAATTACGGAAAATAGAATTCTCTGAAACAGGAATCGCACTCACAGTTTAGTAACTCAAAGTCTGTGAACGCTAACAAACACGTTCGATTCATTTCAGAAAATCGAGTAAGGCCTAGGGGCACATCTCAAAAGACGGCATCTAAAGTCAAGAGTCAAGGAGCAATTTTATTACTTCAAAGTCTATAATTTCCAATTTAATAAAAGACAAACGTGTTGTTGATTTACATTCAAGTACTGTTTTTAATGATTGTAATGTTTCGAATGTCATTCCGTTTAATGCATATTCATTTGAAAAATTGATTAATTTGTCCAAAACACCACAAAGTTTGTCTACACCCCATTGTTAAATTATGCTCCTACACTCAAACATAGACGCCGCCGCAAACCTAAACAAAAGGTTAAAAAAGAATCTGACAGACTTATTAGATATAAGTCTATCTGGATCCATTAAAATTGCATCTTAGCAAATAGATACATTAAGTGCACTATCTCGAAAACGATGGTGGTTCTCATATTAAGAACACTATCATAAACGCTAATCTATCTGGACACAAATTCCGTACAATTTGGGTACAAAAAGTCACTTAAGTATCTTGCAGACATTGGTTTCTAATCACCAAGGATTAGGACTTGTTCCTCTTTTTCAAATGGCTTTTGAACACCCATTTCAAAACCCGCTCTTTAATCTTCACACACTAATCTAACCTTTGCTTTCAGGCAAACAGTGAGTGGCTCCTAGACTATGGATGCTCGCGGCATATGACTGGCCGACAAGATCTACTGTCCAACTTCACGTCTACCGATCGTGGTTCGGTGAAATTCGGCAACAACGGTGTTGATCGAATCTGTGTCTTTGGTGATCTTGAAATGGATAATCTAAAGATTACTCAAGTAACCTAAGTCCAAGGTCTTGGCCACAATGTCTTTAGTATTGGCCAACTTTATGATAAAGGACTTGAAGTATCTTTCAAAGCCGCAAGATGCAGTATTCGATCTCCAACGGGTAAGGAGATACTCGTTGGCACTCGACGTTTCAACCTATACACCATCGATTAAGTCAAGATCAAAGTCTTGGTTATGGCACAAGAGATTCTCTCATCTGAATTTCAAAATCATAACCAAGCTCGTATCAAAACAAACTTGTAAGAGGTCTACCGGAACAGAAGTTCAAAAAAGATCAACTATGTGTAGCATGCGAAAAGAGCAAGATCAAGAAAGCCTCACACAAACCGAAGCCAGTCCCCAACACTACACATCCTCTGGAGCTCGTCCACATGGATTTGTGTGGTTCGATGCGCATTCAGAGCATAAATGCCTAGAAGTATATACTAGTGATGGTCGACGATTTCTCATGCTACACTTGGGTAAAGTTCCTATGCACGAAGGATGAGACGCCAGAATTGATCATCTCGTTTCTGAAACAGACCCAAGTCAACCTCCAACTTCAAGCCCAAACCATCAGTACGGTCAACGGAATTGAGTTCAAAAACAAATAGTTAACCACATTCCTAGATTCCGTAGGTATCACCAACGAATATTCCGCTGCAAGAACTCATCAATAGAACGGAGTTGTAGAACGACGGAATCGAACTGTGGTTGAAGCAACACATCCCATGATCACATACTCGAAGCTGCCTCTACACTTCTGGACGAACCTGTAGACACTGCGTGTTACACACAAAATCGCTCCATCATCAACAAATGGTTTGGAAAAACACCCTATGAGATTAGTAATAAACGCGCACTTAATGTCAAACACTTTTGTGTTTTTGGTTGCAGTTGTTTCATTCTAAATGATAAAGATAATCTCGGTAAGTTCGACGCCAAAGGAGATGAAATGGTATTCATCGGATACTCAAAGAACTCAGCCTCCTACCAGGTGTACAACAAACGTACTAGGACTGTTAATGAGTGTGTGAACAACACATTCGATGATTTAGCTGAGTCCGAAAACATTTCTAAACACATTAGTTCAGAACCGGCTACTCAACAACCGTCTGAACCAACTCAGACGTCATCTGCACCCACCTCTGCGACGCCAATCGGAGAAATGACCTAGACCTAGACTTCTTATTTGATTTATTATATCCACACTCTAAGTCTAGTCCTAACTCTTTTTCTAAATCTGATGCATATACAAATGAAGTCAGTCCAAGCTCAACAACCCTTGACATATCTAAGCCCAAACCTACTAAAACCACACCTACGTCACGCAAATCCCCAACCGGTTCTTCTATTCCCAACCTAAACAAAGATTTAACTCCTAATCCTTCTACACCGGTCGATGCCCCCAAAACCGATTCAACCCCGTTTGATTCACCCAAATCGACAGAAGATCTCGTACCCCTTCTACGCAAATGGACCTTATCCCACCCCGAATCTCAATTCACTGGGGATAAGTCCGCTTTGATTCAAACCAGAAGAGCTACCAATGAAAAATGCCTATTCGCTGCATTCCTGAGCAAGGTCGAACCTACAACCATAACTGAAGCTTTACGAGATCCAGACTGGGTGAACGCTATGCATGACGAGCTACATCAGTTCGAACGCCTACGCGTTTGAAGGTTAGTCCCACAACCAAAGGATCAGTCCATCATCGGCACCAAGTGGATCTTCAAGAACAAACGTGACGACTATGATGAGACGTTCGCTGCAGTTGCCAGAGATGAAGGCATTCACATATTCCTGGCGTACGCAGCACACAAGGATTTCACAGTGTCCCAGATGGACGTGAAGACAACATTTCTAAATGGAATTCTAAAGGAGGAGGTGTACGTTTCTCAACCTGAAGGTTTTGTCGATGAGTCTTGATCATCATATGTCTATGCTCTCGAAAAAGCTCTATATGGTTTGAAACAAGCACTTCCGGCATGGTATGATAGCTTAACCAAATTCCTGCTCGATTCCGGTTTCTCCCAGGGTACGGTCGACACAACCTTGTTCATACGGCATAAAGGTAATGACATCTTACTCATTCAAATTTACGTAGATGATATTATTTTCAGTTCTACAAAACCTTAACTATGTGAAGATTTTTCAAAATTTATGGAATCGAGGTTCGAGATGAGTTTGATGGGGAAAATGAATTTTTTCATCGGATTACAAGTCAAACAACTTCCTGACGGGATTCTCATAAACCAGTCAAAGTAAATCCAAGATCTCCTAAAGAGATTTAAGATGGAAAACTATACGTCTATGGAAACTCTCATGTCCATTCCTCAAAGCCTGATGCCGATCCAATGGGTAAATCCACTGACATCACGGCTTATCGAGGAATGATCAGTTCCTTACTGTATTTAACTACTAGTAGACCGGATATAATGTTTGATACATGTCTTTGTGCTTGATTTCAAGCAGATTCTAAAGAGTCACATTTGGCTGACGTGAAATGAATTTTTCGTTATTTAAAAGGCATGCCTAACCTTGGTCTCTAGTATCTGAAAGGAACCAGTTTCGAACTAGCTGCCTACTCAGATGCAGATCATGCAGCTCGCAAACATGACAGAAAGAGTACATCGGGTCACATCTAGTTCCTTGAAGACAAATTGTTAAGTTGGGCATTGAAGAAACAAGACAGTGTTTCTCGGTCCACCACTGAAGCAGAATATGTTGCCGCTACAAGCTGCTGCTCACAACTGCTGTGGATGCGCACTCACTACGAGACTATGGTTCCAGACTTAGCCGAATTCCAATCTATTGCGACTCCATGAGCGCAATAGCCATTATTGGTAACACTGTACAACACTCTCGTGCTAAACATATGGATATCTGGTACCATTTTATAAAAGATCACGTTGAAGAAGGCAACGTAGAATTACATTTCATAAACACTGAAAATCAGATACCTGAGTTGTTCACAAAAGCTTTGGATGAAAAATATTTTGATTTTCTGGTGAACAAGTAAGGTATGCTGAATTTGTTAACATAAATTAATTTAAAATGCAACATTTTTCACATAGTTTATCTGCCTTTTTAAAATATACATTTTCTTTTCACTAATGTGACATTTTCTAATAACTTATGTTACGTGTTTATATTATTTAATTCTATTCTTTGTGTTAATATTTTTTTCTGTCATACTTTATCGGGAGGCATCCAGGTAAGTCTTCGAGTGTTTTTTAAATTTCAATTTATGCACACTCAGAGGGGGAGAAAGTATACTGTTAAGTTTGTGTGTTTAATATTTTTTTGGTTTATTATTAATTTTTCTCTCATTTAAGTGTGTTTATTTTTTGTTTGTTTCTCTATAAAGAAAATCCAAAAAGATTTTATTAGTCTGTGTTTAATTTTTTTAGTTGGTTTAAAATTTGTTTTGTTTGTTACTTTATAAAGAAAATCCAAAAAAAAAAATTAATTTTCTTCATGCGGATAGCACTCCAACCACATGTCACCATCAAAGCAGATGTTCCTAAATGATTCCAAGCTACACCTGCGATGAAAGGTTCATCCGCAAGTTACAACTTGCGGGTAACCCTTCATCCGCAGGTTGGGGTATGTCAAGACATAGACTAAAATTTCACAACTAAACTTTCACTCAAAGCTTCATCGGAGAGTTGCAACTCACAGATGACACTTCATATGCAGGTTTGATAAAATTCTTCTAAGTCTGAATTTCCAAAGAGTTGAGCTCACTTGAAAGTTCCTTTGTTCAGAGGTTTTAAATATTCTCTAAGGTTGTTTACTGTGAATTAATCAAAGTTAGGACTGGTCTTGCAGAATTTGGTTCTTCAGATGGACTTTTCTTACCGATAAGTCTTCTGTACAAGCCCTTTAACAAATCTGTCTAATTCTATCAAACACCTAAAACAAGAAGCATCTCTGAACAAGTCAAATATTCAGTAGGTCCCAAAAGGTTTCCCTAGTATGCTGTTGTAAGCTGTAGAGGGGGGTGAATACAAATATTTAAAAACTCAACACACTTTTCTCAATGTTTGTTTGTATATATAAACAAGTGTTAATTAGAAACAAGTTTGAACTGCGGAATGGTTCAAACTGAGAGGACAGAGATAGACAACTAATCTAAGACAGACTCAGACTAGTTACAATGAATTCACTCACTAATATGGACTCACTTATTTTACAAGACAGACAGACAGCTTGAACAAGAACAGCTTGGAAACACTCAACTTTTTTATTCTAAGCAGACTTTCCATGCATGAAAATTCACTTCTTTTTACCATCTGAATATCTCATTCTTAGTTGTCTCACATTCCTTAGAAGCTTCCTGTATACTCTCTCATGGAATACTGGTGAATGTTCCTCAATGGATGCAGAGATAATGGAGTGTCTTTCCAAAAAGACAAAATTGCTTTTCTGCACATTCTAACAAAACAACATTTGTCCCTATATTGCAGAATCTTTATCATTTCCTTTTTGTCTCTATTGTAGAATGCTTTAGCTAAAAGAGGAATTTCAACTTAATCCTCTCCTATTCTTGTAGAGCCATTTGGATAAAAGAAATGGTCTGTCACCCATTTCAAATTTCCACTTTGTCTTCATGTCTCAAAACAGCTTGGGCAGTGTAAGCAGCTTCTTATATTCCACTTTATCTTCGATTTTCAAACTGATATTTTCGTCCAAGACAATACTTGATCACATGGATACATATTCCATAACTGTGTAACATGTTCACAAAGAACAGGTTCTGTTCACAAAGGACAGAATACTTAGTTTTGGTCCAAGCTGCTCAACAGTCATGAGCAGCGTGGAAAGTTTAAGTCCAGCCTGTTCAACATAATAGAACAGCTTGGACAGTCTGCCTTTGTTGCAAAAAATGCAACAGGGTATGCAGCTTTGAATTATATTACAAATAACTTTTGTGGTTACAATAAGGCATTAAGAGGCCTTAAATTATACCTTCAAGTGCATCAAACAGGTTTGATTAATAATCGGCCCCTAAGATGTATAACAGGTTTGACTGAGGCCTTCTTGTGCATAACAATCTCTACCTATTTGCAATAATCAGTCTAAGATGATTATATCAATGATCACTATATATTTTTACATTACATTTGCTGAAATGGAAATAAAACATTGAAGTAGAGTAAAAGATCAGTTTGTATATACTGATATTGATGAAAACAACACATGTTTTTACAAAAGTACAGATGATGTACTAAGGCAAATTACAACTAATGTAATAAGATAGATTACAACTGATCTAATAAAGTACAACATATATACAAGGAAATTTTCTACAAGTTGGACTGTTGATGTTGGGAGCAAGTAATGGAAAACCTGTCCAACTTATGGATAGCTTCCCTTCTTCATCTACTCAGCAGTAGATGGGCCTTCAAGCTGTGGTCTATCTTCAAACAGGTGTTCGAAATGCTCCATAGTCTCATTAATTTTCTACACTTCGTGCCTAAGGAACATGAAGTCAGGATGTTCGAGTTTTCCCCTTTCATAGAAGCCTTTAAGTTGTTCCCATATGATTGCTCTCCAACTAGAGTATTGTCCAAAAGTATTCGAGAGTCTAAAGGCTATGATATGCTTAAGACCAACCTTATGAAGATCAGATGCCCTCTAAAAACACATTTTCTTTGATAATGGGTCCACAAAGATCACCCCTAACTCTGGCTCTTCTATGAATTTGCCTTCCTCAGGCTCAACTCCTCTTGGCAGACTGTCATCTACCCCTTTGATTTCAACAGCGTGCATCCCCTGTTCAATCATCATGAGTAGATCTTAAATCTCTGTATCCTTTCTCTTCCTCCTGGGCTTAATCTTGGGTTCCACTAGTGAGGTACCCTTGATTTGTTCTTCGGGAATCCAGCCCACGTCTTTCACCTTTTTCATCAGAGTCTTGACATATGCCCTGACAGTTTTAGCAGTTTCAAATTTTGATCTGCTCAGGGCCACAGCCAATTGAACCATTCCTTGTACCCCATGCAGGCAACATCAGCAGACTCATAAGCTTCCAATTCTAGACCCTCAGCACCTAGCCTGGTTATCTGAAGCTTCCACTGCTTGCCTTTCCTTGAGATTGGGACAACATTGATAATAGTCTCCAAGGCAAGTTTTCTATTGGCAAAGTGGAATTAGGCTTTATCTGATGAGGATACAAGATTTGACTTTGTCACTATGACATGTGTATTCTGTTCCTTCTCACCTTCTTTCACGGTTACTGACTCTTTTGCAGCCTCAGACAATTTCCTTTGAACATCTAAGGAGGGCATTTTGATTTTTCTTGCCTCCTTGTATGCAAAGGCTTTAGCAGCTTTGGCAGAGGCTGCTTCCTTATTCTGTTTTTCAAAAAACTCAAGCTACTCTTCTTTGAATGTGTAATAAAACTCCACAGAGGCCTTTTCTTTACCCTTTGTTGCTTTAGTCTGAGTAGCTTCCATTTCCTCCTCTTCTTCTTCCTCATTCTGTTCCAAAATTAAATGCCTCCTTCTGCTTGGCATGTCCTCTGGAATGGATTCCTCCCCCCTTAGATGATGCATGGTTTGGAGATCCAACCTGAGTAGGTTCAGAGACTTTGGACAAACCTGCAACATGTACAGTTTGTGAAAGACCTGTTGCTTGCCCTAATGAAGCTGTTTTCTCCTTAGAGAGAGATGAAGATTTCTCCCTCTTAGACTTTGTCTAAGAGGCAGATATCGTACCCCATTTGAAGGAGATGACATAGAGCCTTCAATAGCAGTTTTGCCTGAGGAACAGATCCAACAGGCTAAGAGGCAACAACTTTGGCAACAGGTTTGGAACCAACAAGGCTGTGCACTAAGAAAGTCAGGTTGTCATTATCCTCTGCTAACTGGGTAACACAGGCGTGAAGAGAAGAAGAATGAGAGGTTGCAAGGGACGACAGCTGGGAGATAGCAGCGCTGTCAGATTCTGTGAACACCAAACTTTGAAGCTGTGTAAGAGTCAGTTCAAGGGAATCTTGCATGTCATCAAAGTTTGAGGACACAAAATTAGAAAGAGATACCACTAAGGTATTTAGGATGGAAAAAGTGGATGGTAGAGTAATAGAGCAGGTTTCAGCACGGGCTAACAGCTGTTGGGAAACAGCTGACAGGGTGGACACGAAGTCCTATTGGTGAGAAAGAATTGATGAGAGGGTGGATGAGAGTTGTTGCATCTGTGCAGTGAGTGTAAGCAGCTGAGAGGAATGGTAAGTTTGAGGAGCTGAGGTTAGAAAAAAGGTTCTGAATGAATCAAGAAACCCTTGAAGCTTAGCTGACACAGAGTCTGAAATAATGGATGGAAGGGAGGTCGTCGAAGGTTCCAAAGAACCAAATTTATTGGTCAGCACAGAAACTTGATCCTTCAAAGAGAGTTCTTTGGGAGAAGGAGGTGTATGGGTTAACTGTTTGGATTGAGCAGATGGTGATGAGTGTGATGGGGACGATTGTGGAGTTTAGGGGTCAGTAGGTGATGGTAGGGATACTTTGGACAGAAGTTCCATAGCTTGGACATAAGTTAAGTGGCCCAACTTGGAAGGATCAAGAGGACATTCAGTACTGGCTGTAGCTGCAACATGAGGTGAGGTAGTGGAGAATGGTGGCATTTCAGGTGTTACTGGTATTGTAGCACCTTCATCAAGATCTTGGGTTCTTCCCTTTGTAGTGCCTTGGTTTGTAGGCACCTCTTCATGGGGAGGTGGGATGTGTATTTCAACATCATCAGTGGTGAAAGCTGATGACAGAATGTGCACATGGGGAGAAGCCTCACCATTAGGATGTTCTATTCCCTTAGGATCATCAGCTTGGGTTGTTGGTCCTTCAACAGTTGTTAGGTGTTGAACAACTACATCACTAGAAGCAGAGGTGAAAGGTTGATCTGTTAATTGGTTTATATCAGCAGTTTTGGCACCTTGTGCAGACTCAGATTGTGTATGAGAAATATGAGGGGGTAACTGTGTGGACTCAGTGTGGAGTGGAGAGTGCTCCTGTCTTTTAATGTCTTCAGCCAATTGAGAGGCTTGGACAAGTGTTGTGGTTGACTCCATTTATACAACTGGTTCCTGTTGGGTTGAACCAGAGGGCTCAGGCTGACTTTGGGTGGACTCTTTTTGAAGTGCAGACTGCTCCATAGTGGCTGCACTTTCTCCCAATATAGGTGAAACAAAAGGAGCAGGGGTTGCTTCTTTTTCAACTAACTCCTGTTGGGAGGGGTCAGAGGGGCTGGTTTGATAGGATGGTTTCTTTTTGGCTAATGATTTTCTTCTGTTATATAGGATTTGAGGGAGGATGTGGAGGATGGATGTTGTGGAGAAGTGATAGGGTGTTATGTTTGGACTA
Source organism: Centrapalus pauciflorus (assembly GCA_020465985.1). Lineage (NCBI taxonomy): Eukaryota > Viridiplantae > Streptophyta > Magnoliopsida > Asterales > Asteraceae > Centrapalus > Centrapalus pauciflorus. Next base: position 42,082 of record JAANYP010003572.1, on the reverse strand, counting down.
GTGGGGAGATTGGGCTAGAAACAGGAGGTTGTTCCTGTTCCTTAGTCTCAGGTGCAACAAAGGCACCAGCCACAAAGGCTTCTGGTTAAACGGATGAAGTAGGATGACCAGCCTGCTCCCCCTTAACCACTATGGTTGTTGGGGCAGACTTAACTGTTTTAGCATTCTTGCGGACATGCTCAGCTTCACTCGTTTTCAAGGCACGTTTCACCATTTTATGCGTTGATTTGAATTTTCCTTTAGGAGGAGTGACAGAATCCACCTTCTGAGTAGTAGGTCCTTCCACTAAACCAAGCAACCTCCTCATTGGTGTCGCTAGAGGAGGTTCATCAGCAAGAAATGGGGTATAGAAAACCCTAATTCTGATTACAGGAAATACTGCAGTTGTCAAGTAAGGTTGAGATGTCTAAAGATGCTCACCACATACATACTTGAAGATGAGACTCAGGAACCTTAGGTATCTTACAGCAGCTGGACGCTGTTCTTGTTGCACTAGGTTCCTTGAGTTCAGAAAAATCCACTAGTCAAATGAGCCAACTTTTCAGCTCAGGCTCATCCCCACGGAGGCGAAGTGAAAACTGTAGGTTGGGGATAAATCCCTTCTGAACAATGTATCACCCACTTCTGGTTCTACTACACCACAGAAGCATAGCAGATTACCAATCTGTTCATCCTAGGCTGAGGTTTATCATAGGTGTCAGCCACTGGAAGATGAAGTACTTCCCTGAGAAGAGCAGTAGTGATCTCAATAGTTTGAGTGCCAATGAGAATAGTTCCCCTGATGTTTTTGGTAGATGGATCATATGACCAAGTGTACCAAAAATCATGGAGCATCTCTTGGTACGGACACCAAGAGAGGCAGTCATTGCATAGTGCAGGGGATGGGCTTGCAAAAACTCCACCATAGGTTCATAACCTTTTCCCACATAATTTTGGGAATGGTCATGTTAGCAATGTAGTTGGTGGGCTTGATTGTGAGCATGGTGTTGACAAAGGGGTGCTTCTCAACATCATCAACAACGAATACAGGGAGAATGGGGTTGTTTTGTTGAGCCATTTGAGACAGTAGTAGGGATGCACGATAGTTGGACACTTAGTCAGTTTAGGGTTTATCAAAGAGATATGGAACCAGTAGGAAGAAGAAGATGATGAAATAGTGATTCAGGTATTTATAGGATTTAAATATGAGTGAGTAGGAGAGAGAAAGGTTTAGGTGGTTGATTTTAAATGTTTCTAACAGAGAACGGAACATTTTACCATGTTAGAACGGTTCTCAGACCAACTTGACCTTCATAACTACTAACACACGTAACACACATTATCTGCAGGTAATTAAGTTAAATAAGTACATAATTTAAGTAACTTAAATGTGAAGAAATGTAATTAATAACTGATGCTCTAAGCTGTTGTTCAAAGCTGTGATGAACATGTTTCATCACACACTAGTCACTCTTCAAGCTGTTAATGCAAACAGTGCAGCTATATGAGTAAAGGGTTTCGTTGTGGCACCTGTTTTGTACGACAGATTAAGAGAGTGAGCAGGTTGGAAGTTTGTACAATAGAACAGGTTTGAGATTAAAACTCATTTTGTCAAGCCTGTTACACGTCCAAGCTATCAAAATTTTCATGAACTGGCTAAGTACAGGAAAAGTAAAGCATGTTCTGTAAAATTTTGACAGAATTGAACAAGTGATCTTTTGTAGGTCCCAAAAGGGCTCCCTAGCATGTTGTTCTAAGCTGTAGAGGGGCGGGGGGTGAATACAACTATTTAAAATTCAACACACTTTTCTCAATGTTTGGGTATATTATCAACAAGTGTTAATTACAAACAAGATTAAACCGCGGAATGGTTCAAGGTTACATGATAGATACAACAGATGTTTAATTAATCTAAGACACACTTATACAATACATTCAATAAGAGGAACTCACTGCAGACAAGACAGACAGATGGACAGCTTGAATAAGAACAGCTTGGACACACGTTACAGTTTTTTTTCAAGCACACTTCTTTGCACGATTCGAAATTCACACTCTTGGTTATCTCACATTGCTTAGAAGCTTCCTTTTATACTCTCACTGAGAATCTCAGTGAAGCTTCCTCACTGGACAAGTAGATGGTGGGATTTCTTTCCAAAAAGACAAAACTACTTTTCTGCACGCTCTGATAAAGCAGACATGTTTTTACATGACATAATCTTTTTCCTTTCCTTTTTGTCTCTTTTGTAGAAGGCTTTAACTAAAAGACGAATGTCAACTTTGAATCTTTCATCTTCTGTTAAGGCCATTTTGATATAGGAAATGGTCTGTCACCCATTTCAAGCATCCCCTTTGTCTTCATGTAACTGTTCAGCGTAGAAAGTCTTTTGCAGCTTCTGTTTTCCACTTTGTCTTCGACTTTGTAAACTGATATAGTAATCCAAGATAATACACGAGGACATGGAAACATATTCCATAAATTGTTTAGCCTGTTCACAAAGAACAGGTTCTGTTCATAAAGAACAGAACACTTAGAATTTTTCCAAGCTGCTTAACAGGATAGAGCAGCGTAGACAGGTTTTGTCCAGCCTGTTCAACAAAATTGAACAGCTTGGACAATCTGTCTTAGTTGCAACAAATGCAACAGCGTAAACAGCTTTGACTAATATTGCAAATCACTTATCAGGTTTCAATAAGGCATTAACAAGTCTTAAATTATGCCTTCAAGTGCATCAAATAGATTTGATTAAAAGTCTCCCCCAAAGATGTATAACAGGTTTGACTGAGGTCTTTTTGTGCCTAATAATATCCCCCTATTTGTAATACTCAATCTAACATGATACTATCAATAATAACTATATATTTTACAATACACTTTGCTGAAATGAAATTACAACATTGAAGTAAACTAAAGGATCAGTTTATATATACTGATTTTGATTACAAACAACACATGCTCTTACAAGAGTACAACTAATGTACTAAAGTAGATTACAACTAATGTAATAGGAAAATTACAACTAATGTAATATAGTACAACATATGTACAAGAAAAGTTTCAACAATTTGGACTGTTGATAGTGGGAGCAAGTAACAGCAACCCTGTCCAACTGATGGACAGCTACAATTCTTCATCTACTCAGCAACAGATGGACCTCCAAGCTGTGGTGGTTTTCTTTGAACATTTGTTCAAAATGTTCTCTGGTGTCTTCAATTTCCTCCATTTCATTTCTGAGAAACATGAAGTTTGAATGTAGAAGCTCTCCTCATTCATGGAACCCTTTAAGCTGTTCCCAGAGAACTGCTCTCCATCTTACAGATATTTTAAAGGAGTTGGCAAGTCTAAAAGCAATGAGCTGCTTAAGACCAACCTTATGCATACCTGATGCTCTCTGGAAACACTTTTTCTTTGATAGGGGATCTACCAAAAATACCCCAAGCTCAGGTTCCTCTATCAGCTTATCTTCCTCATGTTCCACTCCTCTGGGCAGGCTGTGATCTACTCCCTTAATCTCAACAGCTACATCACCTTGATCAATCCTTATTAGTAGTTCTTCCAGCTCAGTATCCTTTCTCCTTCTCATGGCCTTTATCTTGGGTTCAACCACTGAGGTACCCTTGATTTGTTCTTCTGTAATCAAGCCAAGATTCTTAACTCTCTCCATTAATGTTTTGACATATGCCCTAATAGTCTTAGCAAATTAAGACTTAGACTGGCTCAGGGCAACTGCCAATTCCACCCATTCTCTGAACCCCATTTGAGCAACATCAGTGTGTTCATATGCTTCCAGTTCTGGTCCTTCTGCACCTAGCCTGGTTATTTGAAGCTTCCACTGTTTGCCTTTCTTTGAAATGGGAACAACTTTGACAATTGATTCCTTGGAAAGCCTTCTATTTGCAACATCAAAGAACTTCTTCCTTGCCAAGTTGTCAAAGTGAATTTGGGCTCTTGCAGAGGAGGATGCTGGCTTAGACCTGAGCACCCTGTTCTTTCTCTCCTTCTTTCTCAGCCACTGATTCATTGGCAACCTCTAGCAGTTTCCTTTGAACATCCAAGGAAGGCATTTTAGCTTTTCTTGCCTCCTTATATGCAAAGGCCTTTGCCGCTTTAGCAGAGGCTTCATCTTTCTTTTGCTTTTCAAAGGCTCGAAGCTGCTCTTCTTTGTATTTATAATAAGTCTCTATAGAAACGCCCATTTCTTTGGCCCGAGCCTTATCAAATTTCAGCTGAGCAGCTTTGAGGTGATCAGGGTCTAGTGAGGCTTTCTTCTTCCCTTTAGCTGTTGTGGTTAAGACAGCTTCAGGTTCCTTTTCCTCCTCTTCTTCTGTTTGCTCCAGTATTAGATGTCTCCTTCTACTTGGCCTGTCCCCAGGAATGGATTCCTCCCCCTTAGATGGTGCAGGGGTTAGAGATCCAGTCTGACTAGGCTGAGCAGCTTCAGTTGATTTGGAGATATCCATCATAGGACCTGTTTGGGAGACCACCTACTGCTTGTCCCACTGACGATGATTTCTCCTTAAAGGGAGATGAAGATTTCTCCACATTTGACTTGGTCTTTGAGGAATATATCTTCTCCCCTCTTTGAAGGAGATGGCACATAGCCTTCAACAATGGGTCTGCCTGAAGAAACGAATTCAGCAGGCTGGGCAGCAGTTCTGGCAGCAGGTTTGGTACGAACAAGGTTGTGCACTAAGAAAGCCAAGTTGCCCTTTACCTCTACAAGTTAAGTAACACAGGTTTGAAGAGAGGAAGATTGGGAAGTAGCAAGAGATGACTGCTGAGTAATGGCTTCCTTGTCAGAAGCTGTGATCTGCAAACTTTGAAGCTCTGCAAGAGTAAGTTCAAGAGAATCTTGCATTTCATCAAGGTTTGATGACACAGAGTTGGATAGATAGACCACTAACGTGTTCAAGCTGGCACAAGTGGTGGGGATAGTATTTGTACAAGTATGAAGGAGAGCTGAGCCAGCAAGGACACAGAGTCCTGCTGGGTAGAAAGAATTGTGAAGAAGGTAGTGGAGAGTGTTTGTAGCCGTGCAGTGAGTGCAAGCAGCTGAGAGGATTAATCAGTTTGAGGAGCAGGGGTTGGAAAGGAAGTCTTGCATAAATCAAAGAACCCCTTAAGGTGAGAAGACACAGAGTTTGATATGATAGAAGGTAGGGAGGTCAAGGAGGTTTCTAAAGAACTAACTTTGTTGGTCAGCAAAGATAGCTTATCCTTCAAAGGAAGATTTTTGGGGGAAGGAGGGGTATGTTTGGAGTGGGTAGAGGGTGAAGAATGAGAATGTGATGATGATGAGGTAGGTGTTTGTGGATTTGTGGGGGAAGGCATGGTGACTTTGGAAAGTAATTCCATAGCCTTGGCATATGTGAGATAGCCTAGCTTGGAAGGGTCAAGGGAACCTTCAGCAGTGGCTAAATATGCATCATAAGGTTAAGAGGTGGGAGTTGGTGGTCTGTCAGATGCTGCTTGTGTTGCAACACCATCATTAAGACCTGGGGTGGTTCCGTCAGTAGTACCTTGGTTTGTAGGTACCTCTTCATGGGGAGAATGGATGTGCATTTCAACGTCATCAGTGGTGAATCTTGATCATGGAATGTGCACTTGGGGAGCAGCCTCACCAAAGGGATGGTCCATTCCATCAGGTTCATCTCTTGGGATGATGGTCCTCCAACAGCTGCATCACCAGGAGCAGAAGTGTGAGGCTGATCTGCTGGATGGTCTGTTCCAGCAGCTTTGGCATCTCGTGCAGACTCAGATGGTGTAGGAGAAGTATGAAGTGGAGATTGTGTGGACTCAGTGTGGAGTGGAGTGTCTTTCTATACCCTCAGCCTATTGGGAGGCTGTGATAGTGATTGTGGTAGTCTCCTTTTGTACAACTGGTTCCTGTTGAGAGGAACCAGAGGGTCAAGGCTGACTCTGGGTTGACTCTTGTTGGAGTGAAGCCTGCTCCAAAGGTGTTGATCTTTCTCCCAAAATAGGAGAAGCAGCAGGGGTTGCTTCTTTTTCAACTGACTCCTTTTGGAAGGGGTCAGAGGGGCTAGTGGGGATGATGGTTTATTTTTTGCTAAGGATTTACGTCTGTTGTATGATTTGAGGGATGTCGTGGACGATGGATCTTGTGGAGAAATGTGAGGGGTTCTGTTTGGACTGGAGGTGAGACTGGGTCAGAAATAGGAGGGTTACCCTGTTCCATGGTCTCAGGTGCCACAGAGGCACCAGCCACAAAGGCTTCAGGTTCAACAAATGAACCAGGATGAGAAGTCTGCTCCCCCTCTGCCACTGAGGCTGATGGGGCAGACTTGGACAGGCTCAGCTTCAGCTGAGGAGATGCTCAACTTCACTCGATTCCAGGCCCCTTTTGATTACCTTAGGCCTGGATTTCGATTTTCTCTTTGGAGCAGCCACTGGATCCACCCTGACAGTAGAGGGTCCTTCCACCAAACCATGTAAACTCCTCATTGGTGTAGAGAGAGAGGAGGTTCATTGGGAAAAATTGGAGTATAAAAGACTCTATTCCCTATGACAAGGAATGCAGCAGTAGTTAACAGGGGCTGAGAGTTGTAGAGTTGCTCACCACAGATTTGTTTGAAGAAGAGGCTATGAAACCTCTGATATTTTACAGCACCTAGGCAAGTTTCCTGCTGTACCAAGTTCCTCAAATTCACGAAAATCCAACGAGCCATGTTCAGTGTAGTCCCGTCCACAAGCTGTGGACTCTGGGGATTTCATCTCTGCTAAGCTGGTCAAATGAACCAACCTTGCTGCTAAAGCACATCACCACTGAGGCAAATAGGAAGCTGTATGTAGGTGATAAATCCCTTTTGAATAGAGTGGCTCCAACTTTAGGTTCTGCTACACCATAGAAGCGTAGCAGGTTGCCCATCTGATCATTCTTAGGATATGGCTTGTCGTATGTTTCAGCAACAGGAAGATGAAGGACTTCCCTTAGATTAGCAGTGGTTATCTCAATGGTCTGAGTCCCATTGAGAATGGTTCCCCTGATTGGCAGTGGTTATCTCAATGATCCTAAGCATAGGTGTACCAAAACTCATACACTATCTTCTTGTACAGGACACCAGGAGTGGCAGTCATAGCATAATGCAGGGGATGAACATGCAGAAACTCCACCATGCTTTCATAACCCTTTCCCACATCGGTTTTGGGAATGGTTAGGTTGGCTATATAGTTAGTGGGTTTCAAAGTAAGCATCATGGTGACTTAGGGATGTTTTTCAACAACATCACCAATGAAAACTGGAAGCAAGGGGATGTTTTGGTGAGCCACTTGAGAGTAGGGGAATAAAGGATGCTGGACACTTAGTTAATTTAGGGTTCGTCAAATAGTTATGGAAACGGTAGAGAAAAAGAAGAAGATGAAACAGTGAAAGGAGGTATTTATAGGATTTGAATGAGAGTTAGTAGGAGAGAGAAAGGTTTAGGCGGTTGATTGGAAATGTTCTTTAATGGAAAACGAAATGGTTTGCCATGTGAGAACGGTTGTCAGACCACTTGAACTTTTTTAACTACTAACACACGTTAACAAACATCATCCACAGGTAATTAAGTTAAATAAATACAGAAATTTAGTAACTTAATTATGAAGAAAGGCAATTAAAACTGATGTTCTAAGTTGTTGTTCAAACCTATAATGAGCAGGTTTCATCACAAGTTGTTCATCCCTCAAGCTGTTCATTCAACCTGTGCAGCTAGATGAGATCAGGTTTCTGTTCAATAGCTGATCAGGATGCAAGAGAATGTCTTGTATGACAGATTGAGAGAGTGAGCAGGTTGGAGGTTTGTTCAACAGAACAGGTTTGAAGTTAAAATTTATTTTGTCAAGCCTGTTATATGTCCAAGCAAAGTCTATTCTGTCTAAGGTGTTCTGAGAAATTTGAACAGTTTGAAACATGTGATCTCTTAGAGCATTAATGAGACTTAGTAACTTTCAATTAACATGCCCACCTTGCTTACAAGGTAAATAAATTTGTTTTCATCAAGAGGTTTGGTGAAAAATGTCTGCAAGCTGTTCATCTGTGGAAATAAAACTTACCTCCACATTACCTTTCTGGATGTGATCTCTGATAAAGTGGTGTCTGACTTCTATATTCTTTGTTCTGGAATGAAACACTGGATTCGTGGAGATAGCTATAGCACTTGTATTATCACACAGAATAGGAGTCCTCCTATATACAAGCCCATATTCTTCAAGCTGATGCTGCATCCATAGAATCTGGCCGCAGCAGCTTCCAACAGCAATGTACTCAGCTTCAAAGTAGAAGTAGAGACTGAGTTCTGCTTATTTCTACACCAACTGATCAACTTACCACCAAGGAGTTGACATCCACCTAGAATCTTCCCGCAGCAGATACCAAATATACAAACCTGGTCTACCCTTAAGGTATCTGAAGATTCTTTTTACAGCAGCTAGGTGCGATTCCTTAGGATCAACTTGAAACCTAGCACATAAACAGGTAGCAAACAGAATATCTGGTCTACTAGCAGTTGAATATTACAAAGCTCCCAATCATACCTCTGTAAGCTGTGACTAAAACAGCTTTGCCACTGGCATCAGCATCCAATTTTACATTGGTTGCCATTGGGGTTTTGATAGATGAACTTTGATCAAATTTAAAATTTTTCAAAAGATCTAAAATATACATTCTTTGATTGATGAAAATTCCATTTGAGGTTTGTTTAACCTGTAATCCTAGAAAGAAGGTAAGTTCACCCATCATACTCATTAGTGGAACCAAATATTATGGCATCCACATAGATTTGAACAAGCGTAATGTGGTATCCACTTTACCTCTAGAATAACCATTGCTCATAAAGAAAATCAGTTAGAGTGTCATACCAGGCTCTTGGGGCTTGTTTAGACCAGAGGGCTTTGTCCAAGTTATAGAAAACCTGGATGATGTTCATTTTCAAAACCTGGAGGCTGCTTGACATATACTTCTTCTTGCAGCTTGCCATTAAAAAAATGCACTCTTGACATCCATTTTAAATACCTTCATGCTCTTGTGGACAGCATAGGCTAGAAACAAACGAATTATTTCTACCCTTGCCACTAGAGCAAATGATTCATCATAATCAATGCCTTCTTCTTGTCTTTAGCCTTGAGCAACTAGTATTGCCTTATTTCAAATAACATGACCTTGCTCATCCATTTTGTTTCTGAAAACATGTTTAGTGCCAATTATTGTTTTACCTTTGGGATCAATGACCAGCTTCCATAATTCGTTTCCTCAAACTGATTGAGCTCTTCTTGAATGGCAGTGATCCAATTGGTATCTTTTAGTGCTTTATCCACTTTCTTAGTATCCATTAGGGAAACAAAGCTAGAAAACATACAAAAGTTTCCTAAGCTGTCTCATCTTGTTTGTACCCCTTTGTTTATGTCACCAATTATCTGATCATTGGTGTGACATCTGATCCACTTAGGATCATGTCTCAATGAATATTCTCCTGCATCATTTTCATCTACAACAGGTCCTGTTGAACAGATTTCAAGATTTTCAGACACATTGTTATCTTGAGCCTGTTCACCTGTTGAACACGAATCTCCATTTTTGAATACATCAGCAGAAGATCCAGGGAAATCAACATTGATTGGTTCAGGACATGGTGTGTTAATTATGTCGGTACACTTATTCACACAGGGTGTATCAACATAGTCATCATCTTGTCCATTATGGTTAACAGGTTCCACTCTGGGAGTAGTGGAAGCTTTTGACTTCTCTTCTACATTGATGGAATGCATAAGACCATCAAAGTTGAACTCTCCAGTAACTGATTCAGTAACAGCTTTGGTGGAAGCACTCATAGTCTCCTGAAGGTGACATTGATAGATTCATCTATGACCTTTCTTTTGTACTTGTATACTCTGTAGGCTTTAGAGATAGCAGAATATCCAACAAATACACCTTTTCATAAGGAGTCTTGTTGAACCTTTTCACCACGAAGGATATGTTTTTAGTGAAGTACGCAGTGTTGATAGCTTCAGCCCAAAATGATGAAGGCAAACCTGATGCACACAACATGGTTTTGGCAGCTTCAATGAGAGTTCTGTTTCTCCTTTTAGCAACTCCATTTTGTTGTGAAGTTCTTACAGCTGAAAAGTTTTGTGAGATCCCTCTTTCTTCACAGAAGTCCTCAAGAGTACTGTTTCAAAATTCAGTACCATGATCATTTCTAAGCTGCTTAACGTAAGCAGAGTTCAGCATTTCCATCTTTTTGGTAAATCCAATAATTTCTCTAGCAGCCTCTCCTATGGATTTCAGACTAATCACCCATGTAAACCTGGAGAACTCATCAACCATTACTAGAGTATATTTTCTACCTCCTAGACTTGGGACACTGACAGGTCCAAACAAGTCCATGTGGATTAAGAAGAGAGGAGTATCAATAAAAAAAATTATGCTTGGATTAAAAAGATGTTTTTCTCTACTTGCCTTTCTCACACGCTGTGCAGAGTTTATCCTTAACAAAGGTTATAGAAGGAAAACCTGTTACCAACTCTTTCTTACAGAGTTTGTTGATATTCTTGAAGTTCAGGTGTGATAGCCTTTTGTGCTATAACTAATTCAGGTCTGCATTTCTTCTTGAGATAAAGCAGGTTTCAGTTGTGGGATTATTAGATTTCATGTCACCAACATATACACCTTTCTTACTTTGTGCACACAACATAAGTTTGCCTTGGGAGTCCAATATGTACCCCAGGTGCTCATCAAAATTAACATTGTATCCATCAGCACACAGTTGACTTATGCTTACAAGATTGTGTTTTAGCCTAGACACATAGGCTACTTTTTTGAAAATAGCAGCACCAGTTTGAAGGGTTCCATATCCCTCAGTGGATCCCTTAACATTGGCCCTTTTTCAGGCCTGAGATCACTTAGCAAGTCTTTGCAACCTGTCATGTGGCCTGAGCAGCCGCTTTCTTAGTACCAAACCTACGATGGGTGTTTAACCTTAGACATCATTGTTGGGTTCCAGTTCTCCAAGCTACTGAGAGCCTCAGCTTCAGCCAGGTCTTGTTTGAAGTTTATTGTTGATGGGACATCAGTGTTGGCCATCAGACCCTTGTTGTCTTCTTCATCCGATGAAGAATCCAATTCCTCACAGTCACATGTCTCAGCCATGAGACCCTTTTGCTTGTTGGAAGCCACTAAAACCTCCAACTTTCTCAGCTTAGCCATGGCCTTAGGTACTTAACCACGTAGCCATCGTCCTTTTTTGTCTTGTATGGTTTGGATGATGAGCCAACAGCTTTAGACACACAGTCAGCAGGTATAAGGCCTATTTTGACACATTTAAAGCACTCGGCCATAGTTTTGTCAAATGCTTTTTTTTTATGGCACCTGACTTCTTTTGCAGAATTTTTCCACCAAACCTCTTCTTATTGAATTTTCTGACAAGCATTGCAATCATTTGCTCATCATCTAATTCACTAAGATCTTCACAGTCTTCTTCCTCAGACAATTCTTCCATTTCATCATCAGCCTGTTGATCAGCTTGTGTGAACACATCACACACCTGACCAGCAAGTTGTCTCACGCTGGCCACTAAGGTAGCACATTTTTTGGAAATCTCCAAGGCATTTCTTTTCTGTTCGCTTGATTGTTCATCATTCAATAAGGACCCATACAGATTTACAAGATCCATACCTTTGATGGTGCCTGAGTTTCTTAGAATAGTAGAGAAATAATTCCATTCCTCAGGCAGAATGTCCAAAAACATGCTTACCAGAGTTAAGCTGTCCTCGGTGATCCCAACTGCCTTGAGATCATTGATTAAAGCAGTGAATCTGGTATAGGTTTCAGTGAGAGACCCTTTTGGCTTTGCAAAGAACAGTTCATATTGTCTAACAAGATTGTTGATCCTGTTATCCAGTGTGATAATGGGACCATCATAGACGGTACACAAAGTATCCCACATCTCCTTTGCAGTCTTCATTTTCTCAACCATTTTGAACACATCATCAGGAAGAGAAATAACCAGATTGTTCTTGGCTTTTGCATCAAGGCAACCTGCCTTTTTTCTTCATCAGACCATTGAGTTTTTGCCTTTTGAAAGGCTCTGATCTCATAAACAACTCCTTCAGCAGCAGGAGTGATAGTAGTAATAGAAGTTGGCACATAGGGACCTTCCATTACTATCTCTGGCAGTAGTACATCCAGATTCTCTAAGTAGATTATCATTCTTCACTTCTAAATAGAGAAGATCTGATGATTGAATTTGGGGGGTTTTGCCATTGACCCATTGTCATAGTAAGAGGAAGAGTTGGCAGCACTGTTGTCTATGGGGATATAGGGAAAAAGGAGAGATCTATGGTTAACACACACTCTATCTGCTTTGATACCAGTTGTAGGTCCCAAAAGGTTTCCCTAGTATGCTGTTCTAGGCTGTAGAGGGCCGGGGGGGGGGGGGGGGGGTGAATACAGCTACTTAAAATTCAACACACTTATCTCAATGTTTGTGTATATTATCAACAAGTGTTAATAACGAACAAGCTTGAACTGCAGAAGGTTCAAGCTAAGATGACAGATACAACAGATGTTTAACTAATCTAAGACACACTCAGAATTAGTACAATGAATACACTCACTAAGATGAACTCACTGTTTACAAGAAAGACAGATGGACAGCTTGAATAAGAACAGCTTGGACACACGTTACTGTTTTATTCAAGCAGACTTGCATGCATGAAAACACACTTCTTTGCACGATCTAAAATATCACACTCTTGGTTATTTCACATTCCTTAGAAGCTTCCTTTTATACTATCACTGAGAATCTCAGTGAAGCTTCCTCATTGGACAAGGAGATAGTGGGATGTCTTTTCAAAAAGACAAAACAACTTTTCATCACGCTCTGATAATGCAGACTTTTCTTTACATGGTAGAATCTTTGTCTTTTCCTTTTTTTCTATGTTGTAGAAGGCTTTAACTAAAAATGGAATGTCAACTTTGAACCTTTCATCTTCTGTTAAGGCCATTTTGGTATAAGCAATGGTCTGTCACCCATTTCAAGTATCTCTTTTGTCTTCAAGTAACAAAACAGCTTAGGCAGTCTTTTGCAGCTTCTGTTTTCCACTTTGTTTTCGACTTTTTAAACTGATCTAGTAGTCCAAAACAAATAAATGAGGACATGGAAACATATTCCATAAAGTGTTTAGCCTGTTCACAAAGAACAGGTTCTGTTCACAAAGAATAGATGACTTAGAATTTGTCTAAGCTGCTCAACAGGATAGAGCAACGTAGACAGTGTTTGTCCAGCCTGTTCAACAGAATTGAATAGCTTGGACAATCTGCGTTAGTTGCAACAAATGCAACAGGGTAAACAACTTTGACTAATATTGCAAATTACTTATTAGGTTTCAATAAGGCATTAACCGTAGGCAGTCTTTTGCAGCTTCTGTTTTCCACTTTGTCTTCGACTTTGTAAACTGATCTAGTAGGTTAAAACAATATATGAGGACATGGAAACATATTCCATAAAGTGTTTATCCTATTCACAAAGAACAGGTTCTGTTCACATTGAATAGATGAATTAGAATTTGTCCAAGCTGCTCAACAGGATAGAGCAGCGTAGACCGTTTTTGTCCAGCCGGTTCAACAGAATTGAATAGCTTGGACAATCTGCCTTAGTTGCAACAAATGCAACAGGGTAAACAGTTTTGACTAATATTGCAAATCACTTATCAGGTTTCAATAAGGCATTAACAGGCCTAAAATTATGCCTTCAAGTGCATCAAACAGGTTTGATTAAAAATCTCCCCCTAAGATGTATAACAGGTTTGAGTGAGGCCTTTTTGTGCCTAACATCTTTAGACCATCAATGACACTTAGTTACTTTTATTTAGCATGCCCAGCTTGCTCACAAGGTAGTTAAACCTGTTTTCATCAAGAGGTTTGGTGAAAATGTTTGCAAGCTGTTCTTCTGTGGAAATAAAACTTACCTCCACATTACCTTTTTGGATGTGATCCCTTTTGTAGTGATGTCTGAACACAATATGCTTTGTTCTAGAGTGGAAGACTGAATTGTTGGAAATAGCTATGACATTAGTATTATCACACAAAATAGGATTTTTCCTATTTACAAGGCCATGATCCTCAAGCTGATGCTGCATCCATAGAATCTGCCCACAGCAGCTTCCAGCAGCAATGTACTCAGCTTCAAAAGTAGAAGCAGAAATATTAATATGCTTCCTGCTGCACCAACTGATCAACTTACCACAAAGGAGTTGACATCTACCTGTTGTGCTTTTCCTGTCTAGCCTGCAACTTGCAAACTCAGAATCTGAATAACCAATTAGTTCAAGGCTGGAGTCTTTGGGACACAAAAGACCCATACCTGGTGTACCCTTTAGGTATCTGAAGACTCTTTGAAAGCAGCTAGATGTGATTCTTTTGGATCAGCTTGAAACCTAGCACATAAACAGGTAGCAAACATAATATCTGGTCTACTAGCAGTTAAATATAGCATTAAAACAATGCATCCAAAAGTATTTATGAAATTACAAAAAAGAGAAATACAAGAATACATTTGTAAATACTTTTATACAAAAAAAATGAAAATACACCAAAAATACCCCCTTAGGCCGGCCCTAGGATGGTACATAAAGGACTTGATATAAATTTTATTTACTCAACATATCAAAATCAAATATTTTTTATTTCAAATCATCCAAGATTTACACTATTCTTTATCATTTCACCATCTTTTTAAGATCCAATTTTCCCTATAAATATAGAATATTTCAATTCATTTTAATCACACCAAAACCCCTCTTTTCTCTCTTCAAAAACCGGCCATTGGCCCTCTCAAAGCCAAAAACCTTCAATTTTTGGTGTTCTTGAAGTAGTTCAAGTGTTCTTCATATTTTGAAGTGTTCTTGGTGCAACTTTTGCAAGAGTTTCAACTTCTTTTCATTTTCATTCTTCAAAAACATCAAATCAAGTAATATACTATCTTATTTCATCTTATATTTATGTTTATATAACTCTTGCACAATATATATAATCACCAACAACAACAAGATTCATAAAAACTGAAGTTTATAAATCTCTAGTCTTTGTTTTTAAGTTGTTTTCTTCAAACGTGTTTATAAAAATATATAAACACGTCATAAAAGTGTAAATATTTTGAAAAGAAGTTGTATAAATATGTTTTATAACCTTTATACAAGTAGTCTTTGAATAAACAACAAGAATCACAAGTTATTTCAAGTTTATGAAATACGGAATTTCGGCAGAAAAGTTGCATCAACTTTAAAAAATCATAACTAATTCATAACTTAACAAAATGAGTTAATTCTTTTCTCAAAAGTTAGATCTATGTCTTAACTAAAAATCTGGATGTTTTCATAATTTACTATCAGGTTTAGAACCCCCAGATATTATTTGGGAACCCGGAAGTTTGACCGCTCAAAAATGGCCAACATAGGGTTTTTAACAAGCTTTTTCCCTAACCTAAACACCTCGAAAAATGGCCGTTCTTGACTTTAAAAATTCTTTGTATATAGTAGTTTAATTTCCAAGAAAATCAAAGCCTAAATCGTTTTGGAGTTTGGTCAAAAACAGCCTCAAAGTAGGCCCAAAAACCTTCGAAAAGCTGGAAAATTATATATATATATATACATATATACATATATATATATGTATATATATATATATATATATATATATATATATATATATATATATATATATATATATATATATATATATATATATATATATATATATATATAAACTTGACGTTTTAAGTGGTTTTATTTATAAACTTGTAATGTTGGGTGATTTATGACATAAAAACCTATATATATATATATATATATATATATATATATATATATATATATATATATATATATATATATATATATATATATATATATATATATATACATATTATCATATATGAGAGTTATTAAGTCCCTAGTATCAGTTAGGACTCGATTAAACACATCCGGTGCATCAACCATCAAGCAACGAAAACTTGCATTTTCGCAAATACTTTGCCATCGCACGCTCGGTGAGTCCTCATAGCCCTATTTTCACTATCTATTGGGGTGGAAATACATATGTGGAACCATCAGCCCTCAAATCATGAACCGTTAATTATATTTATTTGTAAGCACGAATATATTGTGGATATATATATCGGGAGTCATGTCCCCCATTCGGGTTAGTCTTAATCGGCTAACGGCGGGATGCATATATATTCAACACACGGTATTACGTTTGGGAATACTGCACGTAGCAAACTCGTTTAATTAAGTTTCGGTTGCATGATGGTTTATGTAATACATAATGGAAATTATGCTTTATAAATTCAACTCATCTGATAGTGTCCATACAATTGGTCTTTTCGCGTAAACCTATGAGCTCACCAACAATTTTGTTGACGTATTTTAGCATGTACTTTCAGGAAATTAAAG
Source organism: Centrapalus pauciflorus (assembly GCA_020465985.1). Lineage (NCBI taxonomy): Eukaryota > Viridiplantae > Streptophyta > Magnoliopsida > Asterales > Asteraceae > Centrapalus > Centrapalus pauciflorus. The sequence continues at coordinate 25,656 of JAANYP010003572.1, read as the reverse complement.
AAAGTGCACCGCATCAGAAATATTATCAAGCCTCCGTACTTTTGGAGTCGCATGCATTTTCAAACCATCAGAGATTTATTTGCATTATTTTGATTAATTTAATTATGTATTTAAATCTCTGTATCGTGAGAATTACTCTTTATCATTTCAGGCTATGTAAAACAATTCTATACTTAAAAGTTATATCGATGTATTTTTGAAACCTGCATATAGTGGTCGTTCGTTATGATTGTGGTTACACTTCCACGACGTCACGCTTCGTTGCCAACCGGGGTAACGGGGTGTGACAGATTGATATCAGAGCTATAGTTATAGTGAATTTGGTTGCATCAGTACCCTAGACTATAACTGCACATTAGTTTTACTGAATTTTTTAAAATATTTTGTAACTAACTAAAAGACTATAAATGGACCTTGATAGCAGAAAACAAGTCAAACCAAGTTGTAATCATTTTGATTGACTCGGAGGAGGAGTATACTCCCACCAGCCGATACAACCCGGAGGTGTTCACCGAGGAGGACCCAACTGAGGAGGAAGACCCCTCTGAAGACGAGGAACCCATGGAAGAGTCAGACGAGGAGAAACCCGTGGAAGAAGACAAATCCTCAAGCGGATGGAGAGAACCATCCGGAGAGGACCCACCATCCCCAGTGGCCCCCTCTTACATCCTATATCACCCACCTATACCAACTCACCACAATGGACCTCGGATGAAGTTCCCGGCCCGCAAAAGAGTTTTCATGCCGAGGCGGGAGTCTATCCCCGTATCGGCTCCCCGACCAAGTCCACCACGACAGCAGCGACGGGCAAACGCCCGTAGATGGGGTTGGATGCCCGAGATCCTCCAATAGTGGAGGAGGGAGGAGGGACTCCCCTCCCACTTTGAGATCGGAGGACCATCATCCGCACCTATCCCATCATTCACCAAAGAACCCGCCGAACAGACTATACCACTCTTGGTAGCACGGTCTTCAAGGTACGACCTCCAGAGTTGGTTGTTAACCAAGACATTGGAGAGATGATAGCCCGTTTAGAACGGCAAGAGTTGCAAAACTTCAACCTATACTGGGCTAACCAGCACGCCCTCGCCATCCAACAGGCCGGGCTAGATGAGCATCGGCGACGATTAGCCGAGAGCGAGGCCCGTAATGCGGAAAAGGGAGAGACCCCCGATCACTCCCAAGCCTAGTACCCCCCCCCCCCTCTATCTTTGAAATGTTAGGAAATTATTATGTCATAGTGTAAGACTAAAATTTTTTGGGAAATAACCCGCCCCAATGTAAGAAAATTATGAATGATTAATGAAAAATTGCAAGTTATTTATGAATCTGTGTTTGATGATTATAGAACTGTGCCTTAAGTGAAATTTGAATCTTTAAGACTCAACTTCTTACACTATGCTCTTTTCTTTAAACTTTAAGATAATGTCACCCAAGAGAGCTATGAACACCGCCGAGATAGAACAACTGGTCGCACAACGAGTAGCAGCAGCTATAGCCACCTATGAAACTAACAGAATTAGCACCGCGAATGGCGACGGAGGTGCTAGTCGCACCACGGGAGGATCTGATTCAACCCAAATAGGGTGTGGAATCAAAGGATTCTTAAGTTGTAAGCCTCGATACTTCAACGGAACTGAAGGTGCTGTCGGACAAGTTCACTGGTTCGATAAACTGGAGTCGGTGTTTCGTGTTAGTAGTTGCATCGAGGATGAAAAGGTCAAGTTCACCACCCACACTCTTCAAGATGGCGCCTTGACATGGTGGAACTCATATGCCTAGTCTGTGGGAATTGATACAGCTTACCAATTCTCCTGGGCCGAGTTAAAGCAAATGATGACCGACGAGTATTGCCCGAGAAATGAACTACAAAAGATGGTGTCGGATTTTTGAATCTGGCTATGAAGGGAACGGATGTAGCTGGGTACACCAACCGTTTTCATGAATTGAGTCTACTGTGCCCACAGATGTCACTCCGGAATACAAGAAAATTGAGGGCTACATTTGGGGACTCGCCCCCCAAATCCAAGGAAATGTTACCGCATCCAACCCAACGACTATCCAGAGCGCCATTCGAATGGCGAATAATTTGATGGACCAAGTGGCCCGAAGGAACGAGGCCAAAGCTGGGGAAAACAAGAGGAAGTGGGAAGATAAATCGAGGAAAGGTTCGGGTTCACAGTTCAAAAATCCCGAAACAATCAAAACATTTGTCGCCGGAACTGAGTCTAGGAAGGGCTATACCGACACTAAACCATGGTGTAACCGATGCACCTACCATCACGTAGGTCCATGTCCAAACCCTTGCAGGAAGTGTAAGAAGCTTGGTCATCTGACCCAAGACTGCAAGTTTAATACCAACAGAGGCAACATCAGCACGCAAAGAAGCTGCTTTGAATGTGGGAACACTGGGCATTTCAAGAAAGATTGCCCTAAGTTAAGGAACAATGGTGGAGCTCAAGGGAGAGCTTTTGTATTGGGATCGGGCGACGCTTGTCAGGATCCCAATGTAGTGACGGGTACATTCCTTCTTAATGATATGTATGCTTATGTGCTATTTGATAGTTAGGCTGATAGAAGTTTTATATCTGCTAAGTTTAGTAAACAACTGAATGCCACTCTTTCCTCATTAGAAAATTCTTACGCCGTAGAATTAGAGGTCGGAAAGTTGATTGAATCGAATAGTATAATTAAGGAGTGCACACTAAAATTGGCAGATCATCCCTTCAAGATAAACTTGATGCCTATTGAACTCGGAAGCTTCGATGTACTTATCGGTATGGATTGGTTGTCAGACAACCATGCCAAAATCTTATAGGAAAAGAAAGTCGTAAGAATACCACTTAAGAAAAAGGAAGAGAGTCCTCACAGTCCAAGGAGAAAGAAAGAATCATCAGTTGAACGTCATCTCTAGTCTAAGAACGCTGAAATGCCTTCGAAGAGGTTGTCAAGCAGTGTTAGTTCAGCTAGTGGAGAAGGAATCAAAGGATAAGCGACTCGAAGAAATCCCGGTAGTTCGTGACTACCCAAAAGTCTTTCCTGAAGACTTGTCTGTACTTCCACCAACTAGGCAAGAGATATTTCAGATTAACTTGGTGCCTGGAGCTGCACCTGTCGCATGAGCACCCTACCGATTGGCACCGTCAGAGATGCAAGAATTATCTAATCAGTTGCAAGAACTGTTGGAGAAAGGATTCATCCGACCAAGTTCCTCACATTGGGGAGCTCTGGTCTTATTTGTCAAAAAGAAGGACGGAACCTTTAGGATGTGCACTATCGAGAGCTGAACAAATTAATGCTCAAAAAACTGGTACCCTCTTCCCAGAATCGACGATTTATTCGATCAACTCCAAGGATCTAGTTTTTACTCTATGATTGATCTGGGATCCGGTTATCACCAAGTAAAAGTTCGGAATTAAGATATACCCAAGACAACGTTCAGAACTCGTTATGGACATTACGAAATTCAAGTGATGCCATTCGGTTTGACCAACGCACCAGTCGTAGCAATGTGAGCCTTCAGGATTGTTGGTTCAACCGGAAATACCCCAATGGAAGTGGGAAAATATAACCATGGACTTCATCACAAAGTTGCCAAAGACTTCTGGAGGTTATGACACCATTTGGGAGATTGTGGATCGACTCACAAAAACTGCACACTTCTTGCCAATCAATGAGACTGATAAGATGGATAAGTTAACACGAATATGTCTTAAAGAAGTCGTCTCAAGGCATGCAGTTCCCGTATCAATTATATTAGATTATGACAGCCGGTTCACATCAAGATTCTGGCAATTGTTACAAGAGGCGTTGGGTACACGCCTGGACATGAGCACAACCTATCACCCGCAGACGGATGGTCAGAGTGAAAGAACGGTTCAGACATTGGAGGACATGCTAAGGGCATGTGTTATCGACTTTGGCAAAAGTTGGGACAGGCACCTGCCATTAGTCGAGTTTTCCTATAATAACAGCAATCACACAAGTATTAAGACCACTTCATTCGAGGCACTAAATGGGTGAAAGTGTCGATCACCGCTTTGTTGGGCTGAGGTAGGAGATAGCATGATCACTGGACCCGAGATCATCGAGGAGACTACAGAAAAGGTAGTCCAGATTTGGAACTGATTAAAGATCGCACGGTAGCGACAGAAAAGCTATGCAGATATTCAATGAAAGGATTTGGAATTTCAGGAGAGAGATCAATTAATGCTGAAAATCTCGCCTTGGAAACGCGTAATCCGTTTTGGTAAACGAGGAAAACTCAATCCTCGTTATATCAGATCATTCAAGATTTCCAAAAGAATTGGCCCGGTAGCCTACCGACTCGATCTGCCTTCCGAGTTAAGCAATGTACATAATACGTTCCACGTATCCAACCTTAAGAAATGTTTGGCTGATGAGCCACTCGTCATACCCATGGGCGAGCTGGAGTTAGACGATAAGTTGAACTTCGTTGAAAAACCCGTGGAAATAATGGACCGAGAATTCAAGAAACTAAAGCACAGCCGGATCTCGTAAATAAAAGTCAGAAGGAAACCTAAGAGAGGTCCTGAGTTTACGTGGGAACGCGAAGATCAGTTGCTGGAAAAATACCCTCATCAGTTCTCAAAAACTAAAGTAGTAGACAACACGAGCTAATTTCGGGACGATATTCCCTTAACAGGGGGAGACTGTAATATCCAACATTAAACCAAGTTAGCAGCTATGACCTAATCAATATTTAATAACCAATTATAACCTAATCAGTGGTCAATAGAAATTAAGCAAAGTGATTAACAAGGTTAATGAAAAAATTCAACTCAATTAGAATCAAATTCATCGGTGCGATGAATCGGGAAATCAATTAATCCGATCGATTTATGATATGATGGATTAATGCAACTAAGTACATAATTGAATTATGATTAATGACACTAATCATATACTAATAGAAGTACTTAACATTAATTACGCAAGACTAAAACAACACATTAAAACAATGCATCCAAAAGTATTTATGAAATTACAAAAAAAGGAAAATACAATAATACATTTCTAAATACTTTTATACAAAAAAAATGAAAATACACCAAAAATACCCCCTTAGGCCGGCCCTAGGAGGGTACATAAAGGACTTGATATAATTTTTTTTACTCAACATATCAAAATTCAAATCCTCTTTATTTCAATTCATCCAAGAATTACACTATTATTCATCATTTCACCATCTTTTAAAGATCCAATTTTCCCTATAAATAGAGAACATTTACATTCATTTTAATCACACCAAAACCCCTATATTCTCAATTCAAAAACCGGCCATAGGCCCTCTCAAAGCCAAAAAAACCTTCAATGTTTGGTGTTCTTGAAGTATTTCAAGTGTTCTTCATATTTTGAAGTCTTCTTGGTTCAACTTTTGCAAGAGTTTCAACTTCTTCTCATCTTCATTCTTCAAAAACATCAAAGGAAGTAATATTCTAGCTTAGTTCATCTTATATTTATGCTTATATAATTCTTGCATAATATATAAAATCACCCGGAAGTTTGACAGCTCAAAAATGGCCAACATAGAGTTTTTAACAAGCTTTTTTCCCTAATCTAAACACCTCGAAAAATGGCCGGTCTTGACTTTAAAAATTATTTGTATATAGTAGTTTAAAGTCCAAGAAAATCAAAGCCTAAATCGTTTTGGAGCTTGGTCAAAAACAGCCTCAAAGTAGGCCCAAAAACCTTCGAAAAGCTGGAATATTATATATATATATATACATATATATATATATATATATATAGGTTTTTATGTATTAAATCACCCAACATTACAAGTTTATGTGTTTTATTTATAAACTTGTGTGTGTATATATATATATATATATATATATATATATATACACACACATATTATAATATATGAGAGTTTATTAAGTCCCTATTATCACTTAGTACTCGATTAAACACATCCGGTGCATCAACCATCGAAGAATGAAAACTTGCATTTTCGCAAATACTTTGCCATCGCACGCTCGGTGAGTCCTTATAGCCCTATTTTCACTATCTATTGGGGTAGAAATACAGGCACTATTTTCATATGGATATCAAAACTGTTTATTTCTTATATGAATTAAATGTGTGGAACCATCAGCCCTCAAATCATGAACAGTTAATTGCATTTATTTTTAAGCGTGAATATATTGTGGATTTATCTATCGGGAGTCATGTCCCCCATTCGGGTTATTCTTAATCGGCTAACGTCGGGATACATATATATTCAACACATGGTATTACGTATGGGAATACTTCACTGGGCAATTCATTTAATTAAGCTTCGGTTGCATGATGGTTTATGTAATACATGCATGGAATTTTTGCTTTATAAATTCAACTCATCTGATAGTGTCCATACAATTGGTCTTTTCGCGTAAACCTATGAGCTCACCAATAATTTTGTTGACGTATTTTAGCATGCATTTTCAAGAAATTAAGGTAAGTGCACCGCATCGGAAATATTTTCAAGCTTCCGTACTTTTGGAGTCGCATGCATTTTCTAACCATCAGAGATTTATTTGTATTATTTTGATTATATTAATTATGTATTTAAATCTCTGTATCGCGCGAACTACTGTTTATCATTTCAGGCTATGTAAAAAAATTCTATATTTTAAAGTTATATCGATGTATTTTTTAAAACGTCCATATAGTGGTCGTTCGTTATGATTATGGTTACGCTTCCACGACGTCACGCTTCGTTGCCAACCGGGATAACGGGGTGTGACAAACAGGTTTAGCAAACTTATCACTATTCTTAGAAGAACCAACAGTTTGAGTAGAAGATACAACAGCAACAGCTTTACTTGTGTCCTCTTTCCTCTTTTTGGGAGGACAGAGATCAAACCCAGGTAATTTGATTGTCTATTGTCCTTCCACAGGTTTGGGAAACTTATTCCTAGCTTTCTCAGGTTGAGCAATGGCTTTACCTTTACCATTACTGAGATGTGATGACTGTTGCCTATCAACATGATCATTACTTTTGGTTTTAGCAAAAGATTTTCCTTCATTTATGACCAATTTTCCACTATGATTTAAAAACATATTTGAAATCACAACATATTTGCTTCCAACATGAGACTTACCCCTGTTGAATGTAGCCTAGTTTCCTTTTGAAAACATTTTCTCAAAATATCCAGCATCAAAAGGGTTAACATATTTCTTTCCATCAGCTTTAGATCCAGAACCTGTCTGGTTGGCAGGTTTTGAGCCAAAGCTGCAATTTTAACTTGTTTTCCCTTCTATTGTTTAGTTGATTTGGCAAGACACTTAACAGTCTGATTAGATGGAGGACACATTCCATCATCAGTCTTTACAGCTTTTTCACACAAATTGTCAGTGTTTTGATGCCTGACAAACCTATTTGTTGAGACCAACTTTTCATTTACTCTTTGCATCAAAGTACTTGGAAGCTCACCAAGAGTGGATAACACTTTTTCCAGATTATTAGTCTCAACAATTGAAGCTGCTGTATCAAGATCTTCTCTAAAATAGGCATGGATTTGAGTAGGAATTTGTTGACTGATACAGTGGTTCACTTTTGAGATGACTAGCACCAAGAGTCAACAATCTTATGAAAACTGGTGTTGATGTGTTTTACTTCATCAAGCTCAGTTTTCAACTTATGAAAACTGTTCAGTTCATTAGTTTTTGTTTCAAGATTACCTTTTAACTAAGAGATCTCAAACTACAAAGCATCATGCTTCGTAACAACAACTTTTAGATCAAAAAGTAAATAATCAAACATCTTAACTTTTTTCTCAGAGTTGTAATCCTTAAAATTTTGTACATCATGGTGGGTTTTCGGTTCTCTAAGGTGCTGAGTGCTTCAGCTTCAGCTAGGTCCTCTTTGAAGTTGCTTGTTGAGGAGACATCAGTGCTGGCCATCAGACAATTGTTGTCCTCTTCATCAGATGATGAATCAGACTCCTCCCAACCACAAGTTTCAGCCATAAGTCCCTTCTGCTTGTTGGAAGCAACTAAGTCTTCCAACTTATTCAGCTTTGCCATGGCCATTAGTTACTTAACCCTGTAGCCATCGTCTTTGTTTGTCTTGTATGGTTTGGAGGAAGAGCCAACAACTTTATACACACAGTCAGTAGCTATATGGCCTGTTCTGCCACACTAAAAGCACTAAGCCTTAGTTTTGTCAAATGCCTTCTTATTTATAACACCTGATTTCTTTTGCAGCATCTTACCACCAAACCACTTCTTATTGAATTTTCTGACAAGCAAAACAATCATTTGCTCATCATCAAACTCAGTGAGGTCTTCACAGTCCTCTTCCTCAGACAATTCCTCCATTTCATCATCAGCTTGTTAATCAGCTTGTGTGAACATATCACATACCTGACCAGCAGGTTGTCTCATGCTGGCCACTAAGGCAGCCCCTCTTTTGGACATTTCTAAGACATTTCTATTCTGTTGCCTATTGTTAATCATTTATCAATGATCCATAAAGATTTACAAGATGCATGCCTCTGATGGTGCCTAAGTTTCTGAGGATATTAGAGAAGTAATTCCATTCCTCAAGGAGTATGTCCAAAAATTTGTTCACCAGAATTAAACTGCCTTTGGTGATCCTAACAACTTTGAGATTATTGATCAAGGCAGTGAACCTGATATAGGTTTCAGTAAGAGTATCCTTTGGCTTTGAAAAGAAAAGTTCATACTATCCAACAAGATTGTTGATCATGTTGTCCAGTGTGATAGTGGGACCATCACAGATGGTACACAAAGTGTCCCACATTTCCTTTGCAGCCTTCATCTTCTCAACCTGTTTGAACACATCATCAGGTAGAGAGATAACAAGGTTGTTCCTGGCCTTTGCATCGAGGGCAACCAGACGTTTGCCTTCATCAGACCATTGAGCTTTTGCCTTTGCAATGGTCCTGATTTCAGGAACAGCTCCTTTAGCAGCAGGTTTATAGTAGTAACAGAAGTTGGCACATAGGGACCTTCCATCACTATCTCTGGTAGTTGTACATCCATATTCTCTAAATAGAGCATCATTCTGCACTTCCAGCAATAGAAGTTCTGATGATTTAACTTAGGAGGTTTTGCCATTGACCCATTTTCATAGTAAGAAGAAGAACTGGCAGCACTGTTGTTCATGGTAGTAAATAGGGAGTAATGAGAGATCTAGAGTTAACACACACTCTAAACAGCTCTTATACCAGTTGTAGGTACCAAAAGGTTTTCCTAGTATGCTGTTGTAAGCTGTAGAGGGGGAGGGGGGTGAATACAACTATTTAAAAACTCAACGCACTTTTCTCAATGTTTATTTGTATATATAAACAAGTGTTAATTACAAACAAGTTTGAACTGCGGAATGGTTCAAACTGAGATGAAACAACAACATACAGACAACTAATCTAAGACAGACTCAGACAAGTTAATATGAATTCACTCACTAAGATGGACTCACTGATTTACAAGAGCTTGAACAAGAATAACTTGGACAAACTCAACTATTTTATTCTAATCAGACTTTGCATGCATGAAAACACATTTCTTTGCACGTTCTGAAGATCTCACTCTTAGTTATCTCACATTCCTTAGAAGCCTCCTTTTATACTCTCTCAGGAAATACTGGTGAACCTTCCTCATTCGATGCAGAGAGAGTGGAGTTTGTTTCCAAAAAGACAAAAGTGCTTTTCTGCACATTCTGACAAAACAATATTTGTCCCTATATTGTAGCATCTTTGTCTTTTCCTTTTTGTCTCTGTTTCAGAATGCTTTAACTTAAAAAGGGATGTCAACTTTAATCCTTTCCTCTTCTTGTAGAGCCATTTTGATGTAAGAAATGGTCTGTCGCCCATTTCAAATACCCACTTTGTCTTCATGTATTAAAACAGCTTGGGCAGTGTAAGCAACTTTTGATTTTCCACTTTGTCTTCGACTTGCAAACTGATCTTTTCGTCCAAGACAATTCATGATGACATGAATACATATTCCATAAAGTGTATAACCTGTTCACAAAGAACAGAACGATTAGTTTTGGTCCAAGCTGCTCAACAGTCATGAGCATTGTGGACAGTTTATGTCCAGCCTGTTCAACAGAATAGAACAGCTTGGACAATCTGTCTGAGTTACAACAAATGCAACAGGTAAGCAACTTAGACTTATATTGAAAATCACTTTTGAGGTTTCAAAGAGGCATTAAGATGACTTAAATTATACCTTCAAGTGCATCAAACAGGTTTGATTAACAATGTCCCCCTAAGATGTATAACAGGTTTGACTGAGGCCTTTTTGTGCCTAACATACTCACTACAAACTCATATCTAACTTTCAATTGTTTTGAGAGGTAGAACGACATCCCATTCTCACTCTTGAGAAAATGTACCATCCCCGAGCCCCCAACACTCAAACCCTAACCAACAATCCGACGAGGAAATAACCTCTAGATCGGTAGCTTTATCCCTCAGAGCCTCAGAGTAGATCTTCCCAAGAAAAATGTGGCTACCCATAAAACCAAATAATTTCCTTCTAGACCTAGCCTTCGTACATAAAACTGAGGAAGACCCAGTCATCCACCTTTCTAACAGAGTCGTCGAAGAGATCCTAATGGGCCACCTAAAATATGTCCTTACCAGCCGACCCAGACCTCGTCCTCCTCAAATCTATGTCCATCAATTCTTGCACACCCTCACCTATCAACCCGAACCCAACAAAAATCATATTACTGGTGACATCAAGGACCAAACCTTAGAAATTTCCTTCCAAAAATTTCGCCACATCCTACGCCTCCCTCGTCACCATGATTTCCCAGGCCGTCCTGAATACAATGAAGAAATTCCTAAGCAACAAATCTTTAGAGAAATTTAACAACTAGGCTATGATGGCCAGTTTAGTAAAGCTTCAGAAGTTTTCAAATGATAGTTTTTGGGCCATTGGTACTTCATGTACTCAATTCTTGACCGCTGCCTTACTGTCAAAGCCTCCGGAGCCGACAGAGCAAGTCTCCGATTTCTATGGATTTTTCACAACCTAGCATAAAACCACCACCATAAATACGCTTGGACTCTGTGGACCGAATAAATAGAGGTCATTCAGGCCAAAGGGACACGACGAGCAAGAAAATTTGTCCCAGCTCAACGGTTCCTTCAACTCATCATATCTCATTGCATGTCTCAAATCCCGGATTTCCGACACAGAGATCATAAAGCCGGGGTGAGAGACTTTCAGATAAATTACTTTCACGACCCTATGTCTCTCTCCGGGATCCAAGTCAGGCAACTTCCTGAAGAACTCCTGGCTTATGCAGATCAAGAATCTCAAGCCCTCAGGAATTATAGAGAGAGATGCTCTAAAGCCACGGAGCCAACCCTGAGATGCTAGGTTTAAGGGGAGAGCAGAGACAAAATGAAAATGAGAGGGGCGAAGAGGGTAGATGGCATTAGGCAGCCGAAGCAGGAGATAGAGAAGGTGAGGAAACGCATATTGCGTGTCTTTCACCTCTAAACATTCCATCTCCTGATAATGACGAACAGGATGACGATGATGATGATGATGTCACTCCCCCCTCCCAAGTTCCAATTCGCTCTCTTGCAACTTTGCAAGAAATAATCAAGATGCGAGGGGGAGTTAGGACAATAGGTGAAAGCTCCCACCCAACGATAAGCCGGGCAGCCATATCTGCTACTAGCCCAGTGGTGCAAGCACAAACCCCACACAGCCACTCACCGGTTTCTCAACAAGTCGGTGTTTCATATTCTCACGGGGATCAAGCACAAACACTTACAGATATTGAAGAAGGCCGACAACAGCCCCAGTCGTCGCCTTCAATTCAAGCACAATCGAGTCTAGAGCAAGTTGTTACTTTTGCTAGGACACTTGAGACTCTTCATAAACAACGTCTGAGTGACGTTGTCGGAAAACTCGGAGCCGTGCACACTGAAAGTGTGCCGGTGATGATGACTAGAATACCTGTCATGGCCATATCATAGCCAACCATGAGTACAGGCCATCAAGGGACCTTTTCGGAGTCTCCCGAGATGCAAACGGAGAGCCTAAGTGGCCCGGGGTTACACTCGAACTCAGTGTCCAAAACCGAGTTTGCTGAGTTTAAGGCGCTCATGTCACAACAATTAAGTGACATGTTCACGTTTATCACTTAGCAGCCGGTCATTCAACAAGCTCCCACTCTCGACGAAGCTAAGAGCACCCTCCACTACATACTCAAGGCTTCTTTAAATCTCTGTTCAAAAAATGTCGTTCTTCTGGAGATATTAAATTATGAAGCTTCCGGATCTTCATCTTCTATATCAACAAACCCTCTGGTTACTCAAATGGGTGAGCGATAATGACAGAGAGCTGATAGTAGAGTTTATTTCAAAGATTAATTGGAGGCTATCAAACAGAATGAGTATCTATCGTTTTGAAATGAAGCTTCGGCTATCAAACTGAAGACCTATTATATTTCATCAAATGAGGAGATTGTTGGAAACTATTTTAGTTGATGAAATTAATTTGTCTAGGGGTTAAATTGTAATTAGTTCATAGATATTACTTTTTATATAAATAGTGAATATTGTACTGTAAATGGTACGAATCGACTTTTGGCATTTATTGATTGCATGGAATTCTTAGCAAGGAATTAAGGCTACAGTGTACGACTTTCCTAATCATTCTTTAATTCCATTTTGGTGCAAAGAAATCATTCGGTTACTGTTTCTATGTTCTTGATTGTTTGATATTGTGTTTATGATTGATTAAATTAAATTTACAATTGGTATCAGAGCACAGAATTGGAAATTTTATTGATTGATTCTGAGATTTTCTTAATTTTTTTCCCACTGTTTCATCGAAAAGTTGAAAATTCCGAAAAACCCTTGGGGTTTTTATTCAGTGTGTGTTTGATATTCTAAATTGGATCGAAGGTCTATTTTTAAAAGACAAACAGATTGATTATAATCTCAAACAGTAATTCATAACACACAAAAAGTTATTTTGATTTTACGGATTTTTGATAAACGGTTGTGTTCTTGACTGTTATTGATAAAAACAGGGAGTTTAATCTGAAAACAGTCAAAGTGGTTTCACAAAAAGTGTTGTAAGTGAAAAACGCACATTCGATTACAATTTGGGGTCAATTCATGCATTTTTATTGAAAATTTTGAAATCTGGACTTGAAATTTTTCAAAAAGGGTAAAACTCGAAATGAGTTGAATATCATTTGTTAATCGAGTTGGAAAGGTATTTTAGTCGACTTGGAAATTGTTTTAATTGAGTTGAAAGTTGTTTTAATCGAGTTGGAAATTGTTCCAATCGAGTTGGAACTTAGAGTTAATCGAGTTGGATTAATATGTCACACCCTGCTACCCCGGTTGGCAGCGAGGCGTGACGAGTGCGGAAGCGTAACCATAATCATAATGAACGACCACTATATGGACGTTTTTAAAATACATCATTGAAACTTGAAAGCATAGCAATGTTTTACATAGACTGATATGAGTAAAGGAGTTCGCAAAATACAGAGATTTAATTACATAATTAAAATATCCAAAATAATGCAGCTAACTCTCCGTTAATTTGAATATGCATGCGACTCCATGGATGCGGAAGCTTGAAAGTAAAATACGTCCGAGGCATACTTGCCTTAATTGCCTGAAAATAGACGCTAAAATACGTCAACAAAAATTGTTGGTGAGCTCATAGGTTTACGCGAAAAGACCAGTTGTGTGGACATTATCAGATGAGTTGAATTTATAAAATCATAAATTCCGTGTATGTATTACATAAACCATCATGCAACCGAAGCTTAATTAAAATGAGTTTGCCCTGTGCAGTATTCCCATACGTAATACCGTGTGTTGAATATATATGCACTCGCTGTTAGCCGACCCGAGCTAACCCGAATGGGGGACATGACTCCCGATAGATCTATCCACAATATATTCGCGTTTACAAATAAATGAAATTAACGGTTCATGATATAAGGGCTAATGGAACCATATGTAATACATATAAGAAATAAACAGTTTTGATGTCCATATGAAAACAGTGCATGTATTTTCACCCCAATAGATAGTGAAAATAGGGGCTATGAAGACTCACTGGAATTGCGATGGCAAAATATGCGCAAAAATGCAAATGTGCGTTGTTTGATGGGTGATGAAACCGGAGGTGTTTAACCGAGTCCTAAATGATAATAAAGACTTAATATCACTAATATATGATAATAGGTATATTTATAGATTTTTATGTCTTAAATCACCCAACATTACAAGTTTATAAATAAGATTTGCTTAAAACGTCAAGTTTATATATATATATAATTTTCCAGCTTTTTCGGAGGTTTTTCGGCCTACTTTGAGGCTGTTTTTGACCAAGCTCCAAAATGTTTTAGACTTTGGTTTTCTAGGAAATTAAACTACTATATACAAAGTATTTTTAGAATCAAGAACGGCCATTTTTCGAGTTGTTTAGGTTGGTGAAAGAGCTCGTTAAAAACGCTATGTTGGCCATTTTTGAGCTGTCAAACTTTAGGTTTCCCAAATAATTTCTGGAGGTCTTAAACTTCAAAATAAATTATAAAAATTACAGATCTATAGTTAAGACATAGATCTAACTTTTGAGACAAGAATCAACTCATTTCGTTGAGCTATGAATTAGTTATGATTTTTCAAAGTCGATATAAATTTTCTGCCGAAAATCCGTAGTTTATAAACTTAAAGCATCTTATGATTCTTGTTGTTTATTCAAAGACTACTTGTATAAAAGTTATATTACACATATATAACACATGTTTTCATAATATTAACATGTTTATAATGTGTTCATATATTCATATGCACATTTAAAGAAACAACTTAAAAATAAAAACTAGAAACTTATAAACTTGAGTTTTTATGTATCTTGTTGTTGTTGGTGATTATATATATTATGCAAGACTTATATAAACATAAATGTATGATGAAATAAGTTAGTATTTACTTACTTTGAAGTATTTAGAATATGATTTTGAGTAGAAGTTGAAACCCTTGCAAGATATGCACTAAAAACACTTGAAGAACACCAAGGACACTTGAAGAACACTTGAATGAAGAAGTTTGTGATGTGTGAGTGTATAAATCCGGTTTTGAGAGGAGAAAAGGAGAGGTTTTTGTTGTTTGAAGTGTGGAAAAGAAGTGAGAAATGAGGTCTTATTTATAGGCAAAGTGTTTGGTCTTTCAAATGATGAAAGGCATGGATGAAAAGGTAGAGTGCACTTTTAAACAAAATGATTGTGTTTAAAGTAATATTAAAAAAATAAAAGTCAACTTCTAATATCCACATGCCTATATGGCTGGCCATACATGTATTATACATGTATTTTCATTTTTTTTTTTTGTATAAAAGTATTTAGAAATGTATTCTTGTATTTCCCTTTTCTTGTAATTTCATAAATACTTTTAGATGCATTGTTTTAATGAATTGTTTTAGTCTTGCATAATTAATGTTAAGTAATTGTATTAGTGTTTGATTAGTGTCACTAATCATAATTTAATTATGTACTTAGTTGAATTAATCCCTCATATCGTAAATTGATCGGATTAATTGATTTCCCGATTCATCACACCGATAAATTTGATTCTAATTGAGTTGAATTTTCTAATAACCCTTGTTAATCACTTGATTAATTTCTAATGACCACTGATTAGGGTATAATTGGCTATTAAATACAGATTAGGTCATTGTTGCTAACCTGGTTTAGTGCCGGATGTTACAGTCTCCCCCTGTTAAGGGAATTTCGTCCCGAAATTTTATCTTGTTTCCTCAAGGGTATTGTTACTTAAGAGTAGATGAGAGTATCTTTGCTTTTACTGGCCTTTGCATGCCCTAGATAATTCAGGTTCATGCCTAGAATTCCATCTGACCTTGAGGATGGGTATACAACTGTGCTTCCATCCTTTGACCTTACGGTCCATGATTTCAACCGGCTCTTTGGTGAAGAGAAGTTTATCATTTAGTTAGATCTCTCCCAAGGGGTAACAAGTGTCTCCTCTAACAACCACTTCTTCTTATTCGATACATGGAAGGTATTGTGCATGCTGCTAAGCTCTGGTGGTAACTCTAAACGATAAGCTACGAGTCCAATCCCCTTTAAGACTTTGTATTGCCAATGTATCGAGGGTTTAATTATCCTTGTTTCCCAAATCGTAACACGCCCTTCCATGGCAAGACTTTCATCAATACTTGTTCTCCTAATTAGAACTCAAGGGATTTTCTATTTTCATCTGCATAACTTTCTTACCATCGCAGGCAACTTTTAGTCAGTTCCGTATCTGTACTATCCTTTTGGTAGTTTCGTGAATGGTCTTAGGGCCAGTGATTTGGCTATTTCCTACTCCTACCCGACAAATCGGCGATCGACACTTTCGCCCGTAGAGGGCCTCAAATGGAGCAGCTTTAATACTCGAGTGATAGCTATTGTAGTTAATAATTCCACTAAGGCAATTGAGTATCCATTACACAGGCTCTTAATGTGTGTTCTAGGGTTTGGATCGTTCTATTATTCTGACCATTGGTCTGAGGGTGATAAGTGGTACTCATGTCCAAGTTTGTATCCAAAGCTTGTAGTAATAATTGCCAAAAGCCTATATGTAAATCTGCTATTCGTATCCGAAATGATTTAAATAGGCACTCCGTGTCCGGAGATGACTTCCTTGAGGTACGTTTGGACTAGCTTATTCATTCTATTGTTCTTCTTTATTGGTAGGAATGTGCGGATTTTGTTAGGTGGTCGACTAATACTCAAATGGTTTCTTATGTTTGTCTTAACTTTAGAGCATGTTAGGAATTTGTTGACATATGTGGCAATGTCATCCTTCATGTTAGGCCACCCGTACAGCTCCTTAAGGTCATGATACATTTTATCGGATCCGGGGTGAACGACATATCTTAATTTGTGTCCTTCATCCATAGTCAGCTTTCTTATTCTACCAAACAGAGTAATCATATTCTATTCACGAAATATCGATTTTTACTAGCCCTTATCCTAAACTATTTATCCACTTGTACTCTTAACGGCTTAGCTCATTAGTTTTCCTCAGGTGATAACGAATTTTCACGGTTACAATTACTTATTAGTTCCATCCAACGGTACTACTTCGTATTCGACTCTTTCTGGTTCGAGATGTGTTGGAGGCTCTTATGGTCTGTGAATACAATACACTTCATACCGTACAACTAATGTCTCCAAGGATAAAGACTACTGCTTCAAGATCCAGATCATGCGTTGTGTAAATCACCTAGTGAACCTTAAGTTTTCATAAAGCATAAGCTATGACCTATCTTTCTATATCAACCCATTGTGTGAAGTGTCATAGTAATCTATAAATTTCTCGTTCCTCTTAGGTATGGACAAAATAGGCGCGCTGCACAGTTTGTGCTTTAATAACTGAAATGATATCTCCTGATCCTTGCTCCAATCATACTTAATGTCCTTTCGGGTCAGTTTTGTTAGAGCTCTGGTGAACTTAGAGAAATTTCTGATAATTGCTTATAATAAGTGGCAAGTCTTAAGGACCGTCGTATTTTTATGGGGGTTCTAAGAGTTAACCAATTTCTGATAGTCTCGATCTTGGCGGGGTCAACTTGGATTCCTTTACTATTGATCACGTGACTGAGAAATCTTACCTATCTTAGTCAAAAGTCAAACTTAGAAAGCTTGGCATATAGTTGTTCTTTCTTCAACAACTCTAGAATCAGTCTTAAATGTTTGCTCGTGCTCCTCCTTGTTTCGTGAGTAGATTAAGAAGTCATTCAAGAATACAATCACGAATTTGTCTAGATAAGGTTTGCACACCTAATGAGGTCCATGAGTATCGTTGGGGCACTGGTTAATCCCAACGGCATTAATAGGAATTTATGTTGACCGAAACGGAATCTGAAGGCTGTCTTTGAAATATCTTTCTTGCGAACTCTAACCTGATGATAACCAGACCTTAGGTCGATCTTCTAACAGAAGCTTAATTCTTGGAGTTTGGTCAAATAAGTCATTGATCCTTGTGAGCGGGTGTCGGTTCTTTTAGTTTATCTAGCTCTTAGTAATTGATGCACATTCTGAAGGTTCCATTCTTCTTCTTTATGAACAAAACTGGAGCTCCTCTAGAGCGAGGAACTCGGTTTGATAAACCTTTTATCTAAGAGCTACTACAGTTGGTTGGACGATTCGCAGCTGATACTAGGCCTATTTTTGAATTTGACTTGCCTCGATGTTGGGAGTTCAGGTAAGTGTTCTGGAAAAACTTTGGGGTAACCATAAATAATAAGAATATTTTCGAGCCGCTTTCCCTTTGGCTCCCTCTCTATCCACACTTCAGGGTCCTAATGCTAGAGATGATGCTTACTTTGGTATTTCATGCTTTGCGTTGGACAGTAAGGACCTTCTTATTGGCTAAAGGTATATGAACTGTGTTCTTGTTGCATACTATTTCCACACGATTTTCGATAGCCAATCCATGCCTATGACCAGGTAAACACTTCCCAGTTTGATGGGTATCATGTCTGTTTCAAAGAGTCGGCCTACTAATTCTAAGGAGCATCCTCGACTTATATTATTTGTCTTAAGCGTCTCACTGTCATCAACCTCAATAGCATAAGTAGCACTTAATGGAATTTATCTGCTTAGTGAACTTAGTGGATATAAAGCTCCTATCAGCACCAGTATCAAATAGTAGAAATGCATAAGTGGTATCTAATGGGGTATGAGGATAAGTCAACGGGTTTGAAATTTCTTAGGCAGATAGTCACAACTTTATCTTTTCCTACGCAGAGTTGTAGTTAAAACTTAATTCCTCATAAAAGTTCTTGATACTTAATCTTTGTATATGATATGGTCAGAATTTTCTGATAAATTCTTAAGCCTTATTTACCCTAAGATATATCAGATAGTAAAGCCTAGAGAAATACTATAAAGAGATGCCTCCGGGGTTTCCTCGTACTCCAGAGCGTTAAGTCATTGGGTTAGTTCTGCAGTGTGGGCTTTGTGCTCCGCTAGGTGCTGTCACAATTCGTCGATTCCGTCTTGTTAAATCGCCTGGGTATTCTGGTTGGCCTAAGGTTTATTGGTGGTTTGCATTGCCTCCTACTTAATCCTTGCAAAGATCTCACCGACCTCTTGGTGGATTTTGTCGAAATTGGAGGTCGTGTCTGGCGGCCCTTGCCACCAACAGGGGCATCGTTTGTTACATAGGTTTCTAGGTAAGTGTCGGCACTTGAGAGGAAGATGGTGTTCTGACTTCAAACTGGATTTGGATCCCCTCCTCGTTTCTCCACTCTTGGAGAGTGTGAGGCATCCATCCCCACTGTCCTATGCTTGCTCGTTACTACTGCGGCGGGCTTGGCTGATGGGCAGGTACTGGGATAGACTCCCGTTGTGCTAGTGACACCCTTTCCCTAGGGGTGAATTTCGACATGTTATTGTCATCAGGGTCCATATATGTGTTCACAGTTCTTGAAGAAAGTTTAGTTTTTGTAACAGTTATAGTCTAGGTACTAATGCAACCTAGTTCACTATAACTATGGCTCTGATACCAATCTGTCACACCCTGCTACCCCGGTTGGCAGCGAGGCGTGACGAGTGCGGAAGCGTAACCATAATCATAATGAACGACCATATACTGTCACACCATAGCAATGTTTTACATAGACTGATATGAGTAAAGGAGTTCGCAAAATACAGAGATTTAATTACATAATTAAAATATCCAAAATAATGCAGCTAAATCTCCGTTAATTTGAATATGCATGCGACTCCATGGATGCGGAAGCTTGAAAGTAAAATACGTCCGAGGCATACTTGCCTTAATTGCCTGAAAATACACGCTAAAATACATCAACAAAAATTGTTGGTGAGCTCATAGGTTTACGCGAAAAGACCAGTTGTATGGACATTATCAGATGAGTTGAATTTATAAAATCATAAATTCCGTGTATGTATTACATAAACCATCATGCAACCGAAGCTTAATTAAAATGAGTTTGCCCTGTGCAGTATTCCCATACGTAATACCGTGTGTTGAATATATATGCACTCGCTGTTAGCCGACCCGAGCTAACCCGAATGGGGGACATGACTCCCGATAGATCTATCCACAATATATTCGCGCTTACAAATAAATGCAATTAACGGTTCATGATATAAGGGACTAATGGAACCAAACATGTAATACATATAAGAAATAAACAGTTTTGATGTCCATATGAAAACAGTGCATGTATTTCCACCCCAATAGATAGTGAAAATAGGGGCTATGAAGACTCACCGGAATTGCGATGGCAAAATATGCGCAAAAATGCAAATGTGCGTTGTTTGATGGGTGATGAAACCGGAGGTGTTTAACCGAGTCCTAAATGATAATAAAGACTTAATATCACTAATATATGATAATAGGTATATTTATAGATTTTTATGTCTTAAATCACCCAACATTACAAGTTTATAAATAAGATTTGCTTAAAACGTCAAGTTTATATATATATAATTTTCCAGCTTTTTCGGAGGTTTTTCGGCCTACTTTGAGGCTGTTTTTGACCAAGCTCCAAAATGTTTTAGCCTTTGGTTTTCTAGGACATTAAACTACTATATACAAAGGATTTTTAGAATCAAGAACGGCCATTTTTCGAGTTGTTTAGGTTGGTGAAAGAGCTCGTTAAAAACGCTATGTTGGCCATTTTTGAGCTGTCAAACTTTCGGTTTCCCAAATAATTTCTGGAGGTCTTAAACTTCAAAATAAATTATGAAAACTTACAGACCTATAGTTAAGACATAGATCTAACTTTTGAGATAAGAATCAACTCATTTCGTTGAGTTATGAATTAGTTATGATTTTTCAAAGTCGATATAAATTTTCTGCCGAAAATCCGTAGTTTATAAACTTAAAGCATCTTATGATTCTTGTTGTTTATTCAAAGACTACTTGTATAAAAGTTATAAAAGTTATATAACACATATATAACACATGTTTTCATAATATTAACATGTTTATAAGGTGTTCATGTATTCATATGCACATTTAAAGAAACACCTTAAAAATAAAAACTAGAAACTTATAAACTTGAGTTTTTATGTATCTTGTTGTTGTTGGTGATTATATATATTATGCAAGACTTATATAAACATAAATGTATGATGAAATAAGTTAGTATTTACTTACTTTGAAGTATTTAGATTATGATTTTGAGTAGAAGTTGAAACCCTTGCAAGATATGCACTAAAAACACTTGAAGAACACCAAGGACACTTGAAGAACACTTGAATGAAGAAGTTTTTGATGTGTGAGTGTATAAATCCGGTTTTGAGAGGAGAAAAGGAGAGGTTTTTGTTGTTTGAAGTGTGGAAAAGAAGTGAGAAATGAGGTCTTATTTATAGGCAAAGTGTTTGGTCTTTCAAATGATGAAAGGCATGGATGAAAAGGTAGAGTGCACTTTTAAACAAAATGATTGTGTTTAAAGTAATATTAAAAAAATAAAAGTCAACTTCTACTATCCACATGCCTATATGGCTGGCCATACATGTATTATACATGTATTTTCATTTTTGTTTTTTTGTATAAAAGTATTTAGAAATGTATTCTTGTATTTCCTTTTTCTTGTAATTTCATAAATACTTTTAGATGCATTGTTTTAATGAATTGTTTTAGTCTTGCATAATTAATGTTAAGTAATTGTATTAGTGTTTGATTAGTGTCACTAATCATAATTTAATTATGTACTTAGTTGAATTAATCGCTCATATCGTAAATTGATCGGATTAATTGATTTCCCGATTCATCACACCGATAAATTTGATTCTAATTGAGTTGAATTTTCTAATAACCCTTGTTAATCACTTGATTAATTTCTAATGACCACTGATTAGGGTATAATTGGCTATTAAATACAGATTAGGTTATTGTTGCTAACCTGGTTTAGTGCCGGATGTTACATAATATTTCAATCGAGTTGGAAAATGTTATAATCGACTTGGAAATTAGTATCAACCGAGTTGGATATCAGTTACCATCGAGTTGAACCAAACAGACATTCGAGTTTGTTTAAACATTCATTCGTGTTTGTTTAAACATATTCAAGTTGGTTTTAAACTCTTTCGAGCTTGATTAAAATACCATTCGAGTTTGATTAAACAAAATTCAAGTGATATTCAAGTTAATTCTAGTTTTAACATAAAACATTTGAGTTTAATCAAACACAAGTCAAGTCAATTCGAGTTTATTGACACTTCATTTGAGTTAGTTGACTCTTCATTTGAGTTTTAGTGTTGTGTCATTCGAGTTTCACTAACTTATCAGTCGAGTTTCATTACTAATCATTAGATTGATTCTTTTTAGATTTGAGTTTCATACTCAATCATTCGAGTTTTATAAAGCATCATTCGAGTTTGATCTCATATAATTCGAGTTTCATTGTGAGTCCTTTGAGTTTCATAAATCATCATTCGAGATTTGACTATATGTCCTTTGTTGTTAAATTGGCCATAAGTTTTGACTGGAACATCGTTAGAAGGCCTACCATACGTCAAATCGAAGCTTGAATAGAGATCGGCAATTTCGAGAACCGGTATTCAATAAGTTAAGGGCAATTTTCTGCAGAAAAGCTAAAATTTCAAAGTCAAAAAGTCAATTCAGATATGATTTTTCATAAGTTATCATTCATAGATATATTTTCAAAGTTTTATCCGAATTCACTAATTTTTCCATAAAAGATCTTGGAAATTCATTTTTCTGAAATTCATTATGGCATATCCTTATGAACAATTGTTAAAGTCTCAGTTAATTGAAAAACTTACTGAATTTAAAAAGATTCCTAAGAACAATTACGAAATTCTTGTTGAGTTAAATTTCTGATAAAGCTCTTGCTTTACGTGATGTATCAATACTGAAACAAGAAATTCAGAGCTTAAAAGTCAAACAAAATTATGAGAGTACTGTCTTAAATTGAAAATATCTGAATTATCAAAAGAACTTGACGATTCGAAACGAGCAAATTTTCAGAATGCAACTCAGCTGAAATATCTTTTGCCTGAAAGATCTGACCTTTAGAAGAAAGTTAAAGATCTTGAAATTACTTTTGAAGACAAATCATACTGATCAAAATTCTATTTTAAACAAATCTGAAGAATTTTTTGCTCTTGAAAAAGAGTTATCTTTAACTAAAACTTTAATTGAGAAAGAAAGACATGAGTTCTTGCTTAAAGAACAAGATTTCAATACAAAATCTAAATTGTTTGAAGATGAAAGACAGATGTTCTTAATTAAAGAACAATCCTTTAAATTTGAATACCAATCATTTGATAATGACAGAAATTCATATTTGGTCAGTATCAAAGAATTGGAAAATCAAATATTTCATCTTAATAAACAATTGCATGACTCCCTTTCCTTGATTAAATCAGAGGTTAAAGATCCTTCAGTTTGTTCAAAATCTAAATTTGATCAATCTAATTTATCTACAGAATGTGAAAAGAATCCAACTGAATTTTCTAAATTTGATTCTTCTTCCGATCTTAAACTTAAGTATCTGTTAAAGATACACAGAGGCAAAGATAAAGTTGTTGAACAACTTCCGATAAAGATTTACACTGGTGAATCTTCAAAGTTAAATTTTCTTAAAGTTTCTTGAAATACTTGTTATTCTTCACAGAAAACAATTTCACAAAAAAACACCAAGTATTACCAGAAACAGGCTAAAACCGGACACTTCTTCATAAAGAAGAGTTTGAAAAAGTATGAGCATTCAAAACCAAGTTTGTTTAGAAATTCAGATATTCAATTCTCAAATAGTCGAAAAAATTTGTTTTCTGCTTTTGAAAGAGAAGCTAATTGTTATAATCTTCATTGGGTACCTAATCCCAGTTTAAGTGGGTACCAAAATCCATTTTGAAATGAGTACCCAAAAGTACTAACAAGTCTCGATCCAAATCTGTTTGGATACCAAAGACATCTTAAATTTTTGCTGATTATAGGTTCTTGATTAGTTCAGATCAAGAGCCGGGCTTCATTTCATGAGGCTTCCAGATCATTACAGACTGGAATTCGTTCTTAAATTTCGAAGGTTTTTACTTGCATCAGAGTATGTTAGATATTTAATTTCGATCTTGTGGGTTTCTTTTGTAATAAATATTCTTAGTTTATTTACTTGTAATTTATTTCTAGACTTTGTTTAAGTTCTTTCTTTATTATAAAAGTAGAGGGGGTCGAATTGTAATTCAAGGAAACTTGATTTTAATTCCCGTGTAAAAGATGACCTAGGGTTTTGTGTTATCCCAATTCCTTTTCACGAAAATCATAGCCGCCATTTCAGAGAACATTCTCTTTGTTCTTTCTTTGATAATTATTCTTCACATTGAGTTTCATATCATGTTTGTTGAATATTGAGTGATAAAATACATACACGAGTGCTGATATTCTGGGAAATCTATATTGTCAATTGGTATCAGAGCTCAGGAGGTGAATTTAAACTTCATTGTTCAAATTTTTGCTGCTGTTCTTCGAGTTCATCACCAAAACCCACGGTTTGATCATTGTTCCTCATAAATATTTCTGTTTTTCGGGTTTCTTCTTTCTGTAAACATCTAGTATTCATCCCATAGTGATTTAGAGTTGTTTAGGTTCAATCATTTCATGTTATTGTCCTTCTAAATCTGATTTTCAGTCTCGATAAATATAGGTTTTTATTTCTGTTTTGGTCCATTTTTAAACGATTTTTAGGTGTTTTGGTATATTTTAAGCACTTAAAAGTGTATAAAATAATTTTCCAATCATTTAGAAATACTTTTTAGGCCAAAAACTAATAGTTTTAATTCTGGAAAAATTCTAAAAAACTCATTAGTGTTGCATTTCAGACCCCAGTTCGGACCATCTCGGACCTCAATTCGGTCTACTTCGGACCATATTTCGGTTTACTTCGGACCATAGTTCATCCAAATTCGGACCTCACTTCGGACCCATCCGAACGTCGGAGTAACCGAAGTTCTGTTAAAGTATTTTAAAAAAACACTTAAATTTACTTGTGCTTTCATTTTAAAATTTAATCTCGGACCATCCGAACTTGGGACCCAATCCGAATTCGGTATTTTCTGTTGAAAACTTTTCTAAGTGTCCATCCGAACTACCCACTGTTCATCCAAAATTCAGTCGATCCGAATTTCGGTCCAACAGAATTTGTTCAAACAGAATTCGGTCCATCCCTTATCTCACTGTTCATCCGAACTTCAAGCCATCATAAATTGCTGTTCGTCCGAACTTCAAGCCATCCGAAGTTCCCGTCGATCCGAACTTCACCCCATCCAAAATCAACTGTTCATCCGAACTTCGTACCATATGATGACAGAAGGGACTATCGGGATGACCGTCGTTATGAAAGATGAGACGATAGAATAGATGATCGCAGAGATGATAGACGCGATTATAATCGTAGCGATGATCGTCGAGAGGAAAGACGGGATGAGAGACGTGACGATCGAAGGGAATATGTTCATCGAGACAACCGGAGGGATGACAGCAGAGAACCTCGTCGTGCCGACAAGAGGCCGGTTAAAAGGAGAGATGAAAGGCCAAGAGCAGAAGAGCCAAAAGGGAATGACGAACGTCTGTGCTACAAATGCAGCAAACCGGGTCATTTTGCTCAGGAATGCAATAACAA
>JAANYP010003571.1:0-64927 GCA_020465985.1 Centrapalus pauciflorus | reverse complement strand
TGGACCGAATTCGGACCATCCGAATTCGGGTCCTGATTCAAACATTTTGGACCAACACATATTTCGGACACCCATTTCGGACTTACAGTGTTTCGGACCATTACCCATTTCAGATCAATGTCAATTTCGTACTCAACCTCAATTCGGACACATACCTATTTCGGATCCATCAATTTCGGATCAAGACCAAATCCGGATCACCCTAATTCGGACCTGAGGACCATTCGGATTTCGGATCCATCCGAATTCGGATGTGGTCCGAATTCAGACCCAATTACATTTAAAATTACAAAATACAAATTTTAAGCAATTACTGACACAAATTCACTATTACACCTACTTTACAGATCATTGTGGTGTTATCAAAACACACATTGATTCAGGATCAAGTCACAAAACCAATCACTGTGAGTTACAGATTATCATTCGAACATTTATTGTTTTTACATTCATGTTTATACATTCAATGGCATGTTCACGTTGTTCATATACTTCATTTGGCACTCATGAAATGATTTGTTGTTATGATGCACACTCGTACTTGAGATGTAACACACATGTAGCTTGCGTTCATTTGAAAGTGCATCTATTTACATCATGCTTGCACTGCATGATCATTACTTCATAATCTGATGCGACCTGGACTGGGGCTGACAGCAGGCCACTGTCGGGGACTGATCATCCCACTCGTATCCCATCAGGTTCGGCACATCCCCGATCAGCATATTGAACTGCGAACCCATGCTTGCACTGCATGGTTTTTCACATACACTGAGGCTTACACTGCCGATATTCACATACATGGGGCTTACACTGCCCATGGTTAAGCATTGTTTGTAAAGAAATATTTGTTGTATGCATAATCTGTTATCTCACTAAGCATTTAGCTTACTGTTGACTCACATTGTTTACAGGAAAAGGCAAGATTGTAGCTGGACCTTCATCTTAAGCATATCAAATCAATATCCCGGAGACTATAGAAGCTATTGGTACTTGAATGTAATAGCTTTGGGCTGGGATTCATTACTTCTAAAACAATTATGTTGATGTAATAGTTAGACTTTTATCACTGTAGACATGTATTCTATTGCTTTAGTGTGGATTTGCTTAATTCTAATTTAAGTATTCAATTTCAATTATTATGATACTCATTGGGTTGTTAGTCGATCCTGGTGATTCCAATTATATCATTAATTTATCAAGGACGTCTCAAAACCAGAGGCAACAGCTCTGTACTTACGTACAACAGGACGACCAAGAGGAAAGACAAGACACTGGGTCTTCTAACCGATCAAGGGGTTGTAGGTTTAAAGACTTCAAAAGTAACGGGGCTGTTACTTTTGATGGAACCGGTGATGCTGTGACTGCACTGGAATGGATCACCACCACGGAACGAACTTTCAGGATCAGCGACTGCGCTGATAAAGACATGGTCCGCTTTGCAACCGCTATGTTTGCAAGGGACGCTGTTATGTGGTGGGACGCAATGACACATGTGTTGACGATGGAGGTAGTGTCACACATGTCATGGAGCGAGTTTAAGGAAGTGTTTTCTCAACAGTACTGTCCAGCCGACGAGAAGCGACGTCTCGAGGCAAAGTTCCTGAATCTGACTCAAGGAACGAAAACGGTTACACAATATGCCGTTGAGTTCACTCGATTGAGTCTGTTCGCACCCCATCAAGTAGACACAGAAGAGAGGAAGATAGCCCGGTTTGAGGCCGGACTAGACTATGAGATACGCCGAACCATGAGTGGGGTTCGGTATACAACGTTTGCTGGATTACTCGAGGCTGCTCGGAATGTGGAGCAGATTGTCTTATTATCTGGATACGTAATCGGGTCAGCCGCCGCACCACCGACTCAACCGTCGCCGCCAAAAAGGCAGCGGGAGTCTGGATCCTCCCGATTCTCTCCTCAATCCCATCAACAGTCATCATCACCCAAGAAGGGAAGAGCCTTTTCGGCCAGTTCAGAAATGAGAGACTGCAGACGATGCAGAAAAGCGCACTCTGGGGAGTGCAACACTCGGGACATGTATTGTTTCTGCTGTGGGCAGAAAGGCCATCACTGGGAGCATTGTCCACGAAAAGATGATGCATGCTACAACTGCCACAGACTTGGCCATTTCTCAAGGGACTGCCCGAAACCCCCACGAGATCAGAATGCTCAACAATCAACAGCAAGATCTTCTGTAGCTTCCACGGCTCGCAGAGATCAATCTCAAAGGGCTCCAACAAGGGCGTTCCAAATCACAGCTGAAGAAGCAAAGGATGACCCGGAGGTGGTCACTGGTACGTTCTATGTTAACTCAATTCCTGCATGTATACTGTTTGACTCTGGAGCAAATCGTTCGTTTGTCTTCACTACATTTGCTCGTCAATTTAACATGCCAACTTCCAAACTGCAATTTGTACTTGACATAGAGACTGCTAGCAATATGTTAGTAAAAGCAGACAAAGTATATAGGAATTGTACATTATTGGTAGAAGACGTAGTATTCAATATAGATCTGATCCCTATGGAGTTCGGGGAATTCGATGTCATAGTAGGCATGGACTGGTTAGTTCATAACGAGGCCCAAATCGTTTGCAAGAAAAGAATGATCAAGATTACCACTCCCGAGGGCCGAGACATATGCATTTATGGTGATAGACACAAAGGCGACTTATGCCTTATTTCAATTGCAAAAGCCCGAAAGCACGTTGCCAAGGGTTGTTCAGCTTACTTAGCCTACGCTGTCGATGCAAAGGCTGAAGTTCAATCTCCTTCTACCGTTTCCGTCGTTTCCGAATTTCCTGATGTCTTTCCAGAAGATATCTCGGGATTGCCACCTGATCGCCAAGTGGAATTCCGCATTGACCTCATTCCCGGAGCTGCTCCAATAGCAAAGGCTCCTTACCGTCTAGCCCCTGCTGAAATGCAGGAAATGATGAAGCAGTTACAGGAGCTACTTGACAAAGGTTTTATCCGCCCAAGTTCATCTCCTTGGGGCGCTCCTGTTCTGTTCGTCAAAAAGAAAGATGGCACATTGCGAATGTGCATCGACTATCGAGAACTCAACAAAGTCACAATCAAAAACAAATACCCATTGCCCCGGATTGATGATCTCTTCGACCAGTTACAAGGCGCAAGCTACTTCTCGAAGATTGATCTTCGTTCGGGTTATCACCAACTCAAAGTACATTCTGATGGCATTCCAAAGACGGCTTTCAGAACTCGTTACGGACACTACGAGTTTCTGGTAATGCCGTTCGGTCTTACTAATGCGCCGGCCGCTTTCATGGATCTCATGAATCGAGTCTGCCGGCCAATGCTCGACAAATCGGTCATCGTGTTCATCGATGACATTCTCATATATTCAAAGACCGAAGAGGATCATGCTGCACATCTGAGAGAATTGCTAGAGTTGCTACGCAAAGAGCGACTTTATGCCAAATTCTCTAAGTGTGAATTCTGGTTGAGGCAGGTACGTCTCAACGTTTGAAACAATTTCATGATCCTTATACTCAATCATAAATTATTTTATTAACTTGTACCTCTTAAACAATCAATTCAGATCCAATTCTTGGGGCACGTGATATCTGGTGCTGGGATTGCTGTTGATCCTGCAAAGATCGAAGCTATCCAGAACTGGGAATCACCCCGCAACGCCTCAGAGATTCGGAGTTTTCTGGGATTGGCTGGTTACTACCGCCGATTCATCAAAGACTTCTCAAAGATCGCCGTTCCGCTAACAAAGCTTACTCGCAAGAATGCTACTTTCTTTTGGAAAGAAGAACAGCAAGTAGCCTTTGACGAATTGAAGAAATTGCTAAGTGAAGCACCGGTGTTAGCCCTGCCTGAAGGGAACGAAGACTTTGTTGTCTATACAGATGCATCAGGCACGGGTTTAGGTGCTGTTCTAATGCAAAGAGGAAACGTCATAGCTTATGCTTCTAGACAACTCAAACCGCATGAGAAAGGCTACTCTACTCATGATCTAGAGCTAACTGCTGTGACTTTCGCTCTCAAGTTATGGAGACACTATTTGTACGGAACCAAGTGTCAGCTCTACACCGATCACAAGAGTTTAAAGTATATATTCAGTCAGAAAGACTTGAATATGAGGCAAAGAAGGTCAATGGAGCTGATAAAAGATTACGACTGTGAGATTCTCTATCATCCAGGGAAGGCCAAGGTAGTGGCCGATGCCCTAAGCAGGAAAGCGTACTGCAAGGCATACTGCTATGCCTTGACTTCCACAATACTGACGTCCACTATCATAGACGATGTAAGGGCTGCTCAGTTGCAGGCCTTAAAGGAGGAGAATGTAAAAGACGAAAATGTCAGGATTCAGTTGCCATTAATGCAAGACGATGGAGCTGGACTGAAAGGAGTTTACGGTGGAGTTTGGGTTCCTAAATTCGGGAACATGCGAGATGTAATTCTCGAGGAGGCTCATCAATCTAAATTCTCAATTCATCCTGGCAGCACAAAAATGTACAACGACCTGAAGGCCGATTTCTGGTGGCCAGGATTGAAAGGAGATGTCGGTCAGTATGTTGAAAGGTGCAGAATATGTCGTCTAGTCAAAGCCGAGCAACAACAACCCTATGGTAGTATGCAACCTCTTCCTATCCCAGAATGGAAGTGGGACCATATTACCATGGATTTCGTAACCAAGCTACCTAAGACTCGTCATCAACATGACGCCATTTGGGTCATTGTTGCCCGATTAACCAAATCTGCTCACTTCATACCAATCCGAGAAACCTACTCACTGGACCGACTTGCCCAGATCTACGTAAACGAAATCGTTATTAGGCATGGTGTGCCTAAGTCTATTGTCTCCGACCGAGATAGTAGATTCACTTCTAATTTCTGGACTGCTCTGCAAAACGGTCTTGGTACTCGTATCGCAATGAGTACTGCCTATAGACCTCAATCTGATGGGCAAAGTGAAAGAACAATCCTAACTCTCGAAGACATGCTTAGAGCCTGTGTCATGGATTTGGGTGGTAACTGGGACGATCACCTCCCACTGGTTGAATTCTCCTACAACAATAGTTACCATTCCACTATCAAGATGGCACCATTCGAGTCTCTATACGGAAGAAAATGTAGGACTCCAACCTGTTGGAGGGAAACAGGAGAAACTCCAATAGCCGGTCCTGCTTTGCTACAAGAAACAAATGAAAAGATCCAACTCATACGGAAGTACATGAAAACGGCACAAGATCGGCAAAAGAATTATCACGATCGCCGGCACAAAGCGATAGAATTTCAGAAAGATGAATGGGTATACTTGAAGGTATCCCCAATGAAAGGAGTTACAAGATTCGTTAAGCGAGGAAAGTTATCGCCTCGATTCATAGGACCCTTCAAAATACTAGAAAGAGTTGGGAATCAGTCCTATCACTTGGACTTGCCGGAAGAGTTATCAGGAGTTCACCCGGTCTTTCACGTTGGGTACTTAAGGAAGAGTCTGGTGCCCGAAAGGGAACCATGGACTGATCACTCGGACATTAAGGTTGACGAACGGCTAAGGTTCGTTGATGAACCGGAGTGCATTTTGGAGACAAAAGTCAAAAAGCTACGGAACAAAGAGATCAGGATGGTGCTGGTCAAGTGGAAGCATCATCGGGGAGCTAATCACACTTGGGAATCGGAAGAAGACATGAAGACTAAGTACCCAAGTTTGTTTAGCGCAGCATGACTTCGCGGACGAAGTATAGGCGTAGTGGAGCCCATGATGTAACATCCCTATTTTTCAATTACTTGTAATAGACAATTTAAGACTCAATTATTTGTATTAATGGATATTTATGTCAATTTAAGCAAATTATGTTCACAAAATTATAAATGAGAAAGAAATACAAAGTTGAGGGGTTGTATGTGCAATAGGACAAAATGTCAAATAAAAGAAGGAATAACTCTTCATTTTAACCCATCACTTTCTCTCTCTACTCTCTCAACCGTCTCTCACTCTCTCTCTCTACATCTCTCTCGGCTTCAATTCAAGAAAACCCAAGAAATCATCAAATTTCAATTGCAAAAGTTGGATTCAAGTTGCAATTTAGGGATTATAAGCATTACAACGAACAAATTGAGGTAAGAATCGCTCAAACTTGCGATTTTTGGAGTTTTTGGTTCGGTTTTTATAGAAACCGAATCATAGGAATTTGATCTGAAATGTTGATGCATGTTATATATTCTTATTGTAATGTTTAAATCGAATGATGATAATATAGCATACCAAATTTCAGAAACAGATTCAAAGTCTAAGTATGATTTTGAAGGTTAGTGTGTGTTTTAGTGTGTGTGTTCCTCGGCCAAGGATGAAAAATGGACAAAAATGCAATATTTTGGTACATTAGTGTTATGTTATAAGTTGATATAGTACATTTAAGTTCATATCTTCAATTTTTAGTTACTGAAACATGTAAAATGGTCAAAAATGCAAATCTGGAAAATTTATAAGTATGAACTCGGATCCCTATGGACCGAATTCGGACCATCCGAATTCGGGTCCTGATTCAAACATTTCGGACCAACACATATTTCGGACACCCATTTCGGACTTACAGTGTTTCGGACCATTACCCATTTCGGATCAATGTCAATTTCGGACTCAACCTCAATTCGGACACATACCTATTTCGGATCCATCAATTTCGGATCAAGACCAAATCCGGATCACCCTAATTCGGACCTGAGGACCATTCGGATTTCGGATCCATCCGAATTCGGATGTGGTCCGAATTCAGACCCAATTACATTTAAAATTACAAAATACAAGTTTTAAGCAATTACTGACACAAATTCACTATTACACCTACTTTACAGATCATTGTGGTGTTATCAAAACACACATTGATTCAGGATCAAGTCACAAAACCAATCACTGTGAGTTGCAGATTATCATTCGAACATTTATTGTTTTTACATTCATGTTTATACATTCAATGGCATGTTCACGTTGTTCATATACTTCATTTGGCACTCATGAAATGATTTGTTGTTATGATGCACACTCGTACTTGACATGTAACACACATGTAGCTTGCGTTCATTTGAAAGTGCATCTATTTACATCATGCTTGCACTGCATGATCATTACTTCATAATCTGATGCGACCTGGACTGGGGCTGACAGCAGGCCACTGTCGGGGACTGATCATCCCACTCGTATCCCATCAGGTTCGGCACATCCCCGATCAGCATATTGAACTGCCAACCCATGCTTGCACTGCATGGTTTTTCACATACACTGAGGCTTACACTGCCGATATTCACATACATGGGGCTTACACTGCCCATGGTTAAGCATTGTTTGTAAAGAAATATTTGTTGTATGCATAATCTGTTATCTCACTAAGCATTTAGCTTACTGTTGACTCACATTGTTTACAGGCAAAGGCAAGAGTGTAGCTGGACCTTCATCTTAAGCATATCAAATCAAAATCCCGGAGACTATAGAAGCTATTGGTACTTGAATGTAATAGCTTTGGGCTGGGATTCATTACTTCTAAAACAATTATGTTGATGTAATAGTTAGATTTTTATCACTGTAGACATGTATTCTATTGCTTTAGTGTGGATTTGCTTAATTCTAATTTAAGTATTCAATTTCAATTATTATGATACTCATTGGGTTGTTAGTCGATCCTGGTGATTCCAATTATATCATTAATGTTGGTACACCCTGTGTGACGATAGCAGTCTAATCGATCTGCATTATGGTTTAAGTAATATTCTGAGTATTAACAAGTGTTTTGATATATATGTTTATATGTGTTTGTCTGTTATTGATTGTGTGTTTGAACTTGATGTAACATATTACAAAAAGTTCAAACATAAAGGTCAAAGATTGACTCAAGCATAAGTAAAACATAAGTTTCATCACTTAAGTGTTTAAGTGTATTGGCTAGATTCGAATAGGTAAAGGAAGACATTCGAATCTGTGATAGATTCGAATGTATCCTTAGATTCGAATGGGCTAGATTCGAGAATGTCACTGTGGACAGACTCGAATGGGCCTTGGGCCAGATTCGAGTTTGGCCCACATCAGACTCGAATCAGGGTCTATAATTAGGGATAGACTCGAATCATTAAGGACTTTTTGCAGAATTCGTGAGGAATTAAGCAAGAGGCGATCTCGAGTTTTTCAGCTAGGTGAGTGCCGTTTCGGAGAGAATTAGTTCGTAGGATCGTTCGTGTGTCGTTCGTTCAGCGTCTAATAGTCTCCGTGTTCCGTTGGTTGAGAGTTGTCCGTCTAACCGTCAACGAGGATTCCGCACTCGTTCACGGATCCGCGTCTAGATAGATCTTGCAGTCGTAGACCTTACAAGTGGTATCAGAGCCTACGGAGTGTTCTTGGTGTTCTTCGTGTTCATCAGATACATTCTAGGTTTCTTGACGCTAGTTGGACGGTTTTGCTCTCAAAAACGTGTTTCTGAGCTTAGCAAATTCATATTCGGGAAACACTTTGTCGTTTTTCACGTTTTTGGTCGAAATCATTATTTTTCGTTTGAAAAATAATGATTTAATCTGTAAAACGTCAAAAAATCAACGTGTTAACCGTTTTTCGAGTTTGCGGCGCTCGAATCTATAGGGGTAATTAGGGTTTCACTTTAGTCTCGAGTCTAACCTAAATACGCTCCTTTCGAGTCAATTTCATAGAGTTTCGAGTCTACTTTGTTTCGAATCTGTTACTTCATTCGAATAGGATCTCGAGTCTAGATTAGTTTCGAGTTTGTTTCGAGTCTAGTATTTTTCGAATCTGTGTTTCGAATCTACTGAAATTCGAGTCTGCTGACCTTCGATTCTAAGGACCATCGATTCTAAGGAGTTGTTCGAATCTGACATAAATTTCGAATCTAATTGACCTTTAAGACTTAATCGAATTTAATCTCAAAAGATTTAATCTTAATTAGTTTCGAATCTATCTAGATTCGAATAAGTTAGTCTAAAATTTCGAATTAAATTAATTAAGTTCAAATTCAATTTGTTTCAGAAAAGATGTCAAATCTTCAGAAATTCCTTGAGATGGATCACGAAGTTGGGAAGGCAAATGCACCGCCTAAGCTGATGAAAGTTGAGGACTATTACTGGTGGAAGGACAGATTTACAGATTTTGTACGATTCAATGATATGCGCATGTGGGTGTGCATAGATGAAGGGTACATTCCGCCAGTATCTGAAGTTGAAGGCCGTCAAAAGGTCTTGTCATATCAGATGATGAAAGAGGATGACAAGAAACTATTTGAAGCTGAAAACAAAGCTTTCTCCATAATCCGTATGGCTTTACCTCAAGATATTTTACACACATTTCGGACTCAAAGGACGTCGAAGGAACTTTGGGAGTCTCTCCAGAAAAGGTGTGAAGGTAATCCTCGGGTGCGTAGAAAGCGTACAGAGCTGTTGACCCAACAGTTTGCGATTTTCAAGGCAATTAAGGATGAACAGTTGGATGATATTATCACAAGGTTCTATCATCTGATAACGGAACTTGAAAGTCATGGAATTGAGTATTCGGACACTGACAAGAACAACAAGCTTCTTGATGCCCTACCAGCCAAATGGGCTATGTACGTGGCAATGATTAAGCTGAATGAGGACAAATATTATGCTCAATCACTTGATGACATTGTGGGAACGTTGAGGGCATATCACTTCGAGATGATTAAGGTTGAGACTGATTACGAGCAAGTCCAGAATCCGGCAATGTATTTTGGAAAGACATCTAAATCATCAGTGACAGCTGAACCGAAGAGTGCTACAGCGTTTTTCACCGGAGAAACGTCATCGCCACCAGAGTCCGAAGACTCACTGAATCGCGCGTTCTTAGGGTTAGGAAGATCGGAAGAACCGCAACCTCAAGTCCATCAGGCACCGACAAGTCAGAGCTATTCGAAGATGCCGATGAGCGCAAAGTCCGCAGAAGAACATTTGAATCTGCTTGCTTCCTTTGTGGCAGCTTATGGAAATTGTGTTCAAGGGAAAATCAATGACCCAGCTCTATGGGATGAAGATTACGATCAGGTCGACCCTGATGACTTAGAGGAAATGGATCTTAAGTGGCAACTGGCCATGGTGACCCAGAGGGTAAAAAGATTCATCAAGCGAACTGGGAGGAATCTGCAAATGAACAACAAAGGGATAGGATTTGATAAGTCTAAGGTCAAATGCTACAACTGTCAGGGATTGGGACACTTCGCCAGGGAGTGTCAAAGACCGAAGGTAGAGACATACCAAGGACAGAGTCAGCATCAAGGACAGTACCAAAATCAGTCCCAACAAAGATACCTTCCGAGTTCCTCTTCTGGTCAAGCCAATCTAGCGGGTCTACTATCCAATGTCACTTCTGACAGACAGCTAGATGGTACCTATGACTGGAGTTCACATCCTGAGTCCAATGCTAGAGCTTTCATGGCTGAAGTTACGGAGAATGGTTGTGAAGAAGACGAGCAGACCACACGGGACAGCAGTCCGATGTGGGTAGAGAAAGCGAATGATCAGACCGTGCTGGAGTTTGCTGCTCAGATGGCCAACGTGGAATCTGATAACTCTAAGGTTAGTCTTTCTTATTCTCTATTTTCAGAATTATGTGCTTTGTGTGCTACTTCTAATGATAGGTTAAATCTAGTCTTAGAATCACATAAAACCATATCTGCTCAAAATGATAACTTAAAAATAGAAAACGCTAGCCTAAATGATATAAAGCAAGATTTAAAAGAAAAGCTTAAGGCTGATGCTCAAGACGTGGTAGTTCTAAAAGACAAACTCAGCGAGCAGTGTGTTAGGATAGAACTAATGTATGAGCACGTAGAGGCCTTAACTAAAAGTCTTAAGGACAAGGATATAGAGCTAGCCGAGACCAAGGTTAAGGTAGCAGAGGCAAATAGCAAGCTGGAAAAGTTTAGGAATTCGAGCCTAAATCTAGGAAAAGTCTTAGATGCCCAAAGACAGTCTAAGAAGCCTGTACGTCTAGGTTTTCACGAAATTCCTCCACCTTTCAATGCGAATTATGTGCCTCAGCCTCAGGAGAAAACTGACAAGTCAGTAGACTTAGAGGACCTACTTGAACCGACACCTGAGCCTACAGTTGATAATACACCTAAGGTGGTTGACTCAACCGTCAAGGTCAAGAAAGTGTAATTTGTGTCTTCCTCCAGTGAAACACCTGCAGGAAAACAGAAAATTTCATGGGCTGACCAGGTCGAAGAGACAGACACTGTAGATGTACCAAAGGAAGTAGACACTAGTGAGACACCTAGATCTAAGGGAACAACCAAAAAGTCCATGGATAAGATGTCTTGCTTTAGATGTCACGCGAAAGGGCATGTTGCTTCTCACTGTCCACTTAGGAAAGCAGATGTTACCCCTAAGACAGTGAACCCAACACCTGTTAAGCCCTCACCCAGTGTGGCAAGCAGCAGTAGTTCTCAACCTACCGAGAAAACTGTGCAGGCCGCACCCAAACAAGTTGTGAAAAACACACCGGTTAAGGTTGGACCAAAGGAAGTGATTAGGACAAATTCACCGAATCGTGTCATTAATCAATCTAGGTCAGCACCACAACAAGTCTCATACTCCAGTTAGACAATATGCACCGGTAAGAGCTCAAGGATCACAGTCAGAAATGGCATATAATAGAAATTATTCCAGAGCTCCACAACAAATGCCTACACCACGGCAAAGAGTGAACTTAAATAACTCGGCACCACAACAGAATTCAGTTCAAAGGCCCAAGTCACCTGAAAGGCGAGATGGGTACTTGAAAGAGTTCACGTATGTGGACGAGAATGGTATTACCAAGTCAGTCATGGCTTGGGTTCCCCGTGATAACTAACCGCTTTTCTTTCATGTACAGGAGATAACTACCGGTCCAAACAACAAGTGGTTCGTCGACAGTGGTTGCTCCAGGCACATGACGGGGGAAAGAAGTCTTCTCACAGACTTCAAGGGAGGTAATAGGGGATTCGTATCATTCGCGGGTAACAAGGGTGGAAATATCACTGGAACTGGAGAAGTCACTAATGGGACGATTACTTTGGATCAAGTTTATCACGTTGATAAACTGGTTCATAATCTCATTAGTGTCTCTCAAATCTGTGATAAGAAGAACTCGGTGTTATTTACTGACACTGAGGCGTTAGTGCTAAAGCCTGGATTCAAAATTCCTGAAGAATGGGTGTTGATGCGGGCGCCAAGGAAGAACGACTTGTACATGCTGGATATGAACAAGCCAGAGACTTCGATGGGGCCAATTTGTCTACTATCCAAAGCTTCGGAGACGGAATCCGTACTGTGGCACAGACGCATGGCTCACCTGCACCTGAGGAAGATGAATTACATTACGAAGCATGGACTGGTGCAGGGTGTGCCCATGAAAAGTTTTCAGTTCGAGGATAAGTGTCTACCTTGCATGAAGGGCAAACAACACAAGAAGACACACAAGTCCAAGAAGCAGAATTCCATAGCCTCAACATTCGATCTGTTGCACATGGACCTTTTCGGCCCAATCAACAAAAGGAGTATTGGAGGTAGTTGGTACTGCTTAGTTATCACCGACGATTACTCACGTTTTTCTTGGGTTTTCTTTTTAGGTACGAAGGACGAGACGGCTGCAAGGCTCATCGGGTTCTTGGACCAAGTGGAGAACTCATACGGAACTAGGGTTAAATGTATTCGTAGTGATAATGGAACTGAATTCAAAAACACTGTAATTGGTGTATATTGCCTATCAAAGGGCATAGTGCATCAATTCAGTGCACCATATGAACCTCAACAGAATGGGGTGGCCGAACGTAAAAATAGAACTTTGATTGAGGCTGCAAGGACTATGCTTTCGGATTCAAAGCTTCCTACCATGTTTTGGGGGGAGGCAGTGAATACCGCGTGCCACATTTTAAACCGAGTCCTTACAGTCAAATCATTGAACAAAACATGCTATGAAATTTTGAATAAACGGCCACCTAACTTAACTGGATTCGAACCGTTTGGAGTACCATGCACACTTTTAAGAACAAAACATCAACCGAAGTTTGGTGAAAAGGCTGACGAAGGATACTTCTTAGGTTATGTGCCAAACTCACCAAACAAACGGGTGTTTAACAAAACAACTGGTACTGTGGAGATTGTGTATAACATTGAAGTCACAAGTTATACACATGAACCCCAAACTGGTCCGGAATGGATATTTGACTATGATAAGTTATTTGAGTCATTTAACATTCCTCTGGATGATAATGCAGGTACAATCGAGAAGGACATGGCGACGTTGCATCTGAACGACGATGGCCAAATCTTTCCAAGGACCACGTTCGAATCTACATCCGAGCCTACTGCGACTGTAGATGGATCTCCAGAAGTTGCTGATCAAGAGGCACCTAACACTGAGAATCATACTCAAGCTTCAAGTTCTAACTCTGAGGAAAACGTCCGTGCGGAGGAAAATGTAGAAGCTGAGCCTGTTCCCCCTTTAGGTGAAATAGGATCCAACTTAGGAGATAATCTAAGGGTTGATGAAATAGAGACCTCTAGGATTAACAAGAACCATCCAATAGATAGCATCATAGGAAATCCTAACGAGGGTGTGAGGACTCGGAGTAGTGTAAATAACAACACCGTATTGTTGTCGATGATAAACGACTCCGAGGCATATCACACATGTCTATATTCGTGTTTCATATCGCAAGTAGAGCCCAAAAATGTGCAAATGGCACTTAAGGACAACTCCTGGGTTGAAGCGATGCAGGAAGAACTTTCACAATTTAGGAAACTAGAAGTGTGGGAGTTAGTTCCGTTACCTCGAGGGGAGATTGCAATAGGAACCAAATGGGTTTTTAAGTGCAAGAGAGACGATCGGGGTATAGTCACGCGCAACAAGGCGAGATTAGTTGTAAAGGGTTTCAACCAAGAGGAGGGAATCGATTACAACGAAGTTTTTGCACCTGTAGCAAGGCTGGAAGCCATTAGGTTGTTTCTAGCGTTTGCCTCCTTCAAAGGCTTTAAGGTATATCAACTGGACGTTAAGAGTGCTTTCTAGTATGGGAAAGTGAAGGAGTTGGTATATGTAGAACAACCGCCCGGATTTACAGATCCAAAATATCCTGATAGAGTATATCGCTTAGATAAGGCTCTTTATGGATTACATCAGGCACCTAGGGCGTGGTATGAGACTTTATCCAACCATCTTTTAGAAAACGGTTTTGAAAGGGGTAGGATAGATAGTACTCTATTTGTGAAGAGGAAGGGTGAACACTTTATCTTGGTACAAGTGTACGTCGATGATATCATTTTTGGATCATCAGACGAACAGATGTGCAATGATTTCGAGAAGGTGATGAAGTCTAAGTTCGAAATGAGTGCTATGGGGGAGTTGAATTTCTTTTTAGGGTTACAAGTTGACCAAAAGAAGGAAGGGATGTTTACCCATCAAACTAAGTATGTCTATGACATATTAGAACGGTTTGGGATGGAGGGAACTAAGTTGACTGCCCACTTCAGCACGCCGATTCAAGTGAATCACAATCTCGGGCCGGGTACTGAAAGTGATACCAATGTGGATCCGACTTTATATCGGGCCATGATTGGGTCACTTATGTATTTAACCGCTTCAAGACCTGACATAATGTTTGCTGTTTGTATTTGTGCTAGGTTTCAAGCGAATCCGAAGGAGATGCATATGAAAGCTGTGAAGCGGATTCTACGATACCTCAAGTCGAAACCGAAGCTGGGACTTTGGTATCACGCGGAGGGAGATCTAGAGTTGGAAGCGTTCACGGATTTTGACTACGGAGGATGCAGCTTGACGCGCAAATCTACAACTGGAGGTTGTCAGTTCCTAGGAGGGAGATTGGTATCCTGGCAATGCAAGAAACAAACATCGGTAGCCATTTCAACGTGCGAGGCCGAGTATGTTGCTGCTGGTAGTTGCTGCTCACAGGTTTTGTGGATACAACAACAATTGCGGGATTACGGTTTGGCTTACACTCAAACTCCTATTAGGATAGACAATCAATCTACAATTGCTATAACTAATAATCCAGTTAAACACAGTAAAACAAAGCACATAGACATAAGGCATCATTTTATTCGTGATTGTGCTGAAAAGAACTTAATCAAACTGGTAAAGGTGGCAACAGAAGATAATTATGCAGATTTATTTACCAAAGCGTTTGATAAGTCACGGTTTGAGTATTTAATTCAACTGAATGGAATGCGCAACCCAGAGTAATTTGACCTTAGTAGTAGTAAGTTTATTTTATTTTATTGTAGAGTAGTAGTTTTTCTTTCTTTTCAGTAATCTGCTAATTTAGGAAAGTTTCTATTTTTAGTAAGGTTCTATTTTTAGTAAGTTTTTAGGTTATCTCATTTTATTGCTTTTTCTTATGAAAACCAAAAGAAAAAAGAGAGAAAATCATAAAAATACAAAAAAAAAAAAGAGAATATCAGAAAAAGAGTTAAGTCTTACAAGCATAGGTTCAAAGTGATGAAAATTAGCACAGTCGTTACAAACTCTAAGTGTTTAGGCTTTCACACATAATGCAACTAAAATTCTAAGTGTTATACTTTATTTTAGTTTGATGTGTTGGTAGGCATAATACATATAGGGAAGCGCAAGCTAAAAAATAATTCGAGAAAGAAGTCAAGCGTGTCACTAACTTAGATATTGACTCAAGCGGTCTTAATTTTGATTGTACAAGCTACAACCATTGAGTCTAAATGAGGTAATGCAAACTTTCTGGGGATGTATTGCAAACATCAAATACATCTGAAAATGAAAGAATCGAATAGCATGTAAACTGAGAGTCGAAAACATGCAAACTCTGTTGTACGTAAGTACAGACCTGTTGTCTCTGTTTAGATTCGGGTTAGCGAACATGTCGGCTTTGTTGTAACGTCAGTACAGACCTGTCCCGTATCTGCTAACTTTAAGAGAAAAAATATAAACCTTTAAGTCCGACTAGAGCACTTTGTTGTATGAAAATCAGACCGGTTTCCCGATGGTTTGTCTTTTAAAGAAAGTTTTGCAAATACCAACAAGTTAGAATCTTTGTCTGTGTGCCTTGATCATAAAAGTATGTCTATGTCTGAGTCACGTAAGATAATTTCCTGATAAACAAAAAGGCCAAGGGATATTCCGAAATGTAGAATGTTTAACAGGGTAAAATACCCACAATTGGCTAAATAGGTATGTCACAACAAACAATCAAAGGAATCAAAAATTCCTAGGTGTGAAAGTTTAAGTACTGAAAGTTAGTATCAGACATCGCTATCTGATTGAACCTTTCTTAGACTATACTCATCAAAATAATGTTGTTAAGTATTTAGCTTACATTGTAAATTTTTCTTAAGTCTAGATTAATTTTTTGGTCAAAATTTTATTTTACTTTATTTTATTTTATTTTATTTTTACCTTAGTTTATTTTATTTTATTTTAGTTTAGTTTAATTTTTACTTAGGTAAAAGGTCAAAAGTTACTGAGGGTGCATTCAAAGTTGAATAAAATAAACATTGCGTGAAATATCTGTTGCTTAGGGTAAAAGAGTTGGCATAGTTTATCTGGTTAAACGATACCGTAGAAAAAGTTGGAAAAGTTGAATTTATTTCAAAATTTTCGAAAATTTTTCTAAGTATTGGTGGTTTCGAATCTAAGACAGACTCGAAGCAGTAAGACTTCGAATCTGTCAGTAGATTCGAATCTGTGCTTAGACTCGAGGGTTGGTGGTATAAATAGATTAACAGTAAAGGTCATTAACTCCATCTGTTTTCGAATCTATACTATCGACTCTATATTGGCGATTTCGAATCTGTTCTCGAGTCTATCGTAATCCTTCTAAACGACATTTTGTCGAGTCTCTTACTTGGTGTTTCGATTCTACAGATACATCTAGGTATAATCAACCGGATTGTACAAGATTTGTGTAGTTTTATGCACAATTTTAGACCAAATCGTCAAAATTTGAAGTTTTATAGGTCGAAATAGGGTTTTTGCTAAATTACCAAGATTGGACATATAAAAGATCAAATTAAAAGCATAAATCAATGATTGGGACCTAGTTGCACGAATGTATGTGATTTACCAAGTTCAAAATGGTTAAAATCTTGGGTTTTTGTTGAAAAATCAACCGTCGGGGCTTCGAGTCTGTTCCAGGACCTTCGAATCTGTTCATGGGTTTCTCGAATCTGTCATTAGATTCGAGATGACCATGATATTCGAATCTGTTCATTAGACTCGAAAAGGGACTCTTCGAATCTGTCCATTACACTCGAATATGGACACTTCGAATCTGTTACTTTCGAATCTGTACTTTATTTACTTTGTTTAGTTTAAATTTTATTAAACTTGTGGAAATTTAATTGTGTTAGATTTTGTATTTAATCAAGTACAAATAAAACAAATTTTGAATTTAAACAAGTTTATTGATTTTTAATGAGTCTAACAGTTTTATTTATTGTGCAGATATGGCAGTTCGCGCTTTTGTCCCGAAGCATAATATGGTCCTTAATCCAGATAATAATATCCCTGAGGCGCAGGGTTTTCGCGAAGTTTTGGACTTCCTAGCTGAGTCTAGGATTAGCTATGCTTTGTATCATAACATTCCAATTGTAATTTCGTATGTACGCCAGTTTTATGATCATTTACAGGTGGACTGTACTGTCACCCCGACAGTTATCAGAACCAGAATCGCTGGCCAGCCTCTAGTCTTCTCAGCAGATATGTTGCGCCAAGTGCTACAGTTGGGTTCTCAAGAACAGGAGGACGGGCCTATTGACTTCCCATTAAGTATTAGGCAGACTGCTTTTCTGAGAATGGGCTACAGTTTAGATGTGACAAAGTCGTCATACATGAAGAGTGGCCTGATTGGGCAATGGAGATTCTTGGTGCACGTATTCATGGTCTGTTTTGCGCCGAAGAAAGCTGGCTTTGATTACATAGTGTCAAAGATCCAATCTGGAGTTATTGCATTGGTATATAATCGGAAGTTCAGCTTTTCGCAGATGTTCTTCTCGGAGTTCGTTCATCAAATTACGGCTCCAGAAAGGGAACGATTCTTGTTGTACCCAAGGTTCATTATGATGCTGATAAGGCATTTCTTGCCAGACTTGCCGCCGTCAAATGATTCTCTGAGTGTTAACATTATGGACAAACGGATTTTTGCTGATTGTTCCTCACACCGAGGAAGATTGGCTGTTCCTGTTGCTCGTCCATTGTTCGGAGCTATTGTGGATAGGGATTTTCAAGCCCCGGAAGATGCCAACTGGGCAGGGGTCGTTGAGTTTCCACAACAACAACAACAGCAACAACGTCAACAGCAACAACAGCCTCGTGCTCGGCCACGTGATCCAAGACGCCGACAAAGACCAGCAGCGAGTCAAATTCCGGCAACCAGGCGTTCGACAAGCCAGCAACCAGAAGTTACAGAAGCCGGGCCCTCAAATATTCAAGAAGCTGGGCCCTCAAATATTGCGAGAGAAACTGAACAGCTAAGCCAGACGCTTAATG
The DNA here is from genome assembly GCA_020465985.1 of Centrapalus pauciflorus. Taxonomy (NCBI): domain Eukaryota; kingdom Viridiplantae; phylum Streptophyta; class Magnoliopsida; order Asterales; family Asteraceae; genus Centrapalus; species Centrapalus pauciflorus. The sequence goes on along the minus strand of JAANYP010003571.1, from coordinate 46,428 downwards.
AAATTTGGGAGGCAGGGCCTCATGCCAACGAAGACGTTGCAGCAGCATTGGTTGGTGAGCTGCTTAGTCCACCAGCAGATGAAGATGATATTTTTAGAGATGTGGAGGAATACGAGCCAGAAGGGGCAGGTGACGGATTAACATCTTCGGAATCCGACTCAGAATCCGCGGAAGTTCCGACAGCTGCAGTTCCTGATATTCAAATTGGAACTTATGGTTCGAGATTGATTATAAATGAGGGTGGTTCGAGGAGGCGCGTAAACAGGGAATTGGAGGAGTCTGATTTTGAAGAAGAGGAAGTTCCTCAACTAGTGACAAGGCAACGGGCCAAACGTCACAGGTTCATGCAAGGATCATCTTCAGCTCCTGAAGATCAACCAGAAATTCCGCAACATCAAGAACCTCAAACCACCAGTCCACCACCACCACCACCACCTCAAGATGAACCGTATATACCATCACCGTTCATTCCTACTCCTATACAGTCCATTCCATCTATCTCGACCACATACTCTGACAACCAAAGGTTTCTGCAGCTTAAAGCTCGCGTTGACTTCCAGAATGTCCAAATCTTAAGCCTAACAAAGGCGATCGGAGAAATTCAGACTCATAATGCAAATCTTGATAAAGAAAATGCCGATTTGAAGAAGATTGTGGAGCAAGTCCAGGAAGAGAACGTAGAAATGAAAACTTTTGTTTGCGATCAGGCAGCTGAGATAAGGTCGATGCGCTCCCTAATTGAGCAGTTAATGAAAATTTTACAGGCTCAGGGGGAGACATCGTGCCGAGATCAGGAGGTGCAGAGAAGAGATGATAATGAAGGCGATGATCCCGGTGCGAATAAAGAGATTGAGTCTGTAGATTTTCCTGCAGCTCAAGTTACACAAGTTCAGGGGGAGCCTAGTCAAGGCGAAGGAGAAAGGGGTGAGGCCAGTTCATCTAAACAGCCTACAGACTTTGAGATCAGCGAGATGATTGAAGCGCTCATGGATCTCGATGATGATCCACTGGATGTAGGTTTTGATAATGAAGATGAAGAGCTGGAGGAAGGGGAATTTGTGCCAGGGGAGATAGTAGACTGGCGGTCGGATGATGAAGTACTTGCTGATGAGGATGATGAAGCTGACGAGATAGTTGTGCAGCAGAATCCTATCACTGATACTTACATGATTGATGGAAATAAAATTGTCGATGTAGATATAGTTAATGTTGCATTGAATCCTCAGCCATCGACAGAGGAACCTGCAAGAGAGCTAACTAATGAAGAAAAACGAAAGCTATGGTTCAGGGCTGAAGAGAAGGAAGCAGCAATTAAAAAGACAATGAGAGTGCCAGGTACTGGGAAGCTGTCTGAGCGAATTTTAAGATGGTTCTTTGACAGAGATCTGCAGCTATTTATAATAAAGAGAAAAGACGGGCTTCAGTACATGAGGCGAACTTTAAAAGCGTTCAACTCCCTGCCAAAAATCGAAATCACTGCGCTAGCTTGGAAAGATCTTATAAACATTGGCAATGATCCCTACGCGAGCGTAATCGAAAGAATCATAAGAAAGGAAGGGAGATCAAGGAAGTTCGAACGTTTGAATCCAAGGGTCGGGAGAAGAGTAGAGGATCCGTCACGTATTGATCCTCTAACTGGACGACCTTGGATGAGGATTCACTATAAGCCGGCTAGGTGTCTTAGGAAGGTTCCTCTCAAGCCAATGCCACAAAATATTCTGAAGAATCTGAAGTGGTGGTATGCTGACACGGAAACTGGGGAAGCGGTTATGGAAGACTTAGAAGAAAATGTTATTCTTAGAGTCTATGACCCGCTTCACCTGGTAAACCTATCTAAAGAAGATCTGCAGATTTTGTATAATTGTAAGATTTCCAGTGACGCACATATGGATACTGAGGCTAGTAAGTATGAAAATGTGGTCAAGGTATGCGTCGAGAAAGGTCTGTATGCTGGTAGTGTTTTGAATCAATAAATAAACCAAGTTCTTAAATCAAATGTGTGAATTAATAGAAGCTATCGTCAAGGGGGAGTCTGTTGGTACATCCCGTGTGACGATAGCAGTCTAAGTGGTCTTACATTGTGATTTAGCATGTGTTTGCTATAAATATATTATATATGATTGATGCTTATTAGTGTTTGTATGTTTGAACTTGATGTAACGTATTACAAGAAGTTCAAACATAAAGTTCAAAGATAAAATCAATCATAAGGTAATGTCATAAGTTTTATCACTTAAGAGTTTAAGTATTTTGGCTAGATTCGAATTACTTAAGGGAATACATTCGAATCTGAGATAGATTCGAATGAGACCTTAGATTCGAATGGGCTAGATTCGAGACTGTCTATATGGACAGATTCAAATGGGCCTTGGGCCAGATTCGAGGTTGGCCCACAACAGACTCGAATCAGGGTCTATAATTAGGGATAGACTCGAATCATTAAGGGACTTTTTGCAGAATTCGTGAGGAATTAAGCAAGAGGCGATCTCGAGTTTATCAGCTAGGTGAGTGCCGTTTCGGAGAGAATTAGTTCGTAGGATCGTTCGTGTGTCGTTCGTTCAGCGTCTAATAGTCTCCGTGTTCCGTTGGTTGAGAGTTGTCCGTCTAACCGTCAACGAGGATTCCGCACTCGTTCACGGATCCGCGTCTAGATAGATCTTGCAGTAGTAGACCTTACATCAGCAGGCCTCATGTCCTCAGTTTCATGACAGTCTTTGGCCAGATGTGTCTTCATTCCACATTTATAACATTTTATTCTTTTAGCATTTTTGGAAGAAGACCTTTCAGAAACACATTCTGAGTTATTTCTGTTGATTTCATCAGCAGGTTTAGCAAACTTATTACTTTTTGATGAATCAACAGCTTGAGTGGAAAGTTCAATAGTCACAGCTTTACCTGTCTCCTCTTTCCTCTTTTTAGGAGGACAGATGTCAAAGATAGGAAGCTTAATTGGCTTTTGAACTTCCACAGGTTTAGGAAACCTATTCCCATTTCTCTCAGGCTGAGCAATGGCTTTGCCTTTGCCCTTCCTGAGATGTGATTGATGTTGCCTATCAACATAATCATTATTTCTGGTTTTGAAAGACTTATTCTTATTTAAAACCAGTTTACCACTATGATTAGAAAACTTATTTGAAATCACAGCAGGTTTACCTTCAGCCTGAGACTTACTCTTGTTAAAGGCAGACTGCTTACCTTTTGAAAACTTATTTTCAAATGTTCAATATTAAAAGGATTAGTATGTCTTTTTACATCAGCTTTAGACCCAAAGCCTGTTTTGTCAATAGGTTTGGTGTCCACAGTTGCAGTTTGGACATGCTTTCCTTTCGTTTGCTTGTGTGAATCAGCAGAGCACTTAGCAAGCTTATTTGATGGAAAACTTATTTCATCAGCAGCTTTTGAGCTAGGTTCACACGAGCTGTCAGTGTTTTGAGGCCTAACAAACCTGTTTGTTGAGATTAATTTACCATTCACTTTTTGAATAAAAGTCTTTGGAAGCTCACCAAGAGTAGACAAGTCTTCTTTTAAATTATTAACCTCAACAATGGAAGCTGCTGTGTCAAGATCCCCTCCAAGATAGGCTTGGATTTGTGCAGGAATCTGCTGACTTATGCAGTGGCTGACTTTTTGTGCAGATTGGCACCAAGAGTCAACAATCTTTTGAAGCTTAGCATGTTTTATATCTGTTTCTCTCTTTTCTTCCAGTAAAATGGAATTGATGTGTTTTAATTCATCAAGCTCAGCTTCCAACTTATGGAAGCTGTCCAGTTTACTAGATTTTGTTTCAATATCAGTTTTAAGTTTAGAGATTTCAGATAATAAAACACCATGCTTCTCAACAGCAGCTTTCAGATCAACAAGCATATATTCAAACATTTTAACTTTTTCCTCAGAACTTTAATCCATAAAATTTTGTACCTTATACATCATTGTAGGGTTCCAGTTCTCCAAGCTGCTAAAAGCTCCAGCTTCAGCCAGATCCTGTTTGAAGTTGCTTATTGATGGGACATCAGTGTTGGCCATCAGACAGTTATTGTCTTCTTCATCAGATGATGAATCAGACTCCTCCCAGTCACAAGTCTCTGCCATAAGTCCCTTTTGTCGGTTGGAAACCACTGAGTTTTCCAACTTTCTCAGCTTAGCCATAGCCATAAGGTACTTAGCCCTATAGCCATCATCCCTGTTTGTCTTGTGTGGTTTGGATGACTGACCAACAGCTTTTGACACACAGTCAGCTGTTATATGGCCAGTTTTGCCACATTTGAAGCACTCAGCTTTGGTCTTGTCAAATGCTTTCTTTTTTACAGCATTTGAACTTCCTTGCAGCATATTCCTTCCAAACCTTTTCTTGTTGAACCGTTTGACAAGCATGGCTATCATTTGCTCATCATCCAGTTCAGCAATATCTGCATTGTCTTCCTCATCTGACATTTCCTCCTTATCATCAGCTTGTTGATCAGGTTGAGTGAACACATCACTCACTTGATTTACAGGTTGTCTCACACTGGCCACAAAGGCTGCACCTTTCTTAGATATTTCCAAGGCATTTCTCTTCTGTTGCCTTGACTGCTCATCATTCAGTAAGGATCCATATAGGTTAACAAGATCCATACTTCTGATGGTACCTGAATTCCTTAAAATTGTAGAAAAATAATTCCATTCTTCAGGCAGGATATCTAAGAACTTGTTTACGAGAGTGAAACTGTCCTTGGTGATCCCAACAGCTTTGAGATCATTTACAAGAGCAGTAAACCTGGTATAGGTTTCAGTGAGAGTCTCCTTTGGTTTTGCAAAGAAGAGTTCATACTGTCTAACAAGATTATTAATCCTGTTGTCAAGTGTGATTGTGGGTGCATCATAGACAATACACAAAGTATCCCACATCTCCTTTGAAGTCTTCATCTTCTCAACCTGTTTGAACACATCATCAGGTAGAAAAATGACCAGATTGTTTCTTGCCTTTGCATCAAGAGCCACCAGTCTTTTGTCTTCATCAGACCATTGAGCTTTTGCTTTCTCAAATGTTCTGATTTCAGGAGCAGCTCCTTCAACAGGAGGAGTTATAGTTGTAACAGAGGTTGGTACATATGGACCCTCCATTACAATATCTGGTAGTTGCACATCCAGATTCTCTAAAAAGAGCATCATTCTGCACTTCCAACCAGAAAAGTTCTGATGATTGAACTTTGGAGGTTTACCCATTGAGCCATTGTCATAGTAAGAGGAACTTGCAGCACTGTTGTTTATGGAAACTTTGGGAGAATGAGAGATCTAGAATGACACACACTCTAGCCTGCTCTGATACCAGTTGTAGGTCCCGAAAGGTTACCCAAGTATATAGCCTTAAGCTGTAGAGGGGGGGTGAATACAGCTATTTAAAAACTACACACAATTTTCTCAATGTTTGTATGTATTATCAACAAATGTTAATTACAAACGAGCTTGAATGCGGAAACATTCAAGCTGAGATGACAGATACAACAGTATGTTTAACTAGCCTAAGAAAGACTTAAACTAGTTACAATGAATACACTCACAGTGTTTACAAGACTCTGAGGAACAGCTTGAACAAGAACAGCTTAGACACTGAGTACTGTTTTATTCAAGCAGACTTGCATGCATGAAAGACTTACTTTGAATGGACGTTCACTCTTGGTTTCAGCACTTAGCTTTTTGGCTTAATCTTTCAATCCTTGGAAGTTTCTTTTTATACCCACTCAGAGGATCTAAGTGAAGCTTCTTCATTGGACGGAATGAAAAAGGTAAAGTCTTGTTGAAAAGACAACATAACCTTTTCTGCACATTCTGAAAAGCAGACTTGTCTTCATGTGGGCAAAACTTTTGTCTTTTCACTTTGTCTACTGTTGCATTGCCTTTAACCAAATAAGAAATGTCAACTTTGTGTTTTTCTTCCTTTGTAAAGGCCTATTTTGATATAAGAAAAAGGTCTTTCACCCATTTTCAAATATCCTTTTGTCTTCATGTAACAGAACAGCTTGGGCAGGCTGAGCAGTTCTGATTTCCACTTTGTCTTCGACTTTGTAAACTGATCTTGTAGTCAAAAACACTACATGAGGACTTGGAAACATATTCCATAAAGTGTTTAGCCTGTTCACAAAGAACAGGTTATGTTCACAAAGAACAGAACACTTGTAAACTGCCCAAGCTGCTCACTAGTGTAGAGCAGCGTAGACAGTTTTTGTCCAGCCTGTTCAGCAGACTGAACAGCTTGGGCAAAACTGCCTTTGTTGCAACACATGCAACACATAGAACAGCTTCAGGCTGATATTGCAAATCATTTTCAGGTTTCAATAAGGCATATAACAGGCCTTAAATTCAACCTTCAAAAGCATCAACAGGTTTGATTAATAATCTCCCCCTCAGATGCAGAACAGGTTTGACTGAGGTCTTTTAGTGCCTAACAGAGCTCAACTTACCTCAAACCCTTGAGAAATAAGATAATGATGATGATGATGATGATGATGATGACACTTGCAACTCGATACAAATATGAAGTTCTTGCTTGATGATGCTTGCTACTGCTGGAACTCAATTATACGCACACACACACCCTTGAAGTTTCTGGATTTGGAAAGAAATAATGAAGTAAGCAAACAAGAAGCTTAAATATACATACATTTTAATTTCTAACTCGGTTTGACACCCAGTTTCCGATCCCGTTATCTCAGTTCACAACTTTATATCACCGTACTCCAAAATACTCAACAAATAATAAGATTTAAATCTTTTATGAAAACTAATACAATAAACCAGCTAACTCGAAATCTCTTCACGTGTCGGTTCCACATTTTCTCATTTAATTGACCAAATGAAAATTAATATTTAGATTAAACCAGTGAATTAGTTCCACGTACCTTATTTAAACTTGGGATGTTCCAGTTTATTAAAATTATAAATTCTTAAATATTTAACAACTTAGAAAAGGCGTGAGGTTATGGCTATATAAAGTAGCTTCTGGTTATAAAAATTGTTCATACCTTTTTCCGTAGGGTCGGTTCAGACGTGAGTTGTATTCGTTCTTTGTCTAACCCGAGCTTTAAACAAGACTGAAACATGTAGAATCTTGTTAGAATTGGGTCCAGGGCGTGAGCTTCTGGAGCTACCTCCTACGGTCAAGTTAGAATATGACCGGTAGAGTGAGAGATAAACTTAAGGTGGAGTTTCTAGAGCAAGATATGCACCATGGAAAATCTTCACCTCTCGTAAAAGAAACGAGTATTTATAAGTAATGACAATTGGGCTTTAAGGGTTTCAAGCAAATGGGTTAGGCCAAGGAGAGACCCAAAGATTAATAAACGGGCTACACAATCAAACACTAAAATTATAAAAATAACATTAATTAATCATGTTGTTAGTTTGTATACTTAGAGTGTTTATATTATTTTATATTTTTCAACTCTAATTATTTGATCAAACACATCTATTAACAAAAAAACCTATAAATGCATAACCCATACATAAACTATCATATCTATTATCAAACATACACTACAAGAAAAGTGTCATTTAATGACACAAAAAAGTGTCACTGTATCTTAGTTTTAGTGACACTTATAAAAAAATGTAGGTATAGAATAATGTTTTTACCCACACTTATTCTAAGTTAGTAATACAAAAATTTTATCACAAAATACTTGAGGCCTATACCCACATATATTTTAGTCACTATATATCTACACCCACTTCACTTTTACTCACTCTTTTTATTGTGTAGGTAAAATATTTTTATACCTATAGTGACACTTTTTTGACAACAAAAAGAGTGGGTAAAAGTGGAATGGGTATAGATATATAGTGACTAAAAATGTATGTGAGTATAGGCCTCAAGTATTTTGTGACAAAACTTTAGTGTCACTACTTTAGAAAAAATGTGGGTAAAAGATTTCTCTATACCTACTTTTTTTCATAAGTGTCACTAAAAGTAAGATTTAGTGACACTTTATTTTTGTGTCACTAAATGACACTTTTCTTGTAGTGATATATCTATTAACAAACGACTCTAACTATCAGCTCCAACTATAATTTCCATTGGCTATACATAAACTCTTACGTTATTAATAATAAGTTTACCTATAGTAATAGGTAAAAATACATAAATTGATGAAGACTTACGAGTTAAATGTAAGAAACTAATTAGAAAATTAATTAATAAACAAATTAGTTCATTGCATAAATCAATTAAAAAAAATAATGATTATTAGATAAATTGCACTTAACTTGAAAACAAACACATGTTATCCATGGCTCTCGACTCCACCTGACCCACCTGTGTATGACTGTATGGCAGCGATTTGATAGCTCAATCTCCAAATGGACTCATAAGTCACATGGCAGCAAACAACAAACAAGCATATGCTCTTTATAAACGTCCCCACTTTATATATATTCTCCTAATTTCTTTATTCACAAATCTCAACCCACGAATAAGAAAAAGAATATCCCTATATATCCATCTATCTAATTCCCTCCTATAAAAACCCCCAATTTTTCTACTTGTCATTTCACTACAATCATGCCAACATCATCATCCCTTTCTTTAAGCCCATCTCTGTGTCCACCATCTTCATCGTCACCATCTTCTTCTTCTTCAAGAATTTCTTGTTTTCATGCTTTTAAAACAAAACCCATCTGTTTTACACCTTCAAAGACTCAAGCTTTTCATTATAAAGCAAAAACAAGAACACCCATTATAGTTTCTTGTTCGGCTAACCAATCAACAATTGAGGAGTTGAGAAAATATGATGAAGATGATCCTCCTTCTCAAGTTGAGTCTGAAATTACTTCTAAACCTAGGCGTATTGTTCTTTTTGTTGAGCCCTCTCCCTTTGCGTAAGTCTTTCTATTTATTCAATTCTTGAAAAACAAAGTTGAGTATTCCAATTTGGGTTTTTGGTTATTTGAATTGTTTTTAATTTGGGGTTAATTTAGTTTATATTAGTTGTTGCTATAGATGAATTGGTGTACTTCTTAATGTGGATAAATTTGTTGTTTCAATTTGATAGAATTTTGGAGCTCGAGTAATGGATTCAATGACATTTGACCAAGTTGGTTGCTATTTCTTGCAATTAAACCTAAGTTGAATAATCAAAATCAGATGATCGGTTGTAATGAAGCCTTGGGGTCATTTGGTTCATTGGTATGTGGGGTAATAAGAGGGGAAGGGAATCCAATTCTAATTGATGTCATAGTCTAATTCATTGACAAAATCCAATTCCTTCAGAATCAGAAACATTCCCCCGAACCAAGTGCTACCTGAATGTGTTTATGCTTATTGAAATTGTAATATTTACTTTTGAGAATGTTGAAGGGTTGACAAATTTTGATTATTTTAGGAAATAATTGATAAACAAAGGTATATAAGTAAATTTACGCAGTTGTTTTGACAGTCGAGTTTGGTAACCAGCTTTTTGAGAGTGATTATTAGGTCTTTGTGTTTTGAATATGCAGAAACATAAAAAAGTGTCTGGCAAGCAATTCATTTTTTGTTGAAAGTTTTGCCTTTTTGTGCCCAAAACTCAATTTTTTAGAAGCTTAAATGCAAATCCAAACACATGCAACTGTGTTGTAAGATTATAATTTTTAGTGGATATAGAATAACATATTTGTTAGAGAAAAAAGTTTTAATGTATTTTAAGAATTTGATGTGATTATGAGTTTGCAGGTAACGAATCTGTTGTATATTTTCGTCTTAATTTCGATGGATGTGTTGTGATTTTTATGAAATTCATCAACAGAATCTTGAGTTCTTTGGTTCCATCAAGTCTAAATTTATGATTTCGGATGAAACAAATCATGGCCTTTAAGAGATGTTATTTGGTACTTATTTATTCATCTTTTGTGTGTGTGTGTGTATATATATATATATATATATATATATATATATATATATATATATATATATATATATATATATATATATATATATATTTGTTTTTAACCTACTTTTCTCCCCCAAATGGAAGTAAAGTACAAAAATCTTGTTGCCTGCATACAAACCCTTCTTGTGAAACATGGAATGAGCCGGCGAGCTGCTTTTTCTCAAGCAGGATTTGTGATATTTTATATTAATGAGACACATTTCTTTCGGTGTCACCTCAAAAAACATTTGTCTGTAAATGGTACTTTAATAACTTTGATAAAAATTATAAAACTTTATGGTGGTGTGAGAAAAGATATCATTGTGTTTGGAATATAATTGACCGTTGTAGACTCTGGTGGATCTAGGATCTCAAACCTCAAAAAGTTTTATGCTATGCTATGTAATTATTAAAGCATGATCGTTTTGTTCCCCTTCCAAATTAATCACATTGGATTGCAGGTATGTCTCCGGGTACAAGAATCGCTTCCAAAACTTCATTAAATATCTACGCGAGATGGGAGATGAGGTAAAAATGATGTTATTTGTTACCTTATAATATTAAAGATCAAATTATTAAAAGCTGCACGCCTTTTCTTTCCTTGTTGATCCATGTAACATTTGTAACCTTGATACTTTTTATGATTGAGATCAGCATATTTCTTTCTCGAATCTATGTAGGATATTGTAAGGCATTGAGTTAATTATATATTTGAGTAGAGGGGAATTGCAATAAAGAACAATGCACGATCACTTAATATCTAGTTTGGTCAGTGAACTTCATGAATCATGACTAAAACCACTCAACTTGAAAACCGTTCACTTTGTCAACATTTTTAGTTAGTTTTGGATGAAAATAATTAATTTTGAAATATCATAGTGGATTTATTATTTATCTTTAAAAGTCTAGTGACCAGATTAGAAATAGAGTGAAGTTATGTTTGAGTCATTGCAATTTGAACTTTTAAGTGGCAAGAAATATTGAGTTGAATTTTACATGTTGGAAATTTGAGAACTTCCGTTTTTCGTAATTATATGTGCTTTGAATAAATTGCTAAACTCATAATTCGCTTCTATAGGTGATGGTCGTAACAACTCATGAAGGGGTGCCTCAAGAATTTCATGGAGCAAAATTGGTCGGTTCACGAAGGTTAATTTGCACTATCTTTTCCTTTTTGGTTAGAGTTAGATAGTTAAATTAGGCTAAAAGTTGAAACTTTTGTCACTTGGCACCATGTATTATAAAAGTTAACAGGTATCAATTAAATGTCTAAAATACCCTTCAATTACGACAAATTAAGGGAATGTTACAAACAAGACTCAATGCCATCTGAATCTCGTATTGATGACAATGAGGCCATTGCGAAATGGAAACCATTGCATTTTTTGAAGGAAAATGATGTCTAATAGCTATGTACTTTTGACTATATACACATTTATGCTATTTACTTATTTTTGTGCACATTTAGTACTCAAACTTTCGAAAGTGTTCCAATTAGGCAGTTGAACTACATGTAAAATGGCACCTAATAGTTATGTACTTTAGAGTTTGAACGCATTTCAACTGCCTAATGGAACACTTTTGGAAGTTAGGTATGAAATGTGTACAAAATAAGTACATGGCATAAATGTCTACAAACTCAAAAGTACATAGCTATTAGGTGTCATTTTCCCTTTTTCTTATATCCTAAAAATTTCTTGTTCCTTTCTTGTGCAGCTTCCCATGCCCATCGTACCAAAAAGTTCCACTTTCGCTTGCCTTGAGTCCTAGAATAATTAATGAGGTTAAACAGTTTAAGCCAGACATTATCTGTGACACCCTTGCCACAATAAACCCAATTACAAATGCACCCAGGATTATACACCACATAATTAAATATATAATGATCTGAATACTTAAACAAGTGCGGAAGCATTAAAATACAAAATAAAATGTTACAATTACAGTCAGACACCCTACGGTGCTATAAGGTTCCAATACTAAGTCTACAAACTCAACTTTATTACATTCATCCCAAACATATTACAAGATTGTCCCAAATCACAATTACCGATTAAGTAGTATGTAATCTTCCAAATCTTCACACGACCTAACTAGAAGGTCCGGCAGCTGATTTACCCTTTCCTGTAAAAATAAAAACAACTGAGGGGTAAGCGAATGCTTAGTGAATACATAGATTTACACATTTTATAAATCCTTATGATGCCCACAAGAGTAGCACCGACGACACACGTCGTGCACTCTCCACGTACACAAAGTACGACACACATGAGTCGTCGCTCCTACGAGCCCAAAGCTCGGTATGAAACCCAACCATCTGAGACAGACATAACAACGGGGATGACATACTGCCTACCAGAACCTCGGAGGGATCAGCTCCGGGTCATATAGCGCAGTAACATCGGAGTAACAGATGCGACCCACCGGTCCATCGTTAGATGCACAACAAATGAACGGACAATGCAACAAATATGAATGTGCATCTAAATCTACGCAAGTTAGTAGAATTCCAAACGAAAAATGAAGCAACATGTCTCAGCAGGCAATAGCAATCATAAAGCATATATAAACATGCGAAATCATATGTACTCACAGTGGGGTGCGTTATTAAACTTTAAATTATCTTATCTCTCCTCGGACTTTCAACCGGATCACAAAGTACCCCACTGTGGGTTAAACAACACCACAAGGGACCTGTTACATTTTCATATGATAAACATATTATCATTACATGGTTTTTAACAAATTAGCTTTAATTTGTGCAAATAAAAGTATTACAACATTCGGAACCGACATCCGAAACTTATATTTAAATCACATCATTTGGTGTGTTATTATTTCCAAATAACCTTCCTTTATTTGCGTTAATATGGTACAAAAGATATCCCAAAAGTGTGATCATTTGTCCATAAATTCGGGTCCTTTTAAACCCATCCGAATTACCCATGAATTGCATAGAACTCCCCGAGTTCCCATAGAACTCGCCGAGTTCATATCCGAATTTCGGATCCATAACTACATTTCGGACCCATCTGAATTGGGTTGACCCATCCGAATTCGGGTCCATCCGAGTTCGATTCTTAATTTGATTTCGTTCCTATCCAATTTCGGGTCTCATCCGAATTCGGGTCCCAACCGAATTCGGATCCAACACTTATGAATTTTTGAAGATTTATTCAAAATGTTCTTGAGAACTCGCCGAGTTCACATGCAGGTTTTGCCTTCGAAACTTACGGATTTCCACTAAAAATTTCCAAATTCAATTTATAGCAACATGCAATCAATCCTAATGTTTTATTAACATTATTGGGGTATTTTTACATCATTTTCCATAACATAAACATCCAAATTCGTTCAGATTGAACCAAAAATGAGTAAAACTCCAAGAACTCAAAAACTTAATAAAAACTCAGATTTATTACCTTTCTGGACGAATCAACCAACGATTCTTGTTTCTGAACCTTCAATGGACTTCAACTGATGATTTCCAACTTGTATAACACACATGCAACATCATTTATCAGATTCAAAATTCGAATTTTGAAGTTCAAGTCTCCAAATAAACCCCAAGTTGAGATATGATATTCTTACCTTAAATTTTAACTTGAATCTTGTTATTTCAGATCTAAATCCACGAATTTTCTTCAATGATTTCGAATTTCAGCAGAGTTTGTAGTGAGACAGAGTGCAATTTGTGTTTTGAAATGAAGAAATGAAAAGACATAGAAGTCTTTTTATTCATAACTTTAGACTTATTACATAAGTGGCCCCTCCACTTATCAGATTTCACTAAATATTGATTTTATCTTAGTTTTATCCTTACTAACAATTATAAATCATAATACTCCATAATAATAATTCAAAATTCTAAAGCTTCATAATTTCTCAAAACAGCAACCAACTTTCAATATCCACATACATAGACATTTTTAATAGTTTAACTTAATACAAAAATTCATCTAATTATCCCAATTACAATAAATTAAATCCGAGGATGTTACAGCATGGGCTCCACCACGCTCAACTTCGTCCTCGAAGTTACTCGGATTCGAGCAGTTGTGGATATTTCCTTAACATTTCCGCCTTTGTCTCCCAAGTGTGATTCGCTCCCTTATGATGCTTCCAACGTACCAGCACCATCTCTATCTCTTTACTTCTTAATTTCTTCACTTTCGTATCTAGCACACACTCCGGCTCTTCAACATACCGGAGCCTTTCATCGATCTGCAACTCAGTGTAGTCAGCCCAATCTTCGTTTTCGGTTGTAAATGACTTTCAGAGATTTCCAACATGAAATACTGGATGTATGCCTGACATCTCTTCAGGCAACTACAGGCGATACGATTGGTTTCCAACTTTTTCTACTATCTTAAATGGCCCAACAAATCTCGGAGCCAACTTGCCTCTCTTCACGAAACGAGTAACACCCCTCATGGGTGATACTTTCAAGTAAACCCAGTCATTCACTTCAAAGCTGATAGGTTTGTGTCTTCTGTCACAATAACTTTTCTGACGGTCCTGGGCCGCCTTCATGTTCTGTCGCACCAATTGTATTTTCTCATTTGTTTCTTGAAGTAATGCTGGCCCAGCAATCGGTGTTTCTCCAGTTTCTCTCCAACATGTAGGAGTCCTACACCTTCTCCCATATAAAGCCTCAAATGGTGCCTTCTTTATCGTTGCATGATAGCTGTTATTGTATGAAAATTCTATCAACGGCAAATGGTCGTCCCAATTGCCACCGAGATCCAATATGCATGATCTCATCATATCCTCCAAAGTAAGGATGGTTCGTTCACTCTGACCATCGGTTTGTGGGCGATAAGCCGTACTCATAGCAATCCTCGTTCCCAACCCTTCTTGCAATGCCGACCAGAAATTAGAAGTAAACCGGCTATCCCGGTCTGACACGATAGACTTAGGCACTCCATGCCTAGAAACAATCTCGTTCATGTAAATTTGAGCCAACTTTTCTAGCGAATAACTTTCTCTTATTGGAATAAAATGTGCGGACTTAGTCAACCTGTCAACTATCACCCATACAGCATCGTGTTGACGCCTAGTATTTGGTAACTTAGTAACAAAGTCCATTGTTATATGTTCCCACTTCCATTCCGGAATGGGAAGCGGTTGCAAACTACCATAAGGCTGCTGGTGTTCGGCTTTCACAAGCCGGCAAGTCCTACATCGTTCAACATACTGGCCGATATCCTTCTTCAATCCCGGCCACCAAAAATCTGCCTTTAAGTCATTGTACATCTTTGTGCTCCCGGGATGTACAGAAAATTTTGATTGATGCGCCTCTTCGACGATCACATTCCTCATACCACCATATTTCGGCACCCAGATTCTTCCGTACACACCTTTTAAACCAGACTCGCTCGTTTCCATATTCTTTAGTTGTACTCTTATATCTTCATCACCAACATTTTCGTCTTTCAAGGCTTCCTCTTGAGCGGCCTTGACATCATCAATAATCGTAGACGTTAACATAGTAGACGTCATCATGTAGCAACAATCCTTAGCATAAGCTTTGCGACTCAAAGCATTGGCTACAACGTAAGCCTTACCAGGATGGTACAGTATTTCACAATCGTAGTCTTTGATAAGTTCCATAGATCGTCTTTGCCTCATGTTGAGCTCTTTCTGGTTGAAAATGTATTTTAAGCTCTTATGGTCCGTGTATAATTGGCACTTAGTACCGTACAGATAGTGTCTCCATAACTTTAAAGCAAATGTAACAGCTGTCAACTCAAGATCATGAGTTGAGTAGTTCTTTTCATGCTGCTTAAGTTGTCTCGAGGCGTACGCTATAACTTTTCCACGCTGCATCAGTACAGCGCCTAACCCTAACCTTGAAGCATCTGTGTACACCACAAAATCCTCATTGCCCTCCGGTAGAGCAAGTATCGGTGCTTCGCTTAACGTTTTCTTCAAAATTTCAAATGCCTCCTGCTGCACAGTTTCCCATACAAACGGTGCATTCTTCTTGGTTAATGCAGCCAAAGGAACTGCGATCTTAGAAAAATCCTTTATGAATCTCCGATAATATCCCGCCAATCCCAGGAAACTTCTGACTTCTGTAGCTGAACGAGGTGGCTCCCAATTCCTTACCGCTTCTACTTTAGCAGGATCTACAGAAATCCCAACTCCCGAGATAACATGTCCCAGAAACTGAATTTGTTGCAGCCAAAACTCACACTTCGAGAATTTTGCATACAACTTCTCTTTTCTCAATAACTCTAACAATTCCCTTAGATGTTCAGCATGTTCGGCCTCAGACTTAGAGTATACCAAAATATCATCAATAAACACAATTACAGACTTGTCTAACATCGGTCTGCACACTCGGTTCATTAGATCCATAAAGACAGCCGGGGCATTGGTTAACCCGAAAGGCATAACCAAGAACTCATAATCCCCATAACGTGTCCTAAATGCTGTCTTAGGCACATCCTCTTCTCGAACTTTCAGCTGATGGTATCCCGACCTTAAGTCGATCTTAGAAAACACACTCGCCCCATGTAATTGATCAAACAAGTCATCTATCCTCGGTAGTGGATACTTGTTCTTAATCGTAAACTTATTCAGCTCTCGGTAGTCAATGCACATTCGCATTGTGTCATCCTTCTTTTTCACGAACAATACCGGAGCTCCCCACGGCGATGAACTCGGTCGAATAAAGCCCTTGTCCAACAACTCCTGGAGTTGTGTCATCATCTCTTTCATCTCAGTTGGGGCAAGGCGATATGGAGAGCGAGCTACCGGTGCAGCTCCGGGGATCAGATCAATTCGAAACTCAACTTGTCTCTCAGGCGGCACGCCAGACAAGTCTTCCGGAAACACATCCGGGAATTGTGATACAACAGGCACATCGGCCAACGTCTTCTTCTCAGCCTTAGCATCAATAGCATATGCTAAGTAGGCGTCACATCCCTTTGCAACAAGCTTTCGGGCTTTTGCAATAGTCAATAAGCACAGAATCCCACTTCTCCTATCCCCATAAATACAGATCTCACGCCCCTCCGGAGTAGTTATTTTTATCATCCGCTTCTTACATACTATGTGGGCTTCATTCTCTATCAACCAATCCATCTCGATTATCACATCGAATTCACTGAATTTTATCGGTATCAGATCCAAATTGAAGACTACATCTTCAATCACTAACGTGCAGTTACGGTATACGTGATCTACTTTTACTAGAGTGTTGCTAGCAGTTTCTATGTCAAGTATAGTAGACAACTTAGACAGTGGCATCGACAATAGTTGAGCAAAAGCAGTAGACACAAAGGACCTGTTGGCACCCGAATCGAAAAGAACTCGTGCAGGCATGGAATTAACAATAAACATACCAGTAACCACCTCGGGGTTTTCCTTAGCCTCCTCCGCAGTAATCTGAAATGCACGAGCCGGTGCCCTTTGTGGCTGGTTCCGGCGGTTGACTAAACCACCACTAGATCCTCCAGATGATCGGGTCGAAGATGGAGCAGCAGCAGCTGGATCGTTCTTTATGCAATTCCTACTGTAGTGCCCCCATACACCACACTTATGGCAGGCATCTCCTTTCCTTGGGCACTCACTCTGAAAATGGCCCAACTCTCCACAGCAAAAGCAAGCACGTCCATTAGTGCACTTGCCGAAGTGTTCCAAGTGACACCTATTACAATATCGCGGCTCGGTATTGATGGAGTAGGCACGAGCACGACCAGAAGAACTAGACTGACGGCGATAAGACTGTTGAGGTGAGTACTGTGAAGACCGAGAAGAACCAGAATATCCTCCCTCGCGCTGGCGCTTCGGCGGTGACGGTTGTGTTGGGTTGGTGGAAGCAGCAGTAGACCCAATGGAATAACCCGACATGATCAGAATTTGCTCTACATTTCTGGCAGCCTCTAGTAAGCCAGCAAATGTAGGGTAGCGGACGTTGCTCATAACCCTTCTAATTTCAATATCCAGACCAGCCTCGAACCTGGTCACCTTCCTTTCTTCAGTATCAACTTGATGAGGCGCAAACAGACTTAGCCTCGTGAACTCAACAGCATATTGGGACACAGTCCTAGTCCCCTGCATCAGTGCCATAAACTTCGCCTCCAATCTCCGACGCTCATCAACTGGACAGTACTGCTGAGTAAATAACTCTGTAAACTCAGCCCAAGTCATTACAGAAACCTCCTCCATTGTCAACGCATTCACCATAGCGTTCCACCACATGATCGCATCATTGGTGAACATAGCGGTAGCATACCGAACCATGTCCTTCTCAGCACAGTCGCTGATTCGGAATGTCCATTCGGTTGCCGTTATCCATTCAAGTGCGGCAACAGCATCTCCCAGTACATTAAACTCCACGGCCCCATTTCCTTTGAAATCCTTAAACCGACAACCTTTGGGTTTGTTGGATGACCTAGTGTTGTCATCTTGTTCCTCATTGTTGCCCCATTCCTTCTCCTTGTTCTTTCTCTTATCCTCTCTTCTCTTAGCATCGGCCTCATCTCGAGCCCGAAACTGATCCTGTATCATCTTGTTCTGCTCAGCCATCATGGCTAGCATCATCTCTCTGGCTTCTTCGGGTGTCATTCCTCCTCCAGACATGTTCTGAAAATATAAACATATAACTTGTTTAGTAACATGTCTTTAATTTAAAGACACCACCCCTTTGTCCCATATGATAGTCAATCTCCTATATTTACTAGATCATAATCGTTCTTAGTTCAGATCATTACTTAAACCACTACATATCCTTACCTAATGTTTGAGATCAAGACCTCACGGACACTTGAATCTCAAACTACTGCTTTGATACCATCTCGTGTGACACCCTTGCCACAATAAACCCAATTACAAATGCACCCAGGATTATACACCACATAATTAAATATATAATGATCTGAATACTTAAACAAGTGCGGAAGCATTAAAATACAAAATAAAATGTTACAATTACAGTCAGACACCCTACGGTGCTATAAGGTTCCAATACTAAGTCTACAAACTCAACTTTATTACATTCATCCCAAACATATTACAACATTGTCCCAAATCACAACTACCGATTAAGTAGTATGTAATCTTCCAAATCTTCACACGACCTAACTAGAAGGTCCGGCAGCTGATTTACTCTTTCCTGTAAAAATAAAAACAACTGAGGGGTAAGCGAATGCTTAGTGAATACATAGATTTACACATTTTATAAATCCTTATGATGCCCACAAGAGTAGCACCGACGACACACGTCGTGCA
The DNA here is from genome assembly GCA_020465985.1 of Centrapalus pauciflorus. Taxonomy (NCBI): domain Eukaryota; kingdom Viridiplantae; phylum Streptophyta; class Magnoliopsida; order Asterales; family Asteraceae; genus Centrapalus; species Centrapalus pauciflorus. The sequence goes on along the minus strand of JAANYP010003571.1, from coordinate 27,310 downwards.
CTCTCCACGTACACAAAGTACGACACACATGAGCCGTCGCTCCTACGAGCCCAAAGCTCGGTATGAAACCCAACCATCTGAGACAGACATAACAACGGGGATGACATACTGCCTACCAGAACCTCGGAGGGATCAGCTCCGGGTCATATAGCGCAGTAACATCGGAGTAACAGATGCGACCCACCGGTCCATCGTTAGATGCACAACAAATGAACGGACAATGCAACAAATATGAATGTGCATCTAAATCTAAGCAAGTTAGTAGAATTCCAAACGAAAAATGAAGCAACATGTCTCAGCAGGCAATAGCAATCATAAAGCAGATATAAACATGCGAAATCATATGTACTCACAGTGGGGTGCGTTATTAAACTTTAAATTATCTTATCTCTCCTCGGACTTTCAACCGGATCACAAAGTACCCCACTGTGGGTTAAACAACACCACAAGGGACCTGTTACATTTTCATATGATAAACATATTATCATTACATGGTTTTTAACAAATTAGCTTTAATTTGTGCAAATAAAAGTATTACAACATTCGGAACCGACATCCGAAACTTATATTTAAATCACATCATTTGGTGTGTTATTATTTCCAAATAACCTTCCTTGATTTGCGTTAATATGGTACAAAAGATATCACAAAAGTGTGATCATTTGTCCATAAATTCGGGTCCTTTTAAACCCATCCGAATTACCCATGAATTGCATAGAACTCCCCGAGTTCCCATAGAACTCGCCGAGTTCATATCTGAATTTCGGATCCATAACTACATTTCGGACCCATCTGAATTGGGTTGACCCATCCGAATTCGGGTCCATCCGAGTTCGATTCTTAATTTGATTTCGGTCCTATCCAATTTCGGATCTCATCCGAATTCGGGTCCCATCCGAATTCGGATCCAACACTTATGAATTTTTGAAGATTTATTCAAAATGTTCTTGAGAACTCCCCGAGTTCCCCCTGAACTCGCCGAGTTCACATGCAGGTTTTGCCTTCGAAACTTACGGATTTCCACTAAAAATTTCCAAATTCAATTTATAGCAACATGCAATCAATCCTAATGTTTTATTAACATTATTGGGGTATTTTTACATCATTTTCCATAACATAAACATCCAAATTCGTTCAGATTGAACCAAAAATGAGTAAAACTCCAAGAACTCAAAAACTTAATAAAAACTCAGATTTATTACCTTTCTGGACGAATCAACCAACGATTCTTGTTTCTGAACCTTCAATGGACTTCAACTGATGATTTCCAACTTGAATAACACACATGCAACATCATTTATCAGATTCAAAATTCGAATTTTGAAGTTCAAAGTCTCCAAATAAACCCCAAGTTGAGATATGATATTCTTACCTTAAATTTTAACTTGAATCTTGTTATTTCAGATCTAAATCCACGAATTTTCTTCAATGATTTCGAATTTCAGCAGAGTTTGTAGTGAGAGAGAGTGCAATTTGTGTTTTGGAATGAAGAAATGAAAAGACATAGAAGTCTTTTTATTCATAACTTTAGACTTATTACATAAGTGGCCCCTCCACTTATCAGATTTCACTAAATATTGATTTTATCTTAGTTTTATCCTTACTAACAATTATAAATCATAATACTCCATAATAATAATTCAAAATTCTAAAGCTTCATAATTTCTCAAAATAGCAACCAACTTTCAATATCCACATACATAGACATTTTTAATAGTTTAACTTAATACAAAAATTCATCTAATTATCCCAATTACAATAAATTAAATCTGAGGATGTTACATTATCCATGCATCGTCTCCGGGTATTATGGTACTTCAATACTCCTATCTCTCTCTAGTCCTTGAAATCCATAGCATGTGTTATGTCAATAACATTTATTGTTTTCAATTATTAGGTTTTCGGCGCGCTCGCTATTGCCAAAATGTTGTGTGTTCCGATTGTTATGTCCTATCACACATGTGCCTGTGTAAGCAAAACTACATCTATCAACTAATTGATTAAGGACATACTACGCCATTCGTCCCATGAAAATTGCAAATATTTTGACCCAATGCATAGTTTAGAGAAAGTGATTGACTTTTAGTCGAATGACTAATGGATTTTTGGATGTGCATTTAAACTAATTATTAAAATCGTAGTCACAATAATCAATTTTGAGTTTTTGGGTTTGGGTAATTGATCATGATCATGGTTTTTGATTATTTTGGATGAAAATAATTGGATTTGGATAATCAAGAAGTTGTCAAAGTTGATTATTGAGATAAATGTGAAATTACGTGGCTACCTTTAACTTTATGCAAACGAGTCATCATTCAAGTGGCTAAAACCACTTATAAATGCACATCCGAACATCCCCATAGCACCCGTCCATAATAACTTTTTTATGAATCTTGTGAAACATATGTGATTATCATTGATAATCGATTAATCTCAGAAGGATGTGACGATGAACAAGTTGGTAATATAAGCTTGAGAATTTTTATGTAAGGTTAACTTGCAATTTTTCACAAAACATTCAAAATATTCAAATTTTACGGGATGCTGGGTGGCAAATCATTTGCTACAAATGTTTACTGATCTGGGCCGAGTAATTATTCTTTTTTCATCAATGCAGGTACATACCAAGATACACATTTAGCTGGCTTGTTAAGCCTATGTGGTTAGTTATAAGTATGTTTAGTACCATTTCCTTTCTGCTCGTGTCCTTTTCCTTTATGTTTCAACGTCTTTCTAACTTCGGCTTTAAAATGTTGCCATTATTCTTTTCCACAGAGTTTCTTCACAGAGCAGCGGATCTCACGTTGGTGCCATCGGCTGCTATCGCAAAGGATCTTCGACAAGCCAGAGTAACAGCTGGTAATTACTGGCTAACCTTAAGTTCCTAAGTTCTAGTGCGCTGATTTGCTTACTAAGGGTAAAGTGGTAATTTTGAACCATTACTTAAAATAGCTCGAATTTGGTTGTATATTATGTCAAATTGAAAGAAAAGATAACACAGTCTCACCAAAATTCTGTGGGAAATTGCATAAAAAGATAATGAACTACTTTCTATTCCACTAAAAGGTGATGAACTTTCAGAATTTCAAAAAAGGGTATTTTTTAATCATATGTGACATTTTGTACCCTTTTTAGTTTGTAGTGAACCTTTACTATTATATATGACTAAAATGCTTTATTTTTACCAACCCTTTAGAAGTGTGTTGCCTTTTATGCGGACCAAACAGACTCCGTTACCTGAAATAAAAATTGGCCTAGAGTATGTTACCTTCATTTACAATATACCCAAATCCTAGAAATTTATGAAATCACAAGATTTTAATTCCTTTCATGAATTCGCAAACCAAACATCAGATTTGAAACACAAATCTCAGAAAATCCTATGAAATCCGCGAACCAAACGCTATGTATTAGAGTATCACCTCGCTCATAAAATAAAAACTTACGAACTTTTAAAATATTTGCTCTTAGGGTAAACATGATTTAAAAGATGCTAACATGGAGTTGATGTGGCCTTAAAGAAATGGCTATGATAGTTTCACCAATTTAGTCTAAATGAATTTTGTTTAAAGTTTGCACCTTTTTGATGATCGGAAAAATACTTGTAATAAATGAAATTTTGGTGAACTTATGTTGCATTTTCTTGCAATTTACCCAAATACTTATCTCTAATTGGTCAAATGGATGAAGAAAATTTAGCAGAAAATGGGACAAATAGGCTAAAAGTGCTCAAAAACCCAAATATGCATGCAAGCTTCTAATTTGTTCGATTCAAAAAAGTTCAATTCTTATCTTTACTATCTATAAAACATGCATCTCCAATGTTAAAATATTTTCAATAATTATTCAATCTTGGCTATCTAAATCCTAAATATCAATCCATGCCATCCCTTAATCTTTGATCCTAATCCAATCTTAAAACTTAATTTTAGGTAAATTTTTTGTCATCCAAACAATAATCCTAGCCATACATTTACCATCCATAAAAATATATAAAATCATTAAATTTTAATATTTAAAAAGAAACCATAAATCTTTATCTTTAATATTCTAGTGTGATGAGCTAAGGAAATATATATATATATATATATATATATATATATATATATATATATATATATATATATATATATATATATATATATATATATATATATATATATATATATATATATATATAGTTTGAAAATAAGATTTATTCAACACACATTTATATTTACAAAGATCTTGTGAAAACTTTTAATATGTGCATAACATATTTACTGCTTGACCGTTGCATTGCTGGGTACAATTTGTAGTTATTGCAATAGTATAGTTTTTGTATTCATATTTCAGAGATCTATTTATTTATAAGAATTCAAAAAAGTGTACAAGTGTTTGTGGGTCAGCGTAACCCGTTTTGATGCATTACACAACTGACACGTACCCGCCCATTTTGCTAGCTCAATTGGTGCCAAAATCGTTTATTATGCCCCGTCTAAGAAGTCTTGTAAAATGGAAAACAATATAGGATAATAGGAGTTGAATAAAATTGAAGTTTCTTTGAGTATGAGACAGCCTCAAAACATTTTTCCATGTTCTTGTAGTTCTTTTTTTTGCACATGATTATATAAACTAATTATAATGAAATATGTTTTGTGTTTTATTCAGCAAACAAAATCCGTCTATGGAATAAAGGCGTTGATTTAGAGAGTTTCCATCCGAAGTTCCGTTCTCATGAAATGAGAGTTAGATTAACGTATGATTCTTATTTTTTGACTTCATGATCATATTAGCTTACACAAATTGCAAAAAATATCAACAGATTTTCACATCATTTGTATTTTGGTCGCCGGTACTTTAAAATTCGGTAATAAAACACACAATTATCACATTTTATTATAAACCCATTCAATTTTGTTAGCATCTAACTATTTTTTTTTTATCAAAAGGGCCAATTTAACTTTTTTGTTCTTTTATTGTTTATAGCAACCTTATTTATATTTTATCATTATATATAATTTTATTGTTTATAACAAAAAGTTAATAAAAGTTGATGCTACAAGTGGTAAAAAATACAAAGGTTGATGCTATTAAAGATACAAAATATAAAGTTGATATTATTAATCATAATAATACAAATTGATGCTATTAATGACAAAAAATAAATAATGTTGCTATGAATGGTAAAAAAACAAAAAGTTATTGCTATTTTTAGCAATCGACTTCTATCAAAATACTCAAATCTGTTTTACTTTTCTGTATCTGATAATTTGATGCATAATTCTTGTTTCATAAACAGCAATGGTGAACCTGATCGGCCTTTGATAGTACATGTTGGGCGTCTTGGAGTCGAGAAGAGCTTAGATTTCCTTAAAGGGTATTTTTAATTATTTTTACTAATATCATCTCATACACTCACACACATACACTCCGGATCGAAATGAGGATGCCATTTACTTTGAGAATGATAGATTTTGAACTATAAATGTTAATCAAACCGTATTCATTTATATCATCTTATGAATCGTTGATTGATTGCATTTGGGGGCAAAAAAAAAAAAAGAATAATAAAATAATCTGCAGGCATTATTTATCAATTTTTTAGTCATTGTTTTTTGGTGATTCATTTTCAGTTTAATCAATAATTTTGATTTAACAATGTCAATAATGAGATTATGAATCAAGGGTCTGAACAAAAAATTAGGGCATCCTCAACCGTGATAAATGTATAATGTATTATAGCGTAACATATCATTACCACGTTATCAAATCATAACTCTTCTTTTATAATAACTTTTTTTTTATAGCAATAATACATATATGATACACTTTTTTTTATAACAATAATACATATATGAAGGATTTAGGTGGTATTTGTTTTTTAAGAGGCTAAATGTCTGAAGTCTCAAAACCATGTCTGAAATTAAGAGGAGGCCTTAAGGTCTGAAATTAAGAGGCTCTGAATTTAATTCAGACTAGTCCCATTCTCTTAAAATTCAGAGGGAAATTCAGAGGTTGTAACCTCTTAAGTCTGAATTTAAACAAACAATACAAATTATGTTAAGATCTGAAATTCAGACTTCAGACCTAATTCAGAGCCTCTTAATTGAAAACAAACACACTCTTAAACAACCCATATAGGATTTGGATTTAGAAATCCTTCATTATCATGTTTGGATACAATATTAAAAGAAAGGATTTAGCTCATTTAGGATATAAATTTCCCAATTCTCCACATTTCATCCATCCATACCCCTAAACATTTCAAAATCCTATCATTTTAAAATCCATCATTTTAAATTCATTCAATCCAAACACCACCTTAGAATCCTTTATTGGGACACATTATATTATTAAAAATTCAAAAGGTATCTATGATACTAGTATCATAAAGATGATACACATTATAATGATGATAGTATGATACACATTCTTGCAATGGTTTGATACTCTTATAATGTGCCACGTAGGATAGGATTATGGGGGATAAACCCCGTATTGTCGATGCTTTTATACTTACGTGCTAAGGTGTAACTGTCACTCTATTTTACAATAAATGTCATTTTCATCGGATCTCTAAAACTAATGATACGCTGATTCTCTTTTAGTTTCTTAATTTTTAGGGTAAATTACAATTTTCGTCCCTGTGGTTATACGCAAATTATGGTTATCGTCCTTCTAATGATTAAATTACGATTACAGTACCTATAGTTGGCAATTTATTATGCCTTTGGTCCCTTTGTCCAATATTTTTAAAAATGACGATTTTGCTCTTTCATTATTATTTCAGTTTTGGTCCTTGATCAAATTATTTCTTTTTATTTAATTTATTAATAGCTTTTTTATTTTTTACTATTTATTTAATATATTTACTATTTGTTATACAAAAAATATAGTTTAAAATCAACAAGACTTTACATATTTATATGTATAAATTAATTTAATTTTTTAACTTTATGAAATAATTATATATTTCATTATGTTATAAATACAACAATTATGGGTTTCCTTAAGTTATATGTATAAGGTTTATCTGACCATTAACTTTATGGTATAACAAAATTAGAATAGAAAACACGTTAAATTATATATTTGATTAAGATAAAAACAAAATAATTAAATTAATTCGAATAAAAAATTATTAAATATATAAGTATTTATGTGAATGTAACGTATAATAAAGACAATAGATAAATAAATTAAATGCGTAAATAGTTTCAATTTTTACAAATGAAAAGTAATATACATTTAGAAAAATAAATATATAAATAGTTCAACGTATATCTAAAATCAATATGTATGAACGATAATAATAGTATTTATAACAATAATTAACAAAAAATACAACATATTAAATTAAGTCATATATAAGTTATTTTCATTAATTACTACTTAGTCATGTAAATACTTAAATCATAACAAAATAATAATATTAATACTATTAATAATAATATCAAATAAATAAATAAATAAAACATATTGAATAACCTTTTATTTCAATTGAATTTTAATAGTAATAACTAGACAATATAATAGAAGAATAGAAAATATATTAAATAAATAGTAAAAGAATAAAAATCTATTAATAAAATGAAATAAAAGAAATAATTTGATCAAGGACCAAAACTGAAATAAAATAAAAGGGCAAAATCGTCATTTTAAAAAAAATATTAGACAAAGGGACCAAAGGCATAATAAATTGCCAACTATAAGTACTGTAATCGTAATTTAATCATTAAAAGGACGATAACCATAATTTGTGTATAACCACATTGACGAATATTGTAATTTACCCTAATTTTTATTAATCATTATGTTCTGTCATTTTTGACTTTGGAATCGTGTAGTGTCATGGATAAGATTCCCGAAGCAAGGATCGCTTTCATCGGGGATGGTCCATACAGGTGGACCACCTTATGAATTTTACCAATTATATGATTGACCGAATTCCGTTTTGAATTTACTTGAATTTCTTGATCGGAAAGATTTTTTTTTTTTTTTTTGAAAGGGAGGATTTGGAGAAGTTATTCGAAGGCATGCCAGTCGTATTCACAGGAATGCTACAAGGCGAAGAGCTATCTCAGGCATATGCAAGTGGTGATGTATTCGTAATGCCATCTGAATCTGAAACACTCGGGTTTGTCGTCTTGGAAGCCATGTCATCAGGCCTGCCCGTAGTTGCTGCCCGAGCTGGTGGTATACCCGACATTATACCTAAAGAACAAGAGGGCAAAACGGGGTACCTCTACACTCCTGGAGATCTTGATGACTGCCTAAACAAACTGGTCCCACTTTTGCACGATTCCAAGTTACGAGAGAATATAGGGCAGGCTGCCCGAGTGGAGATGGAGAAGTTTGATTGGCGGGCGGCAACAAAAGTGATTCGTAACCAACAGTATAATGCTGCCATTTGGTTCTGGAGGAAGAAGAGAGCGCAGCTACTGAAACCATTGCAATGGCTGGTGAGGCTCTTTTTCCCGATTCAGCTGCATCGGAAGTTAATGGCGGGAGATTTGTGAATAGAGATTGTCGATAAACGTAATTGATTCTATTAATAGTAATTACATGATAATTATGTTTATATTGAACAATAATTGTTTGTAGGAGGCCGATTCGAAGATACATATATATATTGAAAATATTAGGGATGCTTACTAAACCATCGGTAGAACCGAGATCAGTTCTATAGCCAATTATGCATTGATTCGCTTTTATGCTTTCGTTGCAGTGATTAGACCATGCAATACAAACGTATTTTTTCAAATGTATGGATATGATACATGAATTATTATTTTTTTACACATATGATACATGTATTTTAAGTTTTCATTATAATAGGTACATTTCTACATGAGTTAGATTTTTCTACTAATAGAGCCCGGTTTAGAGCCTAGTTTCTTTTTTTTTTTTTTCAAATAAAGTTTGGTTTTTCAACAGTTGATTACAAACGAAATGAACAATTACTATTATTGTGTTTTGTACTAATAATGAAATGCACATTATATCTAGAGGTTAAGAGAATAAAGAATTTAGTATTAATAATCGGAAACAAGATTTGAAAAATGTTACGTGGATTATTAGTGTCGGTTTGCCAAATAAAATTAAAATAGTGAATTATAAAAGATTATCTCAATTATAATCAATCTTAATGCTAGTTCTTAACGGTCTAGCAATTACTTTACGTGGTTCCGTTAGTCAGTCCCGTGGGTCTTTCCCGTTCAAATATGGATAAAACTGCCCTTAGTAGTAGTGATTGGCCGCATGCCCTTTCCGGTCATTCTTTTGGCATTCTCGGGTGGCAAAATTATTTTTTTAATCTGATTCACAGGGATAACAATCTTGACCCAACAGGCCGAATGATTAAGTGGACCTATCGTAAAAAACTAAGATAGAACATGATTTTTTTTAAAAATGAAAATTTGTAAAACGGCATATTAAAAAATTGTTCTTTGAAAAAGAAATTCAAAATTATATAAATTTTATGACTTTTGGTCATCAACCTGTTTGACACGTTTGCTTGAATGGGCTCAAATTGCCACCCTAGTTAGGTAATAACAGAATTGCATTTGGTATTTTGTTATGTTGGGCTCAGGGATGGGATGGGAGGGTTCTTAAATTCTACCACGAAGTTTTTATGTATGTTGTGTTTAACACATGTATTCTTATGAGCTTTTTGGCTTGCGTATCCTTTTATATAATTTGTGTATCTCATAAATGAATAAAATAATTTCTATTTAATTTGTAAACAGATTGACTATAGACTATAGAGAGCATTAAAGGTAATTACAAATCATAATAGATAAACAGATTGATTATATCATGACATTATAATTTAATAAGTTTTAAACTTGATCATATTTTAGGAAATTACAAATCGATGCACTATGATCGAATGGTTGTCAGTGATAAATCATGAATTATTAAAGCGGAATTTGCAAGAATTTGTGGGCGTTACATCGAAACACATAAACACTATGTATAAACACTATGTATTTTTGTGTGCGCGTGTGTTTGTTTGTCATGACAAAATTAGATATGCATTTTTGAAAGTTTTTATATGCAATCAAATACTTATTTAGCATGGCGGAAACGTAAAATCAATTGAAACCACAAGATCTAATCTAGATTTGAATTAAATAAGCATCAAATAAACATGGTTAGTATATGTACCTTATAGGTTGATTTTTAACAAGCAATTCTCGAATTGGATGACTTTCGATGTTTACTTAAAATGACACGATCAAACGATGCCGATAAGCTAAGAAGACTAGAACTTCAAACACCCGAATTAGGTGTCTGTGTGTACGATGTAGAACTTGAAAGAAAAATTATTCGGTTATCTCTTAATTGGAGTTATAGGAACTCTAATGGTTTGATGGACTCAGTCGTATGAGTATCAAAAATAACCCAAACACACTATATAGATAGGGTAAGTGGGATCGAATCCACAGGGAAAGTCAGGTTGTTAACTTAGCTTAGAGACTGTTTGGATTGAATTTGTGATCATTTGTTTTTAATTAACAAACTACTATTGATTACTATTATCGCGTTCTACTACAGAGGGATTGAATTAGAGAGTTTCACTTAAGGAGAATGAGTGTTTGCTCTCTTGTTGTACATATCATGACAATTCAGAATGGTAAAGATACAATTTTAATGGGAACAAACTAGACTTCACAATTGATGCTCTTAAGACAACGTATACCACTCAATTAGTTGTCTTCCCTTCTCATAATAAGTTAGCACAACCAATGAAATTGATATAAACTGTTACATACAACACCCATTGTCTAATCAACTTTGCACATTCAAATGTATCTAACATCACAGTTTCCACGTAAATGAATTGATGTCCACAACCAATGTTCTTAAGACAACATATGCGATTCAATTAATTGTCTTTCTCTTTCATATTGAGTTAGCACAACTAATGATATCACTATACACTGTTACATACAACACCCGTTGTTTAACAACTCATTCATTCAAAAATATGATCCACAACCCCTTTAAGCATAAATGGAAACTCTAATCAACTTACATTCATTCGTGCCATAGTATGCAACCTTAAGAACAAACACCGCAATGTATTTAGCCAAGCATAGCTTGGAAACTCTGTGTGTGTCAACAAAAACGCGAACCCCCCCCCCCCCCCCAAATGTGGTAACTGATTCCCTCAAAAGCACTGCCCCTGCAGTAACTGGCGCACCAGCGTCAACCCTAGCGTCCCGGACGCTAGGCCAGACGCTGCAACCTGGCTTCAGGACGCTCAGCTTCTGTAATCACCCCCTCTGGATGCTCTCTCGGCATCTGGGACGCTGCCTTGGACGCCCGGTACCTTTTTCACTCTTCCAGCTACCCATTTGTTTCCTTTTCTTGCCAAACAACTGCAATAAGTAAATCACATTAGCAGTACCAACTTTCCTGCATTTAACACACTAAAACACAACAAAAACGCACAAAAACACAAGTGATTAATATCACTGATCAACCTCCCCAACCTACACCTTGATCATCCGGAACAAGGCATCAAAACAGAGACAAAGGGAATAACTAAATTGAATCCTCTAACCTTAAAAGTGTGAACTCCAGGAATGCTAAAACAGTGATGAAATAAAACTCAAGTGTTAACTTCTTGCAATTCATGGCCTTTTCTTCCTCACAAGAAATCTTTAAGAATTGATTTTTAGCTCAAGGTTACGAGCTGATTTCATTTTGAGCTTACGTGCATGCTTTTATTTCACTGTATTTTTCTCTTTTCTTTTCTTTCCACTTACATTTGTAATCATGACTTTCTAATAAGTCCATGTAACGGGATTTAGGTTAATCAATCCCAAACCAGACGGTCTTAGGTGATTAGGCATGATGGTACCCCACAGACTTAATTTCCCGAACTTACTAGGCCACACGTTAGCTTATTTTTCCTTCTTTTCTCTTTCTCTTTTCTGTGCTATACACTGTTCACTCTCCCCCTTATTTCCATCAATTCGAAAGATTCATAAAAAAGAAATTAACCAAGATATAATATGTGAAACACTCAGGTTCCATCTGCACACATCTTTTAGCATTTCAAAATTCCCAACATTTAAGGCTATAAAATCCACTTCACTTACCCTAATGCACCCTTATTCGTACTTGCATGAGATAATCTAAATGTAAGAAGCCAAGGATGACCAGGAGACTACCACTATACTAACGTACATGCATAACTAAAACCAAACAACCTAATGATAACTTAAAAACTAAGAATGCAATAAACTTAAAAGAGCAATAATGAAACGAAAGTACCAGATGTTAGAGCATCTTTTCCGGTTCCTCTCTATGATGGTGGCCCAAAAATACCACTGAAGTAAGCTGCAAATCCTTGCTGATCCCGTATTTATGGTGTAGATGAAGGTTGATAGAAATGGTGCTAATGCAGGATGACCCACTGGATTGCCCATGCCCCTTACAATGGTTTCAAAATTTGGAGCCTGATACCTTTCATATGGTGTGTAAGGCAGATCTGCTCTGTAGTCTGTGTTATGTCGCACCTCATCAGCATACTGCCACTGCTGGCTGTACAGATATGCATCAAGAAACGTGTCTGCTCTCACACCCAAATAGATGTCATCCAATTGCCTTCTTTGTGATCTTACCTCTGACTGCAACCAATTGATCTGTGTCTGCTGCTCCTCCATCATCCTATACTGCTTTTGCCACCTCTCTTTTTGCTCACCTCGGATACTAGCCATCTCTGTGCTCAAGTTAGACAACATTTCCACAATATTGATTAAATCACCGGCTTCACCTCTCCTGACAGCTCTACCCTGTTGCCTTTCTGTCCTTTCTTCTTCATGATATTGTGTCACTAGCCCCTTCTTCTTTTCAGTGTCATATATCTCATACCCCTCATCCACTTTTCTCAAACATAATGTCTTTCATTGAGCTAGCCTTAATCCACAAGCTACTTTCCTTGATGATCTTTGCTGCAGTGGTCTCAGCAACAACCCCTCTTACTTGAAGAAACTTATATAACAGCCACATATGAGGGATCACACGTCTCACTCGCACGTTGTACATGTTCCACAAATTGTCCATTACAATCCAAGCAAAAGACAACGACTCCTCTCCTGTTAATAGAGCATGGATGTTGCTCACATCCTTAAGCCTCACCTTACTAAGATCTCCAGACCTTGGTAGGATATTAGTGATCAAGATCTTATGGATTACTTTTGCCATCCGTTGCAAGTCGCTCCTTCTGAACTCCTTAAATCTTGACACCTGCTCCCGTTGAAGATCAAAAGATGTCGTTACTTTCCTTTGCCACGCCTCTGAATACATCATTCTTGTCCCAGCCAAATAGCCCTCAGTTCTATTAGACATATGCCTGCCTCACTCCGTCTATTGTACAGCTTGTGTCTACTTCAAAGACCTCTCTAACGTCTGCTGCCGTCATTATAATCTCTCGAGTCCCCACTCTACCAATCAACGTGAAGTTGCAAACATCATTGCCTCTTCCTAGCCTCAGATTAGACATCCATTCCGCGACGGCAAATGGATACAACTCCTCTCCTCCCATATCCAACACTTTTCCCATCCTAGGGTCTTGAACAACTCCACCACACCGTAATTGCCAAATTCGTCCCTGTCCAATTTCTTTTCATATATGTACTTGGTGTCCTCTCCCCATTTCTTTATGAATAGCTCAACTCTGATTCGTTCATCATGTTCAGACAGAGATTTGGTAGGGTCCCATACAACTGGAGGACGGATGACTTGTGTTGTTGGTGTAGTCTTCTTCTTCTTGGCTATGCTCTTCACTCTCTCTGAGATGATGACCCAGACATGGTGTCCCTGCTGATCAACGGGAAGTAGGAAGTATGCGAAAAATGGCAACACCAATCGCAGAAATCGCTTAGCGTCCTAGGAAGGCTTGAGAGCGTTTTTGAGTGAAAGAGGAACGATAGGTGTGAATTAATGACGCGGAAAGAGGAGAAATGGGGGAAAGTGAGATAGTGTCCTACACGGCGTCCCAGACGGTGAGTAAGCGTCAGTGTGGCTGTTTTAAGCGTCCCAAGGTCGCTATCCTTCTGTTTTGGAATTTTTCTTGGCGTCGAGGACGCTCACTAAGATGCCACACACTTGTGCGCATTTTAAAAATGCACATTGGCGTCTGACTTAGCGTCTTGAACGTTGTCTGAACCCTTCAAAGAGCGTCTAGCCTACGCTACCACTCTGTTTCAAAATTAATTCCAGCGTCCTAGACGCTCACTAGGACGCTGCTACTCAGACTCCTTCAATACTTGCGCCAAAACCTCTCTAACTCCCAACTTGCTCAATAACTGACACTTAACATGTGTAGCAAGCCTTTAAACCATCATAAAAATTAACCCAACATAAAAACAACCATTTTCGTAAACTAACCTATCTTATCACAAAATTAAATCCGTAAACTAACCTATCTTATCACAAAATTAACCCAACATAAAAACAACCATTTTCGTAACACGACTACACTTAACATGTGTAGCAAGCCTTTAAACCATCCAATTACTTGGATGGACGAGTTTAGTCTCGTGAGGGTTTACGGTGAATGTACCCACAAAATTCTTACCTGCTTTACTAACAGAGATGAATAGGTTGGCTCTTCAAGAGCCACTACCTCAATCAATGTTGCTTGTTCATCCTCAGCTTTGATAGGATCTTCAACATAAGCCTTAAGTCTGTGACCATTCACAATAAAGGAATGTCCATGCTTAAGGTCTTTGATCTCCACTGATCCATTCTCATATGCATGAACAACTTCATAGGGTCATGTCCACTTACTCCTTAGCTTACCTGGAAACAATTTAAGGCGTGAGTTGAAAAGCCAAACTTTGTTACCAGCCACAAAACTCTTCTTCCTCAAGTGCTTGTCATGGAACTGCTTAGTCTTCTCCTTGTAGATCTTTGCACTCTCGTAAGCCTCCATTCTGATTTCCTCTAATTCCGCCAGCTGAAACTTCCTCATTTTACCTGCAACAACAATATCAAAATTAGCATTTCGAATAGCCCAAGTAGCCCTATGCTCTAATTCCACAGGAAAATGACAAGGTTTCCCATAAACCAATCTGTATGGTGACATGCCAATGGGGGTCTTATAAGCAGTTCTGTAAGCCCACAATGCATCATCTAATCTTAAGGACCAATCTTTACGGCTAGGCTTTACAGTTTTCTCTAGGATCCTTTTAACCTCCCTATTAGACACCTCAACTTGACCACTCTTCTGTGGGTGGTAAGGAGTGGCAACATGGTGAGTAACCCCATAATGTTTTAACAAAGTGTGAAACTGGAAATTCTTGTAATGGGTTCCTCCATCACTAATAATAGCTCTGGGAATCCCATGTCGTGAGAAAATGTTCTTTTTCACAAACTTACACACAACTTTGTTATCATTATACCTTGTTGCCTCAGCCTCAACCCACTTAGACACATAGTCTATAGCCACTAAAATGTACTCATACCCCAAGGAAACGGGAAATGGGCTCATAAAGTCTATTCCCCAAACATCAAAGATTTCTACTTCTAAGATGGGAACCATAGGCATCTGATCTCTCTTGTAAATCCCCCCAACCTGTTGGCATCTAAGGCAAGATTTGACAAACTCATAAGCATCATTGAACAAGGATGGCCAAAAGAAACGACAATCTAAAACCTTATGAGCTATTTTCCTAGCACTAAAGTGCCCCCCACATGCTAAATTATGACAGTGGGTAAGAATATCAAGTTGGTCAATCTCCGGGACACATCTCCTAATGATCTGATCAGCACCAATTTTGAATAAATCAGGGTCGTTCCAGACATAGTACTTGGCTTGGGCATAGAAACTATTCCTCTACTGAGATTTCCAGTGGGCTGGTGTCTTACCTGTCACAAAATAATTAACCAAGTTAGAAAACTAAGGTAATTTAGACACAAACAAGAGTTGTTCATGAGGAAAAGACTCTTTGATCACTTCAATCACATTTGGGACCAATGTGGGCAACCTAGACAAGTGGACATCCACCACATTCTCTGAACCCTTCTTGTCTCTTATTTCCAAATCAAACTCTTGCGACAACAGAATCCACCATATCAGCCTAGGCTTAGCATCTTTCTTATTCAAGAGGTACTTTAACGCACTATGATCAGAATAGACTATCACTTTAGCTCCCCATACATAAGCACGAAACTTGTCCAGCGCATACACCACTGCTAGCAACTCCTTCTCTGTAGTAGTGTAATTTTGTTGGGCTTCTGAAAACGTCTTGCTGGCATAGTAGATCACCGCTGGTTTCTTATCTAGTCTCTGTCCCAATACTGCTCCTACCGCAAAGTCACTTGCGTCACACATAATCTCAAACGACTTAGTCCAATCTGGTGACTGCAAAATAGGAGCATCAGTAAGCTTCGCTTTTAGCAACTCGAATGCCTTCAAACATGCTTCATCAAATACAAAATCAACATCCTTCACTAGCAAATTACACAGTGGCTTGGAGATGGTGCTGAGGTCCTTTAGAAACCTCCTGTAAAATCTAGCATGCCCAAAAAATGATCTAACTCCCTTCACACTTGTTGGTGGTGGTAGTGATGATATAAGCTGGATTTTGGCTTTATCCAATTCCATTCCTTTCTCAGACACCACATGACCTAGCACAATTCCTTCTTTGACCATAAAATGGCTCTTTTCCCAGCTCAGCAACAAATTAGTCTCGGTGCACCTTTTCAGAATTTGCTCCAAGTGGTGTAAACACCTTCAAATGTCTTGTCAGAAATGGAGAAATCATCCATAAAGATTTCCAAAGACCATCCTACCATATCCGAGAATATCGCCATCATGCATCGCTGAAAGGTAGCAGGGGCGTTACACAACCCAAACGACATTCGCCTATAAGCAAGTATCCCATAAGGACAGGTAAACGTGGTCTTCTCTTGGTCATCGGGGTGGATAGGGATCTGATTACCCCCGAATAACCGTCCAAAAAACAATAGTACTTCTGCCCAGTCAACTTTTTTAACAATCTGGTCTATGAAAGGTAGAGGGAAATGGTCCTTTGATGTGGCCGCATTCAGCTTCCTATAATCTATGCAGACCCTCCAGCGTCTAGTTACAATCTGACCATCCTCAGTATTTATCACTGTCACCCCGGACTTTTTAGGCACGGTCTGTGTAGGGCTGACCCACTGGCTGTCAGAAATGGGGGTAGATAATACCCGCATCCAACCATTTCAGCACCTCCTTTTTCACCACTTCTCTTAAATTTGTGTTTAGCCTTCGCTGTGTATCCCTTGAGGGTTTAATGTCAGCCTCGATTATGATTCTATGCATGCAAATCGTAGGACTTATCCCCTTAAGATCAGAGATTGTCCAACCCATGGCTGCCTTATGCTTTCCCAACACCTCAATTAATGCTCTTTCTTCCTTCTCCGACAAGTCTGAAGCTATAATCACCAGTAAGCTCTCATGTGGCCCCAAGAATACATACTTAAGATGAGTAGGTAAGTCTTTAAGTTCCAAAGAAGGTGCTTGCTCTAGAGAAGGTTTCATTGATTCAGGAAGATTTTCGGGTAGCTTCTCAAACTTTAACGACCATGGGGGTTGCCTATTCTGCTTTGTTCCTCCAACCATCTCCTCTAAGCTAATAAACCAACCCCATTCAATCTCTTCCTGCTCTTGGCGTGACAATACATATCCCAGTTCATCCGTACTGGTCATTAATGGTGCTTGGGATCCTGCTAACTCATCAATATAGTCAATCAAGTAGCATACTGAATCACAAGAAACGTCAGGGACAGCATTAAAAACATTCAACTTTAACTTCCTATTCCCAAAGGCTAAGTCTAGGACACCCGTCCTGCAATTTATTTTAGCGTTTATAGTGGCCAAAAATGGCCTGCCCAAAATGATTGCGGCTTGGTTGTCCCGACTCCTTTGATCTGAATCTAAAACAAGAAAATCTACTGGGTAATAGAAATCTTCAACTTTTACAATCACATCGGTTAACATGCCCCTTGAAATCTTGTAGATCGATCAGCTAGCTGTAACACCACATCAGTGGGTTTTAGGCTTCCTAAGTCGTGTTGATCGAATAAGTTTCCCGGGAGTATGTTAACACTTGCTCTCAAATCTAACAATGCTTTCTTAATACTAACATCACCAATAGTAACAGAGATAAGAGGTGAACCTGGATCCTTAAGCTTAGGTGGCAATGAACTTGACACTACGACACTTACCTGCTCCATGAGATTGATTTGCTTTGGCAAAGTCGTGTGGAATTTGCGCTTCTGAGTGCACAAGTCTTTCAAAAACTTAGCATAAGCTGGAACTTGCTGCAATGCTTTCACCAATGGGATGTTGATCCTCACTTGATTGAACGTCTCCCATAAATCCTCTATCTGCGGTCCCTTCTTCCCAAGAGTCGGCCTGCTCAGATTCTCTAGTGCTGATGGATATGGAGCTATTGGTTCAGGCCTCGGTTGCTCTTCCTTTTCAACTACAACTTCTTCAAACCAAACTTTCTTTTTCAGCTTGACCTCTCTCTTAAATTCTGAATGTGGGATTGATTTTCCCTCATCAACTACCTCTTCAATATCACTCTCCATTTCTTCCACTTCCGGCATCACCACTTTGTTGTCCACCTTCTTTCCACTACATAAAGTAGTCACCTTATGCAGGTCACTAACTTCATTCAGCTCCTCCACCTCATGTACTGTCTGCTTCTCTTTACCCTTTGAATGAGAAGGATTAACTTGGGTATTGCTTGGCAATCTACCTTCATCTCTTTTGGTGAGCTGATCTGCGATCTGCCCCATCTGCTTTTCCAAACTGGCCATTGACTTAGTCTGAACATATGATTATTGCTTCAGATAATCCATGAGTTGATCCATCTTTGAGTCCTTTGGAGCTTCTTGAACTGCTGGTTCCTTCTCTTCCTTAGTACCAGATGATGTACCACCGTAGAAGTTCCTATTCTGTGGGTATCTATTCCCCTGATCAAATCTGGGTTTTGCATATTCCTCAACCCTCTGATCGTCCCTCCAACGAAAGTTAGGATGACGCCTCCACCCAGGATTGTAAGTTTCTGAGTGAGGGTCAAACTTATCTTGTCGTGGTTGAAATCTCACCAGCTTGCTCCCCTTGAACATGGTAGCAAAATTTTGTGTATGAGTATGCTCCCCACACGTGACACACATCACAGGAGTTCTATGTTCAACCTGCTCCTTCCTCATCAAAATATCCATCTTTTTGCTCAGAGCCTCCATATTCGAAGTAACATCTTTTTTCCAAGCGTTATCAATTCCCAGAACTTGGACTCCAATAGATGTATCTGACCTAGCTTGTACCTTAGACCCCTTAGCCAACTGCGCTAATAGTTCCAATGCCTCGTCATGCTCCTTAGCCAAGAATGTACCACCCGAAGCTGTTGTGATCACGTTTCTACTTTCCTGACTAATACCGTCAAAAGAGTTCTTCACCAACATCCACTTAGGTACCTCGTGATGTGGGCATGCTCACAACATCTCATTCAATCTCTCGAATGCCTCATGGAATTGCTCCCCTGGTTTTTGCTTGAAGCTAGTAATAATGTTCCTCTTTTCAGTAGTTTTACTGATTGAGTAAAACTCATTCAGAAAGGCCCTTTTCATCTCCTCCCAATTACGGATATTGTTCGCGGGTAATGAGTGAACCAATGTTTGGCTTTGTCCTTCAAATAGAAAGGGAACAATCACAATTAAGAGTATCCACTACTCTATTAGCCTTGCAAATAGCTGAAAATTCGGCTAGGTGATCATATGGCTCTTCGCTTTTCAATCCATGAAACTGAGGAATAATGTTAAACAAGTGAGTCTTTATCTCTGGCTCATTCTCAACTTCAAGGTACTGGATAGGTGACATATCAGGAACATCACCCGGTCTGTAATGGGACTCCACAGTCCTCTTGTCATCCCCCATATCTATGTTGAGTTCAGTATCACTCTCAGATGCCTCTAAATGTACAGATTGCTCTTCTGAATCGGATGTCTCCGTTGTACTTGGATTACCACTAGGCTCACCTGTGACACCCTTGCCACAATAACCACCATTTACATAACACCCAGGATTAACCATCAACACACAAATTACATAATGATCTGATACCTTAATTAAAGTGCGGAAGCAAAAATGCATAAATAAAATAATACAAATTTTGTCAAACACCCTACGGTGCTACATAGGTTACACGTCTAAGTCTACAAACTCGACAGTATTACATCATCCCAAATTTTAATATAACAATAGTTCCATAAACCAAATACCAAGATAGACAATAGAAGTCTTCAAATACTCCAACACGCGTCCTAGCTAGATGGTCCCGCAGTGAATTTCCCTTTTCCTGTAAAAATGTAACAACTGAAGGGGTAAGCTAATGCTTAGTGAATACCATATGATTTTACACATTCTACAAATCTTTATGATGCCACCCAGAGTAACCGCGGTAACACATACCGTATACTCCACACGTACCCAAGGTACGCAAACCCGAGCCGCAGCTCCTTCGAGCTGACACTCGGCATAAGAAAACCAACCATCTGAGGTAGACATTACATCGAGGATGACTTACTGCCTATCCTGACCACAGAGGTGTCAAACTCTTGGTCATATAGCACAGTAACATCAGAGTACAGATGCGACCACGCAGGTCCATCAAAAGGATGCACAACAAATGAACGGACATGCAACAAGTATGAAGGTGCATCAACATATACGCAAGTTAGTAGAGTGCCAAACGAAAATGAAACAACAGGCCTCAGCAGGCAATGCACATAAAGCAGATGCAGCAATGTTAAAATCAAAGGTACTCACAGTGGGTGCGTTATTATACTTTAAGCAATATTATCTCTCCTCGGGATTTCAACCGGATCCACAAAGTATCCCACTGTGGGTTAAACAACACAACAAGGGTCATTTCCATAAGGTAAACACATCATCATTACATGCTCCTTAACAATTTAATATCAACTTATATAAACGAAAGTGTTACAACATTCGAAAATGTCATCCGAAACTTATATTATAAACCGTCATTCGAGGTGTTATTATTCCCAATTAACCCTCCATTATATGCCTTATTATAGTACAAAAGACATCCCAAAAGTGTGATAAAGTTTCCATCAATTCGGGTCCTTAACAACCTATCCGAATTACCCAAAAATGAAAGAACTCGCCGAGTAGGCATAAGGAACTCGCCGAGTTCCTGTCCGGATTTCGGACTCTTAACTGAATTTCGGACACATCCGGATTTAGTTGAACCATCCGAGTTCGGGTTGACCCATCCGAATTCAGATCCCTCCGAGTTCGGTTCTTAATTTTGATTTTGGTCCTATCCAAATTTCGTGTCTCATCCGAATTCGGACCCATCACTTATGAATTTTGAAGAAATATTCAAGTGTTCTTGAGAACTCGCCGAGTTCCCCCATGAACTCGCCGAGTTCACATGCAGATTTGAAGGTCGCAGCTACGGGTTTTGCACTAAAATTTCTAAAAACTCAATCCTAGCAACATGCAATCCATAATAATGTTATATTAGCATATATTGGTTGTTTCTACATCATTTTCCATAACATTAACATCCAATTTCGTCCAGATTGGACCAAAAATGAGCAAAACTCCAAAAATTCAAAACTTAATAAAAACTCAGATTTCTAACCTTTTAGGACGAATTAACCAACGATTCTTGTTTCTGGAGCTTCAGTGATGTTCAATTGATGATTTCCAACTAATATAACAAGCATGCAACTATGATTTTTCAGATTAAAATCTGAATTTCATCTTTTCTCTCCAAAATACAAACTCGAACTTTGAAATGGATTTCTTAGCTTAAATTCACTTGAATCTTGTTTATATTCAGCCTTGATTCACGAATTTGGTTCCACCAATTCGAATTTCAGTAGGAAATTTCAGAGATTTTGAGAGAGAGAGAGAGAAAGCTTGATTGCTTTGAAGTTGAAATGAGTCAAATAAAAGACAAAGAGTCTTTTGTTTCTTAACTTTCGGCTTTTGGCGCATATAGCCCCTCAACTTATCCGGTTTCATTAACTACTGATTTTCATCATAATTTTCATCGTCACTAACTATTTAACAATTATACTTAATAACTAAAATTTAAATTCTTAAATTTCTTTAAAATAACAACCAACTTCCAAATATCCAGATACATAAACATTTTTAATAATTTAACTTAATACAAAAATTCAATCTAATTATCCAAATTACAATAAATTAAATCCGAGTATGTTACAGCATGGGCTCCACCACGCTCAACTTCGTCCTCGAAGTTACTCAGATTCGAACAGTTGTGGATATTTCTTCATCATTTCAGACTTAGTCTCCTAGGTATGATTCGCTCCCTTATGATGCTTCCAACGTACCAGCACCATCTCTATCTCTTCACTTATTAATTTCTTCACTTACGTATCTAACACACACTCTGGCTCTTCAACATACCGGAGCCTTGCATCAATCTGCAGCTCAGTGTGGTCAGCCCAATCTTCGTTTTCGGTTGTGAACGACTTTCTAAGGTTCCCCACATGGAACACCGGGTGTATGCCCGACATGTCTTCAGGCAACTCTAAGCGATAAGACTGATTTCCTATTTTCTCGGTAATCCTGAATGGTCCGACGAATCTCGGAGCCAACTTTCCTCTCTTTACAAAACGTGTAACACCTCTCATAGGTGACACCTTCAAATAAACCCAATCATTCACATCAAAACTGATTGGTTTGTGCCTCCTGTCGTAATAAGTTTTCTGGCGATCCTGGGCCGCCTTCATGTTCTGTCGCACCAATTGTATTTTCTCGTTTGTTTCTTGAAGTAATGCCGGCCCAGCAATCGGCGTTTCCCCGGTTTCTCTCAACACGTTGAAGTCCTACACCTTCTCCTATACAATGCCTCAAACGGCGCCTTCTTTATTGTCGCGTGATAACTGTTGTTATACGAAAATTCTATCAATGGTAAATGGTCATCCCAATTACCACCGAGGTCCAACACACACGACCGCATCATATCTTCAAGTGTCAGGATAGTCCTTTCACTTTGACCATCGGTTTGCGGACGGTAAGCCGTACTCATTGCTATTATCGTTCCCAACCCTTCTTGTAATGCTGACCAGAAGTTGGAAGTAAATCGGCTATCCCGATCTGATACTATAGACTTAGGTACTCCATGTCTAGCAACGATCTCGTCCATGTAAATGTGAGATAACGTCTCCAATGAATAGGTTTCCCGAATCGGTATAAAGTGTGCCGATTTAGTTAACCTATCAACTATTACCCAAATAGCATCGTGCTGACCCTTAGTCTTCGGCAACTTTGTGACAAAATCCATGGTTATGTGTTCCCACTTCCATTCCAGAATGGGAAGCGGTTGCAAACTACCGTATGGTTGCTGATGTTCGGCTTTCACTAACCGACAAGTTCTGCATCTCTCCACGTACTGACCTATGTCTTTCTTCAATCCCGGCCACCAAAAGTCTGCCTTTAATTCGTTGTACATCTTGGTGCTCCCGGGACGTATAGAAAACTTATACTGATGAGCTTCTTATATTATTACATTTCTCATGCCTCCATACTTTGGCACCCAGTTTCTTCCGTAAATTCCTTTCAAACCCGATTCACTAGTTTCCATATTCTTCATTTGCACCCTTATGTCTTCATCACCAACATTTTCGTTTTTCAAGGCTTCCTCTTGAGCGGCCTTGACATCATCAATAATCGTGGAGGTCAACATAGTAGACGTCATCATGTAGCAGCAATCCTTAGAATATGCTTTACGGCTTAAAGCATCGGCTACTACATTAGCCTTACCAGGATGGTAAAGGATCTCATAGTCGTAATCCTTTATTAGTTCCATCGAACGTCTCTGCCTCATGTTAAGTTCTCTCTGGGAGAAGATGTACTTCAGGCTCTTATGATCCGTCTATAACTGACACTTAGTTCCATAGAGATAGTGTCTCCACAGTTTCAGTGCAAATGTGACAGCTGTCAACTCAAGATCATGAGTTGAATAGTTCTTTTCATGCTGCTTAAGTTGTCTCGAGGCATACGCAATTACTTTTCCACGCTGCATCAGTACAACACCTAATCCCAACCTCGAGGCATCCGTGTATACACAAAGTCCTCATTACCCTCTGGCAGGGCAAGTATCGGTGCTTCACTTAGCGTCCTCTTCAAAACATCAAATGCATCTTGCTGCACGGTTTCCCAAACAAAAGATGCATTCTTCTTTGTTAATGCAGTCAAAGGAACTGCAATCTTTGAAAAATCCTAGATAAACCTCCTATAATAGCCCGCCAGCCCCAGAAAACTTCTGACTTCTGTAGCTGAACGAGGCGGCTCCCAATTCCTTACCGCTTCTACCTTAGCCGGATCTACAGAAATTCCGGCCCCCAAAATCACATGTCCCAAAAATTGAATCTATTGCAGCCAAAACTCACATTTTGAGAACTTGGCATACAACTTCTCTTTTCTTAGCAGTTCTAGTAATTCCTTTAAATGATCAGCATGTTCGGCCTCAGACTTTGAATAAACCAAAATATCGTCAATGAACACAATCACCGACTTATCTAGCATCGGTCTACAAACTCGGTTCATTAAATCCATAAAAACAGCCGGGGCATTGGTTAACCCGAAACGCATCACCAGAAACTCGTAATGCCCATACCGAGTTCTGAATGCTGTTTTAGGCACATCATCTACTCGTACCTTCAGTTGATGGTACCCCGACCTCAAGTCAATCTTAGAGAACACACTCGCCCCATGTAGCTGATCAAACAAATCATCTATCCTCGGCAGCGGATACTTGTTCTTAATTGTCAAATTATTTAGCTCCCGGTAATCGATGCACATCCTCATGGTGCCATCTTTCTTCTGCACGAACAACACCGGAGCTCCTCACGGCGATGAACTCGGTCGAATGAAACCCTTATCCAACAACTCCTGGAGTTGTGTCATCATCTCTTTCATCTCAGTGGGAGCAAGGCGATACAAAGAACGAGCTACCGGTGCAGCTCCAAGGATCAGATCAATTCGGAACTCCACTTGTCTCTCAGGCGGCACGCCGGACAAGTCTTCCGGAAACACATCCGGGAATTGTGAAACAACAGGCACATCGGCCACAATCTTTTTCTCAGCCTTAGCATCAATAGCATATGCTAAGTAGGCGTCACATCCCTTTGCAACAAGCTTTCGAGCTTTTGCAATAGTCAACAAACACAGATCCCCACTTCTCCTATCCCCGTAAATACAGATCTCACGCCCCTCCGAAGTAGTTATCTTTATCATCCGCTTCTTACATACTATGTGGGCTTCATTCTCAATTAACCAGTCCATTCCGAATATCAGATCAAACTCGCTGAATGCTATCGGAATCAAATCAAGATTGAAGACTACGTCTTCAATCACTAACGTGCAGTTACGGTATACGTGATCTACCTTGACTAGAGTGTTACTAGCAGTTTCAATGTCAAGTATGACAGATAATTTAGACAAAGGCATGGCAAGTTGTTGTGCAAATATAGTAGATACAAACGAGCGGTTGGCACCAGAATCAAATAATACTCTTGCAGGCAAGGAGTTAACTATGAACGTACCCGTAACCACCTCCGGGTTTTCCCTAGCCTCCTTCGCGGTAATCTGAAATGCATGAGTCGGTGCCCTTTGTGGCTGGTTCCGGCGGTTGACTGAACCACCACTAGATCCTCCAGATGATCGGGTTGATGTTGGAGCAGCAGCTGGAGCATTCTTTCTACAGTTCCGACTATAATGCCCCCAGACTCCACACTTATGGCAGGCATCCGATTTCTGTGGGCAGTCGTTCTGGTAGTGGCCAAATTCTCCACAGCAAAAGCACGCACGCCCGTTTGTGCACTTGCCGAAGTGTTCCAGATGACACTTATTACGATACTGCGGCTCGGTGTTGATGGAGTACGCACGAGCACGACCAGAAGAACTAGACTGTCGACGGTAAGATTGTTGTGGCGAGTACTGTGATGATCGTGAAGAACCAGAGTAACCTCCTTCGCGTTGACGTTTCGGTGGTGAAGGTTGAGTTCGGTTAGCTGAAGCAGCAGCAGACCCCATTGAGTAACCTGACATTATCAAAATCTGTTCCACATTTCTGGCGGCTTCCAGTAGACCACCAAATGTGGGATAGCGTACATTGCTCATTACCCTTCGAATTTCCAGATCAAGATCAGCCTCAAACCTGGTCACTTTTCTTTCCTAAGTATCCACTTGATGAGGCGCGAACAAACTTAGCCTCGTGAACTCTACAACATACTGGGACACAGACTTAGTCCCCTGAATCAGTGTCATGAACTTAGCCTCTAGTCTTCGGCGCTCATCGGCCGGGCAGTATTGCTGAGTGAAAATTTCAGTAAACTCAGCCAATGTCATTACAGAAACCTTCTCCATTGTTAAGGCATTCACCATCGGATTCCACCACATTATCGCATCATTGGTGAACATAGCCGTGGCAAATCGGACCATGTCCTTCTCAGCACAATCGCTGATTCGGAAGGTCCTTTCTGTGGCTGTTATCCATTCCAGTGCCGTAACAGCATCTCCCAGTCCATTAAACTCGAGTGCTCCATTTCCTTTAAAGTCCTTGAAACGACAACCCCTGGGCTTATTAGATGACCCAGTGTTGTCATCTTGCTCGTCATTGTTTCCCTCTCTTTCCTTATTTTTCCTCTTATCTTCTGTTCGCTTAGTTTCGGCCTCATCTCGAGCCCGAAACTGGTCTTGAATCATCCGATTTTGCTCAGCCATCATGACTAGCATCATTTCTCTCGTCTCTTCTGGTGTCATTCCTCCTCCAGACATGTTCTGAAATACAACACATATAACTTGTTTAGTATTATGTCATTAATTTAACGACACCACCCCATTGTCCCATATGATAGTCAATGTCCTATGATTACTAGATCGTAACTTATCTTAGTTCAGATCATTACTTAATATCACTCCATGTCATCACTTAATGTTTGAGACCAAGACCTCACGGACACTTGAATCTCAAACTACTGCTCTGTACCATACCATGTGACACCCTTGCCACAATAACCACCATTTACATAACACCCAGGATTAACCATCAACACACAAATTACATAATGATCTGATACCTTAATTAAAGGGCGGAAGCAAAAATACATAAATAAAATAATACAAATTTTGTCAAACACCCTACGGTGCTACATAGGTTACACGTCTAAGTCTACAAACTCGACATTATTACATCATCCCAAATTTTAATATAACAATAGTTCCATAAACCAAATACCAAGA
>JAANYP010003570.1:191059-224501 GCA_020465985.1 Centrapalus pauciflorus | reverse complement strand
AATTCAACCAAGTGTGCACTCAACCTCCATTTGAAAGACCAAGACTTTTCCTATAAATAGAGAGCTTCCCTTTCATTATTTTCACACCAAAATCTCTCTCTTTTCTCTCTCAAAACCGGATCCACACACACATACACACACACACACTACAAACATTTTCATTCAAGTGTTCTTGGTGAAATTCAAGTGTTCTTAGTGAAGTTCAAGTGTTTTTGGTCCAAATCTTGCAAAAGTTCCAACTTCTTCTCAATTTCATACTCCTAACACTTCAAAGTAAGTAAATACTAGCTTATTTCATCTTATATTTATGTTTATACAAGTCTTGCATAATATATATAATCACCAACAACAACAAGTTTCATAAAAACTCAAGTTTATACATTTCTAGTTTTTGTTTTTAAGTTGTTTCTTCAAATGTGTTTATAAATATATAAACACATCATATAAGTGTAAATATTATGAAAACAATTGATATATATGTGTTTTATAACTTTTATACGAGTAGTATTTGTATAAACAACAAGAATCATAAGTAGTTTCAAGTTTATAAACTGCGGATTTTCGGCAGAAAATTTATATCGACTTTGAAAAATCATAACTAAGTCATAACTTAACGAAATGAGTTGATTCTTGTCTCAAAAGTTAGATCTATGTCTTAACTATAGATCTGGAGGTTTTCATAATTTATTTTGGAGTTTAAGACCTCCAGAAATTATTTGGGAAACCGAAAGTTTGACAGCTCAAAAATGGCCAACATAGGGTTTTTAACGAGCTTTCTCACGAACCTAAACATCTCAAAAAGTGTCCGTTCTTGATTCTAAAAATCCTTTGTATATAGTAGTTTAATGTCCTAGAAAACCAAAGTCTAAAACATTTTGGAGCTTGGTCAAAAACAGCCTCAAAGTAGGCCGAAAAACCTCCGAAAAAGCTGGAAATTATATATATATAAACATGACGTTTTAAGCGGATTTTATTTATAAACTTGTAATGTTGGGTGATTTAAGACATAAAAATCCAAATATATATATATATATATATATATATATATATATATATATATATATATATATATATATATATATATATATATATATATATATATATATATATATCATCATATATTAGAGATATTAAGTCCTTATTATCATTTAGGACTCGATTAAACTCACGCGACGCATCATCCCTCCATTCACGCTAAATAGCTTTTTACGCTAGTTTTTGCCATCGCAATCTCGGTGAGTTCTCATAGCCCCTATTTTCACACTGTTATGTTTTGGGGATGAAATACATGCTTCGTTTTTATATGGACACGAAAATATCTTCATTTCTATTATGTATTACACATGTGGTTCCATCAACCCTTGTATCATGAACCGTTAATTGCATTTATTTGTAAGCGCGAATATATTGTGGATAGATCTATCGGGAGTCATGTCCCCCATTCGGGTTAGTTCGGGTCGGCTAACAGCGAGTGCATATATATTCAACACACGGTATTACAGTCGGGGATACTGCACAGGGCAAACTCATTTTAATTAAGCTTCGGTTGCATGATGGTTTATATGTAATACATAACATGGAATTTATGATTTTATAAATTCAAACTCTACTATTGTTGTCCATACAAGTCAGAATTTCGTGTAAACCTATGAGCTCACCAACAATTTTTGTTGGCATATTTTAGCATGTATTTTCAGGAACTTAAGGCAAGTTCATCACATCGAAAGTATTTTTCAAGCTTCCGCACTTAAGGAGTCACACTCATTTTCAAACCGTCGGAGATTTAATTGCATTATTTTGGATATTTTAATTATGTATTTAAATCTCTGTATCTTGCGAACTACTCTTTATCATTTTCGGGTTATGTAAAACATTTCTATCTTTTAAAGTTATATCGATGTATTTTTGAAAACGTCCATATAGTGGTCGTTCATTGTGATTATGGTTACGCTTCCGCGACGTCACGATTCGTTACCAACCGGGGTAACGGGGTGTGTGTCACACCCTGCTACCTTGGTTGGTAGCGAGTCGTGACGAGTGCGGAAGCGTAACCATAATTATAACGAACGACCACTAAATGGACGTTTTCGAAATAATACATCATTAAAACTTAAGAATGTAATAATGTTTTACAAAATGAAAGAAATGAGGTTCGCGTAATACAGAGATTTTAATACATAGTTAATGCGTCCAAAAATAATGCAGTCAAATCTCCGTTAGTTTCGAAATATGCATGCGACTCCATGAAATGCGGAAGCTTGAAAGTTGGTGGATTCAAAGGCGCACTTGCCTTAATTACCTGAAAATACATGCTAAAATACGTCAACAAAAATTGTTAGTGAGTTCATAGGTTTACACGAAAAGACTAGTTGTATGGACATTATCAGATGCGTTGAATTTATAAAAATCATAAATTCCATGAGATGTATTACGTAAACCATCATGTCACCGAAGCTTAATTAGAATAAGTTTTGCCCCGAGCAGTATTCCCAAAATACCGTGTGTTGAATATATATGAACCCGCTGTTAGCTTAACCACTAACCCGAGTGGGGGACATGACTCCCAATAGATCTATTCACAATATATTCGCGCTTACAAACAAATGCAACTAACGATTTCATGATATAAGGGCGGAGATTCTCATACGTAATACATAATAGAATCGAGAAGTTTTCGTGTCCATATAAAAACGAAGCATGTATTTCATCCCAAAGCATAACAATGCGAAAAAATGGGACTATGAAGACTCACCGGAATTGCGATGGCAAAATATGCGCAAAAATGCAATGTGCGTTGTTTGATGGGTGATGAAACCGGAGGTGTTTAACCGAGTCCTAAATGATAATAAGGACTTAATATCACTAATATATGATAATATGTATATTTATAGATTTTTATGTCTTAAATCACCCAACATTACAAGTTTATAAATAAGATTTGCTTAAAACGTCAAGTTTATATATATATAATTTTCCAGCTTTTTCGGAGGTTTTTCGGCCTACTTTGAGGCTGTTTTTGACCAAGCTCCAAAATGTTTTAGACTTTGGTTTTCTAGGACATTAAACTACTATATACAAAGGATTTTTAGAATCAAGAACGGCCATTTTTTGAGTTGTTTAGGTTGGTGAAAAAGCTTGTTAAAAACGCTATGTTGGCCATTTTTGAGCTGTCAATCTTTCGGTTTCCCAAATAATTTCTGGAGGTCTTAAACTTCAAAATAAATTATGAAAAATTACAGATCTATAGTTAAGACATAGATCTAACTTTTGAGACAAGAATCAACTCATTTCGTTGAGTTATGAATTAGTTATGATTTTTCTAAGTCGATATAAATTTTTCTGCCGAAAATCCGTAGTTTATAAACTTAAAACAACTTATGATTCTTGTTGTTTATTCAAAGATTACTTGTATAAAAGTTATAAAAGTTATATAACACATATATAACACATGTTTTCATAATATTAACATGTTTATAATGTGTTCATATATTCATATGCACATTTAAGGAAACAACTTAAAAATAAAAACTAGAAACTTATAAACTTGAGTTTTTATGTAACTTGTTGTTGTTGGTGATTATATATATTATGCAAGACTTATATAAACATAAATGTATGATGAAATAAGTTAGTATTTACTTACTTTGAAGTATTTGGATTATGATTTTGAGTAGAAATTGAAATTCTTGCAAGATATGCACCAAAACCCTTGAAGAACACCAAGAACACTTGAAGAAAATATGAAGAACAAAGTTGCAAGTTCTTGGCCTTGCACTAGGCCCTTTGGCCGATTTTTCTATAGAGAATGAGAGGGTGTTTATGCTATAGAGAATGAGAGGGTGTTTATGCTTTGAAGGTGTGAATGAAATGAGGAAATGAGTCCTCTATTTATACAAGAGTTTTAGTCTTGCAAATGATGATGATAAAGGTGGTGTCTAATACTTTACCAACATGTTGGAAAAGTAGAAAAAGTGAATAATTCTTTTCAATATTTTTATAAAAAGTCAAAGGGACACAAAAGTGTGTTCCCTTGTGTTTTTGGCTGATTTCTAAGTATTAAAATGATGTATTTTGTTTTTTTTTTTGTATAAAAGTATTTAGAAATGTATTCTTGTATTTCCCTTTTCTTGTAATTTCAAAAATACTTATGGATGCATTGTTTTAATGAATTGTTTTAGTCTTGCATAATTAATGTTAAGTAATTGTATTAGTGTATGATTAGTGTCACTAATCATAATTTAATTATATATTTAGTTGAATTAATCCCTCATATCGTAATTCGATCGGATTAATTGATTTCCCGATTCATCGCACCGATGAATTTGATTCGAATTGAGTTGAATTTCTTCATGAACCTTGTTAATCACTTTGGTTAATTTCTAATGACCACCTATTAGGTTATAATTGGCCATTAAATACTAATTAAGTCGTTGTTGCTAACCTGGTTCAATGCCGGATGTTACAGTCTCCCCCTGTTAAGGGAATTTCGACCCGAAATTTTATCCTGTTTCCTCAGGGGTATTGTTACTTAAGAGTAGATGAGAGTATCTTTGCTTAAACTAGCCTTTGCATGCCTAAGTGGATTGTGGTCCATGTCTAGAATTCCATCTGACCTTGAGGATGGGTATACAACTGTGCTTCAATCCTTTGACCTTACGGTCCAAGATTTCAACCGGCCTTTTGGTGAAGCGAAGTTTATCAGTTAGCTGGATCTCTTCCAAGGGGGTAACAAGTGTCTCCTCTAACAAACACTTCTTGATATTTGATACATGGAAGGTATTGTGCATGCTACTAAGCTCTGGTGGTAACTCTAAACGATAAGCTACGAATCCAATTCCCCTTAAGACTTTGCATTGCCAATGTATCGAGGGTTTAGTTTTTCCTTATTTTCCTAATCGTATCACACCCTTCCATGGCGAGAGTTTCATTGGTACTCGTTCTCCTAATTAGAATTCAAGGGATTTTCTTCCTACATCTGCATAACTTTCTGACAATTGCGGGCAACTTTTAGTCAGTTCCGCAATCGTACTATCCTTTGGGTAATTTTGTGAATGATCTTAACGCCAATGATCTGGCCGTTTCCCACTTCTTCCCAATAAATCGGTGATCGACACTTTTGCCCGTAGAGGGCTTCAAACGAAGCAGCTCAATACTTGAGTGATAGCTATTGTAGTACGATAATTTCACTAAGGTAATTGAGTATCCATTACATAGGCCCTTAATGTGTGTTCTAGGGTTTCGATCATTCTATTATTCTGACCATCGGTCTGAGGGTGATATGTGGTACTTCATGTCTTAGTTTGTATCCAAAGCTTGAAGTAATAATTGCCAAAAACTTAGATGTAGATCTGCTATCCATTCCTGAAATGATTATAATAGGCACTACGTGTCCGGAGACAACTTCCTTGAGGTACGTTTGGACTAGCTTATTCATCCTGATGTTCTTCTTGATTGGTAGGAATGCGCGGATTTTGTTAGGTTGTCGACTATTGCCCAAATGGTTTCTGATGGTTTATCTTAACTTTGGAGCGTGTTAGGAATTTTCTGACCGATTTGGCAATGTCATTCTTCATGATAGGCCACCCGTATAGTTTCTTAAGGTCATGATACATTTTATTGGATCTGGGGTAAACGACATATCTTAATTTGTGTCCTTCATCCATAGCCAGCTTTCTTATTCCACCAAACAGAGTAATCAGATTCTATTCATGAGATACCGATTTTTATTAGCCCTTATTCTAAACTATTTATCCACTTGTACTCTTAACGGCTTAGCTCCTTAGTTTTCCTCAGGTGATAACGAATTTTCACGGTTGCCATTACTTATTAGTTCCATCCAACGGTACTACTTCGTATTCGACTCTTTCTGGTTCAAGACGTGTTGGAGGCTCTTAGGGTCCGTGAGTGTAATACACTTCTTACCGTACAACTAATGTCTTCAAGTCTTAAGGGTAAAGACTACTGTTCCAAGATCTAGATCATGCGTTGTGTAATTCACCTCGTGACCCTTAAGTTTTCATGAAGTATAAGCTATGACCTTATCTTTCTATATAAGCCCATTGTGTGAAGCGTCACAGTAATCTATAAATTTCTCGTTCCTCTTAAGTATGGACAAAATAGGTGCGCTGCACAGTTTGTGCTTTAATAACTGGAATGATGTCTCCTGATCCTTGCTCCAATCATACTTAATGTCTTTTCGGGTCAGTTTTGTTAGAGTTCTGGTGGTCTTTGAGAAAATTGCTTATAATAAGTGGCAAGTCTTAAGGACTGTCGTATCTCTATGGGGGTTCTAAGAGTTGACCAATTCCTGATAGCCTTGATCTTTGCGGGGTCGACTTGGATTCCTTTACTATTGTTCACGTGACCGAGGGATTTCACCTCTCCTAACCAAAAGTCAAATTTAGAAAGCTTAGCATATAGTTGTTCTTTCTCCGATAATTCCAGAATCAGTCTTAAATGTTGCTCATGCTCCTTCTCGTTTCGTGAGTAGATTAAAAGTCATTCATGAATACAATCACGAATTTGTCTAAATAAGGTTTGCACACCCGATGAGGTCCATGAGTACCGTTGGGGACACTGGTTAATCCAAACGGCATTAATAGGAATTTATGATGACCGAAACGGAATCTGAAAGCTGTCTTTGGAATATCTTTCTTGTGAACTCTAACCTGATGATAACCAGACCTAAGGACGATCTTCGAATAGAAGCTTAATTCTTGGAGTTTTGTCAAACAAGTCATTGATCCTTGGAAGTGGGTATTGGTTCTTTTAGCTTATTTAATTTCTCGGTAATTGATGCACATCCCGAAAGTTCCATCCTTCTCCATTATGAACAAAACTGGAGCTCCTCCAAAGCCAGGAACTCGGTTTGATAGGCCCTTTATCTAAGAGCTCCTATACTTGGTTGGACGATTCTTACACTATTGATGGGGCTAATCGGCATGGTGCTCGAGCCACTGGTACCGCACCTGATACTAGGCCTATTTTTGAATTTGACTTGCCTCGATGTTGGGAGTTCAGGTAAGTGTTCTGGAAAAACTTTGGGGTAACCATAAATAATAAGAATATTTTCGAGCCGCTTTCCCTTTGGCTCCCTCTCTATCAACACTTCAGGGTCCTAATGCTAGAGATGATGCTTACTTTGGTATTTCTTGCTTTGCGTTGGACGGTAAGGACCTTCTTATTGGCTAAAGGTATATGAACTATGTTCTTGTTGCATACTATTTCCACACGATTTTCGATAGCCAATCCATGCCTATGTCCACGTAAACACTTCCCAGTTTGATGGGTATCATGTCTGTTTCAAAGAGTCGGCCTACTAATTCTAAGGAGCATCCTCGACTTATATTATTTGTCTTAAGCGTCTCACTGTCATCAACCTCAATAGCATAAGTAGCACTTAATGGAATTTATCAGCTTCGTGAACTTAGTGGATATAAAGCTCCTATCAGCACCAGTATCAAATAGTAGAAATGCATAAGTGGTATCTAATGGGGTAAGAGGATAAGTCTACGGGTTTGAAATTTCTTAGGCAGATAGTCACAGCTTTATCTATTCCTACGCAGAGTTGTAGTTAAAACTTAATTCCTCATAAAAGTTCTTGATACTTAATCTTTGTATGTGATATGGTCAAAATTTTCTGATAAATTCTTAAGCCTTATTTACCCTAAGATATATCAGATAGTAAAGCCTAGAGAAATACTATAAAGAGATGCCTCCGGGGTTTCCTCGTACTCCAGAGCGTTAAGTTGTTGGCTTAGTTCTGCAGTGTGGGCTTTGTGCTCCGCTAGGTGCTGTCACAATCGTCGATTCCGTCTTGTTAAATCGCCTGGGTATTCTGGTTGGCCTAAGGTTTATTGGTGGTTTGCATTGCCTCCTGCTTAATCCTTGCAATGATCTCACCGACCTCTTGGTGGATCTTGTCGAAATTGGAGGTCGTGTCTGGCGGCCCTTGTCACCAACAGGGGCATCGTTTGTTACATAGGTTTCTAGGTAAGTGTCGGCACTTGAGAGGAAGATGGTGTTCTGACTTCAAACTGGATTTGGATCCCCTCTTCGTTTCTCCAATGTTGGAGAGTGTGAGGCATCCATCCCCACTGTCCTATGCTTGCCCGTTACTACTGCAGCGGGCTTGGCTGATGGGCAGGTACCGGGATAGACTCCCGTTGTGCTAGTCACACCCTTTCCCTAGGGGTGAATTTCGATATGTTATTGTCATCAGGGTCCATATATGTGTTCACAGTTCTTGAAGAAAGTTTAGTTTTTGTAACAGTTATAGTCTAGGTACTAATGCAACCTAGTTCACTATAACTATGGCTCTGATACCAATCTGTCACACCCTGCTACCTTGGTTGGTAGCGAGTCGTGACGAGTGCGGAAGCGTAACCATAATTATAACGAACGACCACTAAATGGACGTTTTCGAAATAATACATCATTAAAACTTAAGAATGTAATAATGTTTTACAAAATGAAAGAAATGAGGTTCGCGTAATACAGAGATTTTAATACATAATTAATGCGTCCAAAAATAATGCAGTCAAATCTCCGTTAGTTTCGAAATATGCATGCGACTCCATGAAATGCGGAAGCTTGAAAGTTGGTGGATTCAAAGGCGCACTTGCCTTAATTACCTAAAAATACATGCTAAAATACGTCAACAAAAATTGTTGGTGAGTTCATAGGTTTACACGAAAAGACTAGTTGTATGGACATTATCAGATGCGTTGAATTTATAAAAATCATAAATTCCATGAGATGTATTACGTAAACCATCATGTCACCGAAGCTTAATTAGAATAAGTTTTGCCCCGAGCAGTATTCCCAAAATACCGTGTGTTGAATATATATGCACCCGCTGTTAGCTTAACCACTAACCCGAGTGGGGGACATGACTCCCAATAGATCTATTCACAATATATTCGCGCTTGCAAACAAATGCAACTAACGATTTCATGATATAAGGGCGGAGATTCTCATACGTAATACATAATAGAATCGAGAAGTTTTCGTGTCCATATAAAAACGAAGCATGTATTTCATCCCAAAGCATAACAATGTGAAAAATGGGACTATGAAGACTCACCGGAATTGCGATGGCAAAATATGCGCAAAAATGCAATGTGCGTTGTTTGATGGGTGATGAAACCGGAGGTGTTTAACCGAGTCCTAAATGATAATAAGGACTTAATATCACTAATATATGATAATAGGTATATTTATAGATTTTTATGTCTTAAATCACCCAACATTACAAGTTTATAAATAAGATTTGCTTAAAACGTCAAGTTTATATATATATAATTTTCCAGCTTTTTCGGAGGTTTTTCGGCCTACTTTGAGGCTGTTTTTGACCAAGCTCCAAAATGTTTTATACTTTGGTTTTCTAGGACATTAAACTACTATATACAAAGGATTTTTAGAATCAAGAACGGCCATTTTTCGAGTTGTTTAGGTTGGTGAAAAAGCTTGTTAAAAACGCTATGTTGGCCATTTTTGAGCTGTCAATCTTTCGGTTTCCCAAATAATTTCTGGAGGTCTTAAACTTCAAAATAAATTATGAAAAATTACAGATCTATAGTTAAGACATAGATCTAACTTTTGAGACAAGAATCAACTCATTTCGTTGAGTTATGAATTAGTTATGATTTTTCAAAGTCGATATAAATTTTCTGCCGAAAATCCGTAGTTTATAAACTTAAAACAACTTATGATTCTTGTTGTTTATTCAAAGACTACTTGTATAAAAGTTATAAAAGTTATATAACACATATATAACACATGTTTTCATAATATTAACATGTTTATAATGTGTTCATATATTCATATGCACATTTAAAGAAACAACATAAAAATAAAAACTAGAAACTTATAAACTTGAGTTTTTATGTAACTTGTTGTTGTTGGTGATTATATATATTATGCAAGACTTATATAAACATAAATGTATGATGAAATAAGTTAGTATTTACTTACTTTGAAGTATTTGGATTATGATTTTGAGTAGAAATTGAAATTCTTGCAAGATATGCACCAAAACCCTTGAAGAACACCAAGAACACTTGAAGAAAATATGAAGAACAAAGTTGCAAGTTCTTGGCCTTGCACTAGGCCCTTTGGCCGATTTTTCTATAGAGAATGAGAGGGTGTTTATGCTTTGAAGGTGTGAATGAAATGAGGAAATGAGTCCTCTATTTATAGAAGAGTTTTAGTCTTGCAAATGATGATGATAAAGGTGGTGTCTAATACTTTACCAACATGTTGGAAAAGTAGAAAAAGTGAATAATTCTTTTCAATATTTTTATAAAAAGTCAAAGGGACACAAAAGTGTGTTCCCTTGTGTTGTTGGCTGATTTCTAAGTATTAAAATGATGTATTTTGTTTTTTTTTTTTTTTGTATAAAAGTATTTAGAAATGTATTCTTGTATTTCCCTTTTCTTGTAATTTCAAAAATACTTATGGATGCATTGTTTTAATGAATTGTTTTAGTCTTGCATAATTAATGTTAAGTAATTGTATTAGTGTATGATTAGTGTCACTAATCATAATTTAATTATATACTTAGTTGAATTAATCCCTCATATCGTAATTCGATCGGATTAATTGATTTCCCGATTCATCGCACCGATGAATTTGATTCGAATTGAGTTGAATTTCTTCATGAACCTTGTTAATCACTTTGGTTAATTTCTAATGACCACCTATTAGGTTATAATTGGCCATTAAATACTAATTAAGTCGTTGTTGCTAACCTGGTTCAATGCCGGATGTTACAGTGTGACAGCTGTTAAACAAATACCTGTGTCGGTCAGACAACAAGAAGTGGTTAGATCTAATTCGCCGAATAGAATTCCTAATCAAAATAGGTCAGGACCACAAGAAGCTTATAGGAGTACAACACCTAGAAGGACTTACACTCCAGTTAGGTCTCACACGCCTCGAAGACAACAGACACCAGGTAGAGCCCAGGGATATCAATATCAAATTCCTTATAATAGAAACTATTTAAGGGCTCAACAGCAAATGCCAACCCAAAGGCCAAGAGTGAATTTAAATGACTCAGCACCACAACAGGTTTCTGAATCAAAAACCCAAGTCACCTGAAAGTAGAGATGGGTATTTGAAGGAGTTCACGTATGTGGATGAGAATGGTATTACCAAGTCAGTCATGGCTTGGGTTCCCCGTGATAACTAACTTGTTTTCTTTCATGTGCAGGAGCTAACTACTGGTCTAAACAACAAGTGGTTCGTCAACAGTGGTTGTTCTCGTCACATAATTGGGGAAAGGAGTCTACTCACAGACTTCAAGGGAGGGAACAACGGTTTTGTATCATTCGCTGGGAACAAGGGAGGACATATCACTGGAACTGGAGTGGTCACTAATGGGACTATCACACTTGATCAAGTTTACCATGTTGATGAACTTGATCATAATCTCATTAGTGTATCTCAGATCTGTGATAAGAAGAATTCAGTAATATTCACTGAAACTGAGGCGTTAGTGCTAAAACCGGGATTTAAAGTACATGGAGAGTGGATAATGATGAGAGCCCCAAGGAAGAATGATTTGTACATGATGGACATGAACATATAAGATTTGTCGATGGGAAAAATCTGTCTTCTATCCAAAGCTTCAGAGTCCGAATCCATTTTATGGCACAGACTCATGGCACACTTACACCTAAGGAAAATGAATTACATCACTAAACATGGTCTGGTGCAAGGTGTCCCATTGAAGAGTTTTCAGTTTGATGACAAGTGTGTACCGTGCAAGAAAGGCAAATAACACAAGAAGTCACACAAGCCAAAGACTCAGAACTCGATAGCTTCCACCGTCGATTTGCTGCATATGAATCTCTTCGGTCCTATCAACAAAAGGAGTATCAGTGGTAGTTGGTTTTGTTTAGTTATCACTGATGATTACTCATGTTTTTCTTGGGTTTTCTTTTTAGGTACAAAGGACGAAACAGCTGGAAAGTTGATTGGGTTCTTAGACCAAGTCGAAAACTCCTACGGGACGAGGGTAAAACGTATAAGGAGTGATAATGGAACCGAATTTAAAAGCACAGTAATTGGTGTATATTGCCTATCCAGAGGCATAGTGCATCAATTTAGTGCACCTTATGAGCCACAACAAAAAGGGGTGGCAGTTAATAAAAACAGGACTTTGATTGAGGCAGCAAAGACGATGCTCTCGGATTCAAAGCTTCCTACCATGTTTTGGGGGGCGCCAGTGAATACCGCGTGTCATGTTTTAAACTGGGTCCTTACTGTCAAATCACTGAACAAAACCTGTTAAGAAGTTTTGAACAAAAGACCGCCTAATTTAACTGGCTTTGAACCATTTGGGGTACCGTGTACTTTATTGAAAACAAAACATCAACCTAAGTTTGGTGAAAAGGCCGATGAAGGATACTTCCTAGGTTATGTCTCTAACTCACCAAACAAAAAGGTTTTTAACAAAATAAATGGTACGGTAGAGATTGTGTTTAACCTTGACATAACAAGTTATTCACATGAACCCCGAAAAGGTCCTGAATGGTTATTTGATTATGACTCATTGTTTGAATCATTTAATATACCTTTTAGCGGAAATGCAGGCATAATGGAAAATGACTTCTCGTCATTAAAACTGAATGACGACTATCAAAGCTTTCCAAAGTCAAGCATTTCATCTACATTTGAGCCTACAACGATAGAAGATGGGTCTCCAACAAAGAATGAACCTGTATTACCAACAAAAAAGAATCAGACAAATACTTCTAACTCCGAGGATAGTGATCATGAGGAAGAGAATGTACAGTCTGAAGTCATACCCCCGTTAGGTGAAATAGGATCAAACTTAGGAGAGAATCTTCAAGTCGACGAGATTGAGACATCCAGGATAAAGAAGGATCATCCGATTGAGAGTATCATGGGGAATCCAAATACCGGTGTGAGAACTAGGAGTAGTGTGAATAATAACAAGGTGCTGTTATCGATGATCAACGACTCCGAGGCGTATCCCACATGTCTATATTCATGTTTCATCTCGCAAGTAGAGCCGAATAATGTGCAACTGGCACTGAAAGACAACTCTTGGGTTGAAGCGATGCAAGAAGAACTGTCACAGTTTAAAAACCTTAAAAGTGGAAGTTAGTGTCGTTACCTCGAGGAGAAGTTGTAACAAGAACCAAATGGGTCTTTAAGTGCAAAAGAGATGATCGGGGTATAGTTACTCGTAACAAGGCAAGACTTGTCGTGAAAGGATTCAACCAGGAAGAGGGAATTGATTACAACGAAGTGTTTGCACCAGTGGCAAGGCTTGAGGCAATTCGTCTGTTTCTGGCCTTCGCGTCCTTCAAAGGGTTTAAGGTATATCAACTTGAAGTAAAGAGTGCATTCCTGTATGGCAAGGTGAAGGAATTGGTGTACGTTGAATAGCCGCCTGGGCTTACTGACTCAAAGTATCCCGACAGAGTATCTCTTGATAAGGCTCTGTATGGATTGCATCAGGCACCAAGGGTGTGGTATGAGACACTATCAACTCATCTTTTGGACAACGGGTTTGAAAGAGGGAGAATTGATAGTACACTGTTCGTGAAAAGAAAAAGGAGAGGATTTTAACTTGGTACAAGTGTACGTGGATGACATTATTTTCGGGTCGTCAAACGAACAGATGTGCAAAGACTTTGAAAAGGTCATGAAGTCAAAGTTTGAGATGAGTGCTATGGGAGAGCTGAACTTCTTTTTGGGTTTGCAAGTTGAACAAAAAAAGATGGCATGTTTATCCATCAGACGAAGTATGTCTACGACATTCTGGAGCGCTTCGGGATTGAAGGAACAAAGGTGACCGCTCACTTTAGTACTCCGATTCAAGTGAATCACAATCTCAGACCAGGTACAGAAAGTGATACTGATCTGGATCCAACTCTGTATCGGGCTATGATCAGGTAACTCATGTATTTAACTGCTTCTTGACATTCTGTTTGTAGTGTGTATTTATGCTTGGTTCCAAGCTAATCCGAAAGAAATGCATATGAAAGCCGTGAAGCGGATTCTACGATACCTGAAGTCGAAACCGAAGCTGGGACTTTGGTATCATGCTGATGGTGATCTGGAATTGGAGGCATACACAGATTCTGATTATGGTGGATGCAGCTTGAACCGAAAATCAACAACTGGAGGTTGTAAGTTCCTTGGGGGGAGGCTCTTATCCTGGAAATGCAAGAAACAAACTTCGGTAGCCGTGTCAACGTGCGAGGCCGAATATGTAGTTGCTGGTAGTTGCTGTTCATAGGTTTTGTGGATACAAAAACAATTGCGGGATTACGGTTAGACTT
This sequence comes from Centrapalus pauciflorus, assembly GCA_020465985.1. NCBI lineage: Eukaryota > Viridiplantae > Streptophyta > Magnoliopsida > Asterales > Asteraceae > Centrapalus > Centrapalus pauciflorus. The sequence goes on along the minus strand of JAANYP010003570.1, from coordinate 210,180 downwards.
ACACTCATACTCCCGTTAGGATAGATAATCAGTCTACAATTGCTATAACTAATAATCCAGTTAAACACAGTAAAACAAAGCACATAGACATAAGACATCATTTCATACGTGATTGTGTTGAAAAGAATTTGATAAAACTTGTAAAAGTTGCAACGGAATACAATATTGCTGACTTATTCACTAAAGCTTTTGATAAGTCACGCTTTGAGTTGTTGGTTCAACTAAATGGTATGCGTAAGCCAGAGTAACTTAACCTTATTAGATTTTCCTTCCTTTTATAGTAAGTTAGTAGTTTAGTTTATTAGCTAATCTCAAAAATGAAAAACAAAAGAAAAAAGAGAGAAAATCATAAAAAATTTCAAAAAAAGAGAATATTGAAAAATGAGTAAAGTCTTAGAATCATACGTTCAAAGTGACAAAAATTAGCACAATCTAAACAAACTCTAAGTATTAAGCTTTCACACATAATGCACCATAATTCTAAGTGATATACACTTTCTTGTCTAATGAGTCGGTAGCCATAATACACAAAGGAAATCCTAACAGCTAATAAAATAATCAAGAAAATGTCATATGTGTAACTAACTTAGATGTATGACCAAATGGTCTTAATTTCTATGTTAGAGACATACAAACAATGATTGTAAATGAGGTATGCAAATTTTCTTGGGGATGTATAGCAACATCAACATACATCTTAAGCAAAGAAAAGAAAGATTTTGAAAAGAAAAGAGAGTCAAAACAAGTCGCTTTGTTGTACGTAAGTACAGACCTGTCACCTCTGTATTGACTCAAGTTAGAAAGATAAGTCACTTTGTTTTATGTAAGTACAGACCTGTCACCGCTGTCTTGCTAACTTAAAAGGAACTCTAAGACAAACTAAGACACTCTGTTGTATGTAAATACAGAACTGTGTCTGACGTTTGCCTTTTAAATAAAATTTGCAATACCGGAAAGTTATAATCATTGTGTGTCTACCTTGATCATAGAAGTATATCTGAGTATGGGACACGTAAGGTAGTTTCTTGATAAATAAAAAGGCCAAGGGAATTTTCAAAGTGTTAAATGTTTAAAGGGAAAATCATACCGACAATCGACTTGGAATGTATATCATGACAAACAACCAAAGGAATAAATAATTCCTAAGTGTGAAAGTGAAATACTGAAAGTGCATTTGACATTGCTATCTGATTGAACCTTCTTTGACTTTCTCGCAAAAAAGTATAAGTTGTAATTTATTTTAAAAAAGTACTCTTGAGTAGTTTTAATTTCAATTTACCTTATTTTATTTTATTTTTTATTTTTTATTATTTTATTTTACTTTAAGTAGGATAAAGGTCAAAGTTACTAGGATCTATTTAGTGTGAATGTTTTTGCACAGTTGGAAAAATTCCGTTACATGAAAAAGTTGAAAAAAGTTGAATTTTATTCAAGAATTTTAAAAATTTTCACTTAAGTTCGAAATCCAGACAAATTCGAAGTTACCTTCGAACTTGCTGGAAATTCGAACTTAAGCTAAGTTCAAAGGTAGTTGATATAAATAGGTCAACAGTACTTCATTTAAGACACGTACACTCGAATTTGAAATCTCGAACATATCTTCGAACTTACCGATATTCGAATTTCTTCCTATTGCTCGAAGTTTCTCACTGTTTCTCAAACCTTTTCACATACTTAGGATATTAAACCTACAATATCTAAGTAAGTGTAAGATTGGGGTGTTTTTGTGCTTAAAATCGAGGATTTTTAAGTTTTATGTCATTTAAAACTAGGTGACTATAAATCACAAGTTTTAAAAGCTTAAACTTAAAATAATTGATACATAACTTAGATTAGAACCTAATAGGACTAGCTTACATGGTTAATTAAGTCAAATGGGGTTAAAATCATGGTTTTTAAGTTGAAAGTGACCGACTTCGAATTTGTTCTTCAGGTTCGAGCTTGTCAGAAAGTTTGAACTTGTTGAAATATCTATAAGTTCGAAGTCAGTCATGTTTGAATGGGTGTTTCGAACTTCATTAAGTTCGAATGCTTTTTAACATTCTCGAATTTGTCTAGGTTCGAATGTGTTAGACTTCGAACTTAATCAAGTTAGAAGTTATGCAAATTCGAATATAACAAATTTAGTTTTTAAATTAATTTCTAATTTTTGATTGGTGATTTTGTGTGCAGATATGGGAGACCGTGCTTTCTATAATAAACATAATATGGTCATGGCCGTGGATCTACAATTGCCAGAGGCACAGCCCTACCGTCAAATGATAGAGTTCCTGACGTAGTCCAGAGTATCGTATGCATTCGCGTATAATCTGCAAATCACTCTGACATATGTCATTTCTGGGAGCACCTTCAAGTCGATTGCTCCGTTACCCCTACTGTATTACATTCAAGAGTAGGCGGTCAACCTATTGTCTTTTCTGCAAACATGTTGAGGCAGATTTTGCAGTTGGGCACCAAAGATCAGGAAACAGGCCCGATAGACTTTCCGATGCATATAAGGCAAGCGGCCTTTCTAAGAATGGGTTATGCACAAGACATAACGAAGGCATCATATGTAAATAGCGGGTTGCTAGGGCAGTGGAGGTATCTAGTCCACGTAATAATGGTGTGTTTTGCACCAAAGAAGGAAGGGTTCGACACTATGGTGTTAAAGCTGCAATCTGCTCTGATTGTCCTGGTCTACAACAAAAGGTTCAGTTTTACGGAAATGTTTTTGGAGAGTTCGTCCACCAGATTACAGCTCCGGCCAGAGAACGATTTTTTATGTATCCCAGATTCATAATGATGATTATCCGACATTTTTTGCCGAATTTGCCATTACTACCCAAGCAAAGTGGTGTTGCTTTAATTGATAATCATATTTTTTCTGACTGCCAGACCCATAATTCACGTCGGGCTGAGCAGGTCAGGCCTCAGGTGGCACCGTTGTTTGGTGCAGTGATGTATCCAGATTTTGCTGCTCCGGAAGGAGAAAATTGGATTAGTGAAGCACCCCCCAACAACAACAACAACAACAACCTCAGAGAGCACCGACAAGAGTACACCGGTTGCAAGAACCATTCCTTGCTCCCAACCTGCCACTGAAGCTGCTGGGCCATCAAGTTCGGCTCCACAATTTGACCAACGGGAACAAACGTTGGAGGAATTCTGGGCGCAAGGAGCAGCATCAGAGGAAGATACAGCTGAACAATTGGTTCAAGATATTTTGGAACCACCAGCTGAGGTAGATGACATTTTCAAGGAGATAGATGAATATCAACCTCTTGTTGTCGAGTCTGTAGACACAGAAGGTCATGATGAAAGAGAAGAAGCTAGGGAACAGGCTGAGGCTGAGAGTCACGTCGAGAGAGCCTCTGAGTCTGAAGCTGAGTCAAGTTCTGAGGAGACAGAGGCTGAAGATCCATCTGTTACCATTGGTAGATATGGATCCAGAGTTGTAGTCAGCCGAAGGAAGATGACCCATCCAATAATTCGTGATGATGAAGAAGAAGATTCAGACTTTGAAATAGAAGTGACCCCGGTTGCCACTCGCCATAGGGCAAAAAGGCATCGCTTCATGCAGGGAGCTCCGTCCACTTCTGCTGCTTTTCCATCTGCGTCAACTGCCGCCCATCGACATCAACCGCCACTCCATCTACATCTGCCTCTATTCCATCCACCTCGACTCCATTCTTTGAAAATCAGCGGTTTACAGAGTTGAAGAGCAAAGTTGACTTCGAAACAGTCCAAATATTCCAACTCTCTCACGCAGTAAATGAGTTACAACAGCATAATGCACGTTTGGATCAAGAGAATGCCAAGTTACAGACAACTGTGGCAGATCAACAAGAAGAGCTGAGGACTCAACAAGCCCAAATTCTGACCCTGCAAACCCTAATTGAGTAGATAATGAAAGATCTCCAAGCTCAGGGGGAGAGCAACTGTAGAGGAGATGAGCTCAGGAAAGTTCAAAGAGATGATGAACAAGGAGATTATCCAGGCACGCAGAAAGAAAGTGAGCTAGTAGATCTTTCTCAAAGGACTGCTCAGCAAGCAAATGTTCAAGGGGAGCCTGGTTCTTCGAGTATGGAAGGAAGTGAAGCTCAAGAGAAAGGAAAGGCTCCTGAAGCCTCAGAAGCTTTTGAACAATAGATGATAGGGCCTCTAATAGATCTAGATGATGAAGATGAGTTTGGATTTGATCAGGAGGAACTGGAAGAAGGAGACTTCATACCAGAGGATGTTCCAGATTGGAAATCCGATGATGAAGTAGTGGAATATGAAGATGACAATGTTGATGAGGTCTTGATCCCAAAGCAGCCTGTCACTGAGCAATATGTGAATAATGATAAGAATGTGATAGACATAAACGTGCTTAACTTAGCATTTAATGAAGAATCAGAATCTGATACAGCTGATAGGGAACAGTCTAAAGAAGAGAAGAAGAGATTATGGTTTAAGAAAGAAGAGAAGAAGATTGTCTTAGCAGTAAAGAAGAAGATGAGGCTGCCAAGTCAGGGAAAGTTATCAGGCGTAATTCTAAGCTGGTTCTATGACAGAGAACTGCAGCTGTTTGTTCTGAAAAGAAGAGATGGGCTACAGTACTTGAGAAGAACGCTGAAAGACTTCAACTCATTGCCAAAATGTGAAGTGAAAGAATTAGTCTGGAAAGAACTGATCAACCTAGGAGATGACCCTTATGCTAAAGTTGTTGCTAAAATTATAAGAAGGGAGGGTCGATCTGGAAGGTTTGAAAGGCTTAAGCCAAGATCGGGTAAGAGAGTGGAAGACGAGACAAGAATAGATCCTCTTACTGGGAAACTATGGGGTAAGAGGGTTTACAAACCAGTCAGATGCTTAAAGAAGGTTCCATTAAAGACAATGCCACATGATATCCTGAAGAATATGAAGTGGTGGTATGTCGACAATGAAACAGCTGAAGCCGTAATGGAGGATGAAGACGAAGAGGTCATTTTGAAGGTATACGATCCGTTGCACCTTGTCAACCTATCCAAGGATGACCTGCAAAAGATTCATGATCAGCCAAATTTCTTTCATGAAGGCTGGAGATCTGAAGGCAGGAAGTTCCAGAAAGTTGTGAAGGTTTGTATAGAGCAGGGACTGTATGCAGGTAGCATTTTGAATAAGCCTAGTACTTAGATTAATTGAATATCTAGTTAGAAGCTATCGTCAATGGGGAGTCTATTAGTGCATCCTGTGTGACGATAGCTGTCCAAGTGTAGATAATCTTTTGTAATAGTTCAGGCCTTTGTAATTGCACGTTAATACATATGTTTGATATTGGTTGTATATATGTTTGTTCTTGTTTGTGATTGATGTTTACTTAAGTTCAAAGATAAGTTCAAATATAAGTTCAAACGTAAGTTCAAACATAAGTTCTAGAACAAGTTCAAAGACAAGTTCTAGAATAACTTCAAAGCCTGGTTCGAACTTGTTGGTGGACAAGTTTGTGGGTTTGGGCCTTCACGAACTTGTTTGGGCCAAGTTCAAAGTTAAGGCTTATAATTAAGGGTTAATCAATTTTGATTAACAATCTTTGTAGAGTTTAGCGTTCAGAGGCGATTACGAACTTGTGAGCGATTAGCAGAGAGTTTTGGAGAGATTCACGTGTCGGGACATTCGTCGTTACGTCTATCATCGTGTTGGTCTCCGTGTTTCGTGTGTGTGTGATCAATCCATTAAACCCCTAACGAGGATTCCACACTCGTTGAACCGTGCCGCGTAAAGATTGGATCCGTAGGTAGGTGACCTTACACTTGATGTATTTTAACTGAGTCCTAAATGATACGAGGGACTTAATAATTCCCATAAATGATAATATGCGTGTATGAGGGTTATTTTTTATGTGTTAAATCACCCCACTTAAAAAGTTCAAGTGTATATATATATATATATATATATATATATATATATATATATATATATATATATATATATATATATATATATAAGGATTTTCCAGGTTTTGTCGTGGTTTTTTGGCCTACTTTGTGGCTGTTTTTGACCAAGCTCCAAAACGATTTGGGCTTTGGTTTTCATAATTATAAAACTACTATATACAAGAAATTTTTTTAGGTCAAAATGGTCATTTTTCGAGGTGTTTAAGTTACGGGAAAGGCTCGTTAAAAACCCTATGTTGGCCATATTTGAGCTGTTAGACCTTTCGGTTCCCAAGCAGTATTTGGGGGTTCAAAACTCCGTATTAAATTATGAAAAGCTCCAGATATTTAGTTAGAATATAGGTCTAAATTCTGAAACAAGAATCAACTTATTACGTTAAGTTTTGAAATAGTTATGATTATTCAAAGTTGATGTAATATTTCTATCGAAAAATCGTATTTTCTCAATCTTGTAACAACTTGTGATTCTTGTTGTTTATTCTAGAACCACATGTATAAAAGGTTGTGAAACACATTTATATACTTTGTTTTAATAATATTTAATTTTACGTTATGTGTTTATATATTTATAAACACATTTGAAGAAACAAACTTTAAAAATAAAAGCTAGATGTTCATGAATTTGGTTTTTGATGAACTTTGTTGTTGTTGGTGATTATATATTATTATGCAACACTTATATTAGCACAAATATAATATGTAATAAGTTATTATTTACTTATTTTGATGTATTAGAAGTATGAAATCAAGTAGAAGGTTTGATCTTGAATTGATGCACCAAGAATTCTTGAATAAGACTAGAAGAAACAAAAGTTGCAAACTTTTGCTTTGGAGGAGGCCTTTGGCCGATTTTTTTTGAGAGAAAAGGAGAGGTTTTTCGTGTTTGCAAGTGTGAAGGAAATGAAAGAAAGAACTCTCTATTTATAGACGAAGAGGAGTCTTGCAAGTTGGAGGTTGAGTATAAATCTAGATGAAATGAAAGGGAGATGTGTGAAGAGGATGTGATTGTGATCGTACAAGGTGTTTGCAATAAAAAAAGAAGTCAAAAGCTAGACATGTACTAGCTATGAGGGCCGGCCATAAGTGTATTATAAATGTATTTTTTTTTGTATAAAAGTATTTAGAATGTATTCTTGTATTATTCTTTTTATGTAAATTTATAAATACTTATGAATACACTAGTTTAATAAATTGTTTTAGTCTTGCATAATAAGGTTATGTAAGTTTGTTAATGCATGATTAGTGTCACTAATCTTAATTTAATTATGTACTTAGTTGAATTAATGTATCAATCATAATCGGATTAATTGCTTTGCCGTTTCATCGGATCACACCGATGAAATTGTTTCTAATTGTAATGAATTTCCTTATGAAATTTGTTAATCACATTTATTAATTACTAATGACTACTAATTAAGTTATAATGCTAACCTGATTTTGTGCCGGATGTTACAGTCTCTCCCTGTTAAGGGACTTTCGTCCCGAAATTTAGTTCGTGTTCTCCATTGCTTGGGTATTTGAGAATAAATGAGGATATTTTCGCGAAACTGATCTTCACGTTCCCATGTAAACTCAGGACCACGCTTAGAGTTCCACCTGACCTTTACTATAGGTATGCGGCTATGTTTTAGTTTATTGACTTCTCCGTCCATAATTTCTACAAGTTTTTCAATGAAATGCAGATTGTCATCCAGTTGTAGTTCTTCCTGGGGTATGATGAGTGTTTCATCTGACAGACACTTCTTTAAATTTGATACATGGAAGGTGTTGTGTACACTGCTTAGCTCTGGGGGTAGTTCAAGTCGATACGCTACCGGACCAATTCTCTTGCAAATCTTGAATTGCCCGATAGAACGAGGATCAAGTTTTCCTCGTTTTCCAAAACGGATTACACCCTTCCATGGTAAGACTTTTAACATTACCCGATCTCCTTCTTGGAATTCCAGATCCTTCATTCTAACATCTGCATAACTTTTCTGTCGATCCCAAGCAATTTTTAATCGGTTCCGTATTTGCACTATATTCTCAGTTGTCTCGTGTATGATTTCCGGATCAGTAATTTGGCTATCCCCAACTTCAGCCCAAAAATAGGTGATCGACACTTTCACCCATATAGTGCCTCAAATGGAGCAACTTTAATACTCGAGTGGTTACTGTTGTTGTAAGAGAACTCGACTAATGGCAAATGTCTATTCCAACTCTTGCAGAAAATCTATTACGCGTGCCCTTAACATATCCTCCAACGTTTGAATGGTTCTCTCGCTTTGACCATCAGTCTGAGGGTGGTATGCTATACTCATGTCTAATTGTGTACCCAAAGTCTCTTGTAACGATTGCCAGAACCTCGATGTAAACCGACTGTCTCTATCAGAAATAATTGATACGGGAACTCCATGCCTTGAGACAACTTCTTTAAGATAGATTCGGGTTAACTTATCCATCTTATCAGTCTCCTTGATTGGCAGGAAATTTGCTGGCTTTGTGATTCGGTCAACGATTACCCAAATGGTGTCATACCCAACAGCAGTTTTTGGCAGTTCGTGATGAAATCCATGGTTATCCTTTCTCACTTCCATTGTGGTATCTTTGGTTGCACCAAAATTCCTGACGGCTTTGATGTTTACCTTTAACCTTTGAGCATGTTAAGCACTTGCTCACATACGTAGCAATGTTAGCCTTCATGTTTGGCCACCAGTATAGGTCCTTCAAGTCATGATACATCTTATCTGATCCTGGATGGATAGAATATCTTGACTTATGCCCTTCATCCATAATCAGCTTCCTTAATCCTCTTAATTTTGGTAGCCAAGTTCTGTTCATGAAGTACCGGCATCCATCAGTCTTAGTCTCGAATTGTTTATCCATGCCTCTCAGGGTTTCATCCAACAGATTTCCTTCCTTGACTGCTTCTCTCTGTGCTTCAAGGATCTAGGAGTTTAGGTTTGATTGTATAGTCATGACCAGGGCTCGGACTCTTAAAGGCTTAACTCCTTCCTTCTGACTTAAAGCATCGGCTAAAACATTTGCTTTTCCCGGGTGATAACGAATATCATAATCATAATCACTTAGCAGCTCCACCCAACGACGTTGCCTCATATTTAACTTTTCGGGTTTAGTATGTGCTGGAGACTCTTATGATCTGTAAACACGGTGCACTTTGTACCGTAAAGGTAATGTCTCCAGATCTTGAAGGAAAATACTACAACTCTAAGCTCTAGGTCGTGTGTCGTATTGTTCACCTTATGGATCTTAAGTTGTCGTGATGCATAAGCAATAACTTTATCCTTCTGCATTAGCACACACCCCAACCCATTGTGTGAGGCATCGTAGTATACCACGAAATTCTCAGTTCCTTCGGGTAGGGATAGAATATGTGCACTACACAACCTTTGCTTTAGCAGTTGAAAAGACGACTCCTGATCTTCACCCCAGTTGTACTTTACATCCTTCCAAGTCAACTCTGTTAGAGAATTAACTACCTTGGAGAAGTTCTAAATAAATCGTCTATAATAACCGGCAAGACCTAAGAATTGACAGATTTCTGTAGGAGTTCTAGAAGTTGCCCAGTTCTTAACGGCCTCGATTTTTGACGGGTCTACTTGTATTCCTTGACGGTTCATCGCATGACCCATGAATTTTACTTCTCGCAGCGAAAAATCACATTTTGAAAATTTGGCGTATAGCTGTTCTTTCTCTAGTAGCTCCAAAATCAACTTCAAATGTTGTTCGTGCTCCTCCTTGCTTCGTGAGTTAATAAGGATGTCATCAATAATGACAATAACAAATTTTTCTAAATGGTTTGCACACACGATTCATAAGATCTGTAACATCCTCAGATTTTAATTATTGTATTTGAGGTTTATTAATTTAAATTAATGCATTTTAAGCTGAATTATGAAGTGATATGAAATTTGGATAGATTATGAAAGTTGGTTGCATTATATGGAAATTTAGAGTTTTTAAATTATTAAGTGAAAATAATTATTAAGGATAATAAATAAAAGATAGAACTCTTTTATTTTATAAAAACCAGTATTTTATGGAACCGGATAAGTTGATGGGTGAAATGTGCAAAATGAGGAAAGATGGGAATAAAAGTTCAAATACTCTTTCATTTCACCATTCCCTCTCTCTCTCTCTCTCTAGAATTCTCTACTCTCTCTCTACTTTCTCTCTCTACTCTCTCTCTAGATTTCCTCTCAAACCGACCGGCCGATTATCAAGTTCTATACGTCACCGGAAAGATCTCCGGGAGTACTACTAGAATCTGCTATTTTGCGTGCGATTTCATACGAATTTGAGGTAAGAATCGACCTTTTAAGCTTTTATACTTTCGGTTTTTAAGATAAGAAATTCGAATTTATCATTTCATGTGATTTAAAGCTAATTTAGCTTGAGGTTTAACTAGAATATGATAGAGTATGTATAATAGAATCGAAACTAGGCTTAATACTTAACATATTCGTGATTTTTAGACTTAGAAATGTATGATTTAAAGCTGTGAATATGAACAAATTCGAGAATGCCAAGAACAAATTCAAAATGTCAAGAACAAACTTGAATTTGTGCTAAAATCGAATCTGGGCTTCGAGTTTAACCCCCAAATTCGATTATGGATTCGAATTTAAGGCTTCTCATTCGACTTTAACCCTATATTCGAAGATAAGGGTTCGAACTTAAGACCATATTCGAATTTGTTGTCTTAGAATTTAGCATTGGAGTCGAATTTGGTGCTATATTCGAATATAGGTTCAAATTTGATGGTTCTAATTATATAAATTCGAAACCCCACTCTCTATCTCGAATATATTGAATGAAACACATAGACAACGCATAAAATAACAAAAGTTATTCAAAGGTTAGCAAAATAAATTCTAAGTGTTGGAATCCAAATGGGTCCGGATTCAGATATGGTCCGAAATTGGATTAGGTTCGAACCAGAGTTGGGTTCGAACTTAATTGTTGTTCGAATTTAGACATGGATCCGAAATAAGGGTAAAATATTGCCAAAAACTTATAAATTTTGGTTTTACGAAATTAAACAATTATTGACACGACGTGTTGTTACAACTGACTTACAGGTCCCTTGTGGTGTTGTTTAACCCACAGTGGGGTACTTTGTGGATCCGGTTGAAACTCCGAGGAGAAATAATATTGCTTAAAGTTTAATAACGCACCCACTTTGAGTACATTAGATTTCGCATGTTTATATTTGTTTTATGTTAGCTATTGCCTGCTGAGACATGTTGCTTCATATTTCGTTTGGAATTCTACTAACTTGCGTAGATTTAGATGCACATTCATACTTGTTGCATGTCCGTTCGTTTGTTGTGCATCTAGTGATGGACCGGTGGGTCGCATCAATTACTCCGATGTTACTGCGCTATATGACCCGGAGCGGATCCCTCCGAGGTTCTGGTAGGCAGTAAGTCATCCCCGATGGTATGGTTGTCTCAGATGGTGTGTTTTATTCCAAGCTTTGGGCTCGAAGGAGCTGCGGCTCTTGTTCCGTACTTGGTGTACGAAGAGGGTATACGATGTTTGTCATCGGTGTTACTCTTGGGGCTTCATAAAAATTTATAAAATGCGTAATCTGTGTATTCACTAAGCATTCGCTTATCCCTCAGTTGTTTATTTTTACAGGAAAAGGGAAGTCTGCTGTCGGACCTTCTAGCTAGGTTGTTGTGAAGTTCTTGAAAGATATCTACTACTTAATCGGTAATTGTGCTTTGGGACAATGTTGTAATATATTCTTGATGTTATAATATTGAATTGAGTATGTAGACTTAGATTTGGTACCTTGTAGCACCGTAGGGTGTTTGACATTGTTGTATTACTTTATTTATGTATTTTTAATTCTTCCGCGCTTTAGATAAGTTATCAGATCATTATGTTATTGTATATTGGTGATTAATCCTGCGTGTCTTGTAATTGGTGGTTAATGTGGCAAGGGTGTCACAAGATCCATGAGTACCGCTGGCACATCAGGAAAAACCGAATGGTATCACCTGAAACTCGTAATCACCATAACGAGTTCTGAAAGCCGTTTTCGGAACATCCTGATCACGTACCTTAACCATATTATATCTTGACCGCCAGTCAATCTTTGAATAGAATCTTGATCCTTGCAGTTGGTCAAATAAGTCACCGATTTTGGGGAGAGGGTATCGGTTCTTGATGGTTAATTTATTCAGCTCACGATAGTATATACACAACCTAAAAGATCCAACATTTTCTTAACGAACAAGACCGGAGCTCCCTATGGTGAGGAATTTGGTCGAATGAATCCTTTATCTAAACGCTCTTGTAGCTGATTTGGATAATTCTTGCATATTTGATAGGGCTAATCGGTAAGGTGCTCGTGCCACAGGTGCAGCTCCAGGCACCAAGTAAATCTGAAATTCTACTTGCCTAGGTGGTGGAAGTCCATGCAAGTCTTCAGGAAAGACTTTGGGGTAATCACGGATCACAGGAATCTCTTCGATTCGCTTCCCCTTAGACTCTTTCTCCATCATGTGAACTTAAACTGCTTCACATCCCCTTCGGAGGCACTTCAGAGTTCTTAAATGTGACACCCTTGCCACATTAACCACCAATTACAAGACACCCAGGATTAATCACCAATATACAATAACATAATAATCTGATAACCTAATTAGAGTGCGGAAGCATTAACATAAATAAATAAGTAATTCAACAGTGTCAAACATCCTACTGTACTACAAGGTACCGGATCTAAGTCTACATACTCAATTCAATTATTACACATCCAGAATATATTACAACATTGTCCCAAAGCACAATTACCGATTGAGTAGTAGATATCTTCCAAAACTTCACTCACGACCTAACTAGAAGGTCCGGCAGCAGATTTCCCTTTTCCTATAAAATTACAACAACTGAGAGGTAAGCGAATGCTTAGTGAATACAAAGATTACGCATTTTATAAATCTTTATGAAGCCCCAAGAGTAACACCGATGAAAAACATCGTATACCCTCTTCGTACACCGAGTACGGAACCAGAGCCGCAACCCCTTCGAGCCCAAAGCTCGGCATAAAACATACCATCTGAGACAAACGTACGATCGGGGATGACATACTACCTACCAGAACCTCGGAGGGATCAGCTCCAGGTCATATAGCGCAGTAACATCGGAGTAATTGAAGCGACCCACCGGTCCATCACTAGATGCACAACAAATGAACGGACATGCAACAAATATGAATGTGCATCTAAATCTACGCAAGTTAGTAAAGTTCCAAACAACAATTGAAGCAACACGTCTCAGCAGGCGAAAGCTATCATAAAACAGATATAAACATGCGAAATCTACTGTACTCACAGTGGGTGCGTATTTAAACTTCAATATTATTATTTCTCTTTGGAATTTCAACCGGATCCACAAAGTACCCCACTGTGGGTTAAACAACACCACAAGGGACCTGTAAGTCAGTTGCAATATTACCTCATGTCAATAACTTGTTTAATTTTGTAAAACCAAATTTTATAAGTTTGCAACATTTGATCCCCATTTCGGATCAAAGATAAATTCAAACCTCTACTAAGTTTGAACCCATCTCAGGTTCGAACCTATTCCTTTGAATATCTTTTGTTATTTTATGCGTTGTCTATGTGTTTCATTCAATATATTCGAGCTTAGAAAGTGGGTTTCAATTTTTTTAGGCATCAAATTCGAATTTCGGGGCTAAATTCGAACCCCATTCGAATTTAGGGGCTAAATTCGAACCCTATCTCGAATTTAGGGGTTAAATTCGAACCCTATGATGTTAAATTCGAATACATACTCGAATTTAGTACAAAAATCGAGTTTGTTCTTGCATTTCGACTTTGTTCTTGGCCTTCTTGAATTTGTTCATATTTACAGCTTAAATCATACATTTCTAACTCTAGAAATCACGAATATGTTAAGTATTAAGCCTAGTTTCGATTCTATTACACATACTCTATCATATTCTAGCTAAAGCTCAAGCAAATTAGCTTTATTCACACAAGAAATGATAGATTCGAATTTCTATTCTTAAAACCGAAAATATAACAGCTTAAAAAGGTAGATTCTTATCTCAAATTCGAACGAAATCACGAATGCAACCGTAGATTGTTATAGTACTCCTCGAGATCTTTCCAATGACGTATAGAACTCGACAATCGGCCGGTCGGTTTGAGAGAGAAGGTAGAGAGAAGGTAGAGAGAATTCTAGAGAGAGAGTCTAGAGAAAGAGAGAGTAAATGGTGAAAATGAAAGGCATTTGGCCTTTTTATTCCCATCTTTCCCCATTTTGCACATTTCACCCCTCAACTTAACCGGTTCCATAAAATATTGATTTATTCTTAGTTTTATCATTACTAACTTTTATAATTTATAATATTCCATAATAATAATTCAGAGTTCTCAATTTTCTTAAAATAACAACAAAGTTTTAAATATCCCAAATACATAATCATTGCTCATAATTCAACTTAATTATAAATTATCCATCTAAATAAATCTGAATTACAGTAATTGATTTCGAGGATGTTACAACATGGGCTCCACCACACTCTAACTTCGTCCTCGAAGTTATTTGACTTCAAACAGCTGCGGATATTTCCTTAACATGTCAGTTTTCGTTTCCCATGTATGATTGGCTCCCTTATGATGCTTCCAACGTACAAGCACCATTTCTATCTCTTTGCTCCTCAACTTCTTTATCTTTGTATCTAACACACACTCCGGCTCTTCAACATACCGGAGCCTTTCATCAACTTGCAGCTCAGTGTGGTCTGCCCAATCCTCATTTCTAGTATTAAACGATTTCCTGAGATTCCCAACATGAAACACCGGGTGTATGCCCGACATCTCTTCAGGCAATTCCAAACGGTATGACTAATTTCCTACTTTCTCGGTTATCTTAAATGGTCCGACAAATCTCGGAGCCAACTTTCCTCTTTTCACAAATCGTGTAACACCTCTCATAGGTGACACTTTCAAATAAACCCAATCATTCACCTCAAAATTGATTGGTTTCTACCTTCTATCGTAATAACTTTTCTGACGATCCTGGGGCCGCCTTCATGTTCTGTCTAATCAACTGTATCTTCTCATTTGTTTATTGAAGCAATGCCGGCCCAGCAATCGGTGTTTCACCAGTTTCTCTCCAACAAGTAGGAGTCCTACACCTTCTCCCATATAAAGCCTCAAATGGCGCCTTCTTTATCGTTGCGTGATAGCTGTTGTTATACTAAAACTCTATCAGTGGTAGATGATCGTCCCAATTGCCACCGGGATCCAATATACACGATCACATCATATCTTCAAGTGTTAGGATAGTCCTTTCACTTTGACCATCGGTTTGCGGACAGTATGCGGTACTCATAGTAATCCTTGTGCCCAATCCTTCTTGCAAAGCTGACCAAAAATTTGAAGTAAATCGACTATCTCAATCCGATACTATGGACTTAGGCACTCCATGCCTAGCAACTATCTCATCCATATAAATGTGAGCCAATCTTTCAAGCGAGTAACTTTCTCTAATGGTATAAAGTGAGCCGAGTTAGTCAATCTATCCACTATTACCCAAACTGCATCGTGTTGACGCTTAGTTTTCGGCAGTTTCGTAACGAAGTCCATAGTGATGTGTTCCCACTTCCATTCCGGAATGGGAAGCGGTTGCAGACTGCCATAAGGTTGCTGATGTTCGGCTTTCACAAGCCGGCAAGTCCTACATCGTTCCACGTACTGGCCGATATCCTTCTTCAATCCCGGCCACCAAAAGTCCGCTTTTAACTCATTGTACATCTTTGTGCTTCCGGGATCTACAGAAAAACTTGGATTGATGTGCCTCTTCAATGATCACTCGTCTCATTCCACCAAATTTCAGCACCCAGATCCTTCCATATACCCCTTTCAGTCCTTATTCACTAGTGTCCATAATCTTAATCTGCACTCAGCACCAACATTTTCATCTTTCAAAGCTTCTTCCTGAGCGGCCTTAACATCATTTATAATGGTAGACATTAACATAGTAGACGTCATCATGTAGCAGCAATCCTTAGCATAAGCTTTTCGGCTCAAGGCATCGGCTACCACATTAGCCTTTCCGGGGTGATAAAGGATTTCGCAATCATAATCCTTTATAAGTTCCATAGATCGTCTCTACCTCATATTGAGTTCTTTCTGGCCGAAAATGTATTTCAAACTCTTATGGTCCGTGTAGAGTTGACACTTAGTCCCGAACATATAGTGTCTCCATAACTTCAAAGCAAATGTAACCGCGGTCAACTCCAAATCATGAGTTGAATAATTCTTCTCATGTTGCTTTAACTGTCTCGAAGCATATGCTATTACCATTCCACGCTGCATCAGTACAGCGCCTAATCCCAATCTCGATGCATCAGTGTATACTACAAAATCCTCATTGCCCTCTGGTAGAGCAAGTATCAGAGCTTCACTTAGCATCTTCTTCAAGATATCGAATGCCTCTTGTTGTACTGTTTCCCATACAAACGGTGCATTCTTCTTTGTCAATGAAGTTAAAGGAACTGCAATCTTTGAAAAGTCCTTTATAAATCTCCTATAGTAGCCCGCCAGTCCAAGAAAACTCCTAACTTCTGTAGCTGAATGAGGCGGTTCCCAATTCTTTATCGCTTCTACCTTAGCCGGATCTACTGAAATCCCAGCCCCTGAAATCACATGTCCTAGAAACTGTATCTGTTGTAGCTAAAACTCACACTTTGAGAATTTGGCATACAACCTTTCCTTTCTTAAAAACTCCAATAATTCTTTTCGGTGATCAGCGTGCTCACCCTCAGACTTAGAGTACACCAGAATGTCATCAATAAACACGATTACAGACTTGTCTAACATCGGTCTGCACACTCTATTCATCAAATCCATAAAGACAGCTGGGCCATTGGTTAACCCGAAAGGCATAACCAAGAACTCGTAATGCCCATAACGTGTCCTGAAAGCTGTCTCCCGTACATCTTCTTCTCTTACTTTCAACTGATGGTATCCCGACCTCAAGTCAATCTTAGAGAACACACTAGCCCCATGCAACTGATCAAATAAGTCGTCTATCTGTGGCAGCGGATACTTGTTCTTAATGGCCACCTTATTCAGCTCCCGGTAATCAATGCACATTCGCATTGTGCCATCTTTCTTCTTCACAAACATTACCGGAGCTCCCCACGGTGATGAACTCGGTCGAATGAAGCCCTTGTCCAACAACTCTTGAAGTTGTTTCATCATCTCTTGCATCTCGGTAGGAGCAAGACAATAAGGAGAACGAGCTACCGGTGCAGCTCCAGGGATGAAGTCAATTCTAAATTCCACTTGTCTCTCAGGCGGCACGCCAGACAAGTCTTCCGGAAACACATCCGGGAATTGTGAAACAACAAGCACATCGGCCAAAGTCCTCTTCTCAGCCTTAGCATCAATCGCATATGCTAAGTAAGCGTCACACCCTTTTGCAACAAGCTTTCGAGCTTTTGCAATAGTCAGCAAACACAGATCCCCGCTTCTCCTATCCCCGTATATACATATCTCACGTCCCTCTGGAGTAGTTATCTTTATCATACGATTCTTACAAACTATGTGGGCTTCATTTTCGATCAACCAGTCCATCCCGACAATCACGTCAAACTCGCTGAACTCTATCGGAATCAGATCTAAATTGAAGACTACATCTTCAATTACTAATGTGCAATTACGGTGTACGTGATCTACCTTTACTAGAGTGTTGCTAGCAGTTTCAATATCAAGTATAGCAGACATCCTAGACAGTGGCATAGCAAGTCGTTGTGCAAAAACAGTAGACACGAAAGAGCGGTTGGCACCCGAATCAAAAAGAACTCGTGCAGGCAAGGAATTTACAATAAACGTACCCGTGACCACCTCCGGATTTTCCCTAGCTTCCTCTGCCGTAATCTGAAAAGCACGAGCCGGTGCCCTTTGTGGCTGGTTCCGGCGGTTGACTGAACCACCACTAGATCCTCCAGATGATCGAGTCGATGATGGAGCAGCAGCTGCTGGAGCATTCATCCTACTTTTCCTACTATAGTGTCCCCACACCCCACACTTATAGTAAGCATCACCTTTTCGTGGACACTCGCTCTAAAAATGGCCCAATTCTCCATAGCAAAAGCAAGCGCGTCCGTTAGTACACTTGCCAAAGTGTTCCAGATGACACTTATTGCAATACTGCGGCTCGGTGTTGATGGAATAGGCACGAGCACGACCAGAAGAACCAGACTGTCGGCGATATGACTGTTGAGGTGAGTACTACGACGATCGGGAAGATCCCGAGTATCCTCCCTCACGCTGGCGCTTCGGCGGTAACGGCTGTGTCGGGTTGGTGGAAGCAGCAGCGGACCCAATTGAGTAACCCGACATAATCAAAATCTGTTCTAAATTTCTGGCAGCCTCAAGTAAACCAGCAAATGTAGGGTAACGGACGTTGCTCATGACCCTTCTAATCTCAATATCCAGACCAGCCTCGAACCTGGTCACCTTCCTTTCCTCAGTATCGACTTGATGCGGCGCAAACAAACTCAGCGTAGTGAACTCCACAGCATACTGGGACACAGTCTTAGTCCCCTGATTCAAGGCCATGAACTTTGCCTCCAGTCTTCGGCGCTCATCAACCGGACAATACTGCTGAGTGAAAAAATCAGTGAACTCGGCCCACGTCATGAAAGCAACTTTCTCCAAGGTTAAAGCATTAACCATGGAATTCCACCACATGATTGCGTCATTAGTGAACATCACAGTATCATACCAAACCATGTCCTTCTCACCACAGTCGTTGATTCGGAATGTCCGTTCGGTTGCCGTTATCCATTCGAGTGCAGCAACAGCGTCTCCCAGTCCATTGAATTCTACAGCACCATTTCCTTTGAAATCCTTAAAACGACAGCCTCTAGGTTTGTTAGATGACCCAGTATTGTCATCTTGTTCCTCATTGTTGCCCCCTTCCTTTTCCTTGTTCTTTCTCTTATCCTCCCTTCTCTTAGCTTCGGCCTCATCTCGAGCCCTAAACTGATCTTGAATCATTTTGTTGTGCTCAGCCATCATGGCTAGCATCATCTCCCTTGTTTCTTCAGGTGTCATTCCTCCTCCAGACATGTTTTGAAAATATAAACATATAACTTGTTTAGTAACATGTCATTAATTTAAAGACACCACCCCATTTGTCCCGTATGATAGTCAATCCCTATAATTA
>JAANYP010003570.1:0-184284 GCA_020465985.1 Centrapalus pauciflorus | reverse complement strand
TATAACGCCCCAAGACTGTTAGGGACAGTCAACCCGCACGATCCCTTATCGCCACTCACCGTTCGTATGGAACTCATCACGGACCCTTGGAATCGGTCTAATATCTCATACACAACACATATAAAGGATAGAATTATACCTGAGGTTCACGTCCCTGCCTCATATATATAACACGCATAATATAGGACTACACAACTAAAACATAAAAGACGCGTGAGTTGGAAAAGAACTCGAGAATACGGCAGGGCCTGTATCAGGGTCGCTCCTGTGCTACTGGGTTATTGCTAATCACTGCTGCGTGCGGTGTATTCTCCGGGAGTGGTCCCCACAGGGATTGTGTTACTGTGCAGATCTCGTACTCGTGTTACTATACCTTATTGGGGAACAGGAGCAGGGACAGGCACAGGGAATGTGTGTGCTACATGTTATGTGTTTATGTGCAGTGTCTAACCCTCACATGCTCATGAGCTTTTTAGCTCATGTCTTCGAGTCTAACATGTTTAGAAAATCAGAAGGGATCTCAACAGTAGCCGCCGAGATAGGGTCGGGGATTGACTTGAAGATCTGTAAGTGTTCTGTGTTTTTTTTAGAATTGCATGTGATAGTTGTTTTGGGATGTTATGTGGTTTAATATGGATTTGCGAATGTACCGGATTGTAAAGCTATGGTTAACCTTTGTGAATAAAGTTTTAAATTGTTGGTGATCTGCATTATCCTATGACATGTGTATCATAGACTACCTGCAATATTGCCACTTATGATATTGTGTTGACGTGGCAAATCTGGGACCAGGAGGGGTGTTACATGATGGTATTAGAGCTTGCGGTTTGAAGCTTGAGTATCGCTAGGGGATGCTTGACTTAAACCTTGTTCCGATCCACGGGGGATCATTTTGAGATTTATATTATTGGATTATCCGACCTAGCTGATTGTGTGACGCTGGGTGCTTTGGTTATGGTATTTAACTATTTTGATTTGTGCAGATCATTATGGCAGATAGGGAGAGGGTTTCGACGCGGGTAAGCCGACGGGTGATGAGTACATCCTCAAGTCAGAGCTATAAGAGGTCCTCACAGAATTCTACAGACAACAACGGGAACAAGAGCGGGATCAGGGTCAAGGTATGGGACCGGTTGTCCATCCTACTGGGACTGAGTCAGGGGGTGGTGCTTCTTCATCTTCTCAGCGAGGTGGGTCCTATAAGGCTTCATGACAGGAGCCCCACCTCTGTTTCGGGGTGACGGTGTGCCGGGGTCAACTATTGCCTGGGAGAGAGAGATCGAGGCAGCCTTTCGGGTAGCCCATGCGGATCCTCGAGACATGGTTGGTTACGCAGCGTATCAGTTACGGGGCGGAGCGTCTCAGTGGTGGAAATCGATTGAGTCATCAATGACACAGTCTGCAGCGTATGCCATGACTTTTGAACAGTTCAGGGCCGTTTTTGAGTTGCTATATATCCCAAGAGATGAGAGACAAGAGATGGAGCGCTGGTTTCTCCATTTACAGCAGGGCAGTATGATAGTCCAGCAGTACTTCGACTGATTTAACGAGTATCCGCAGTTTGCGCCACAGCAGGTCGACACCGAGAGCCGAAAGACTGATGCGTTTATTGATGGTCTTCAGTCTAATATCCGAGATTTTGTGGGGCTGCATGATACCCCTACTTTTTCCAGAGCTCTTGAGATGGCCCGCATGAGGGAGCGCGGAGATACTTAAGTAGAGGGAGCAGCCCTCTTCTCAGAGACGGCGGACTGGGACATCTGAGCAGTCGTCGAGTGTGTGGAGGTCCTCTAGGGACGCTCCAGTGATCAACATCCAGATCAGTGGCAATTTTCGAGACAGGGTTTGGGCAAGGGTCTGGTCAGAGGTAGGACAGAGATAGGGGTACAGATCGCATATCGAGGCGACAGGGTCAGAGTCAGGGATCGGGGTCTCAGAGTCAGAGCAGTGTGGGACAGAGATCCAAGCATCAGGCAGCGGGGTTGAGAGTTCTTACGGGGATCGGGAGTGCCCGAAGTGTCACCGGCGACATTCGTGGTAGTGTTTGTCAGATCAGCCTCATTGCTTTAGATGTGGTCTCCGAGGGCATGCCGCGTCATTGTGTACAGTCTCCGAGCCATTATGTTTCCGATGTGGGAGGCCGGGGCACCGTGTTAGGGAGTGTCCCGAGCGGGGACCGGCAGTTCAAGGGGCCAGTTCGAGCTGGGCCAGGGCAAAGCCGTTGTCGCTAGTCGCCGAGATTCAGTTCTGAAGGGCCGAGGATGGGTATATCATGCGATTGTAGAGGAGGCACGGGACGCCACAGACGTCGTTTTGGGTACGTACATTCTGAACGGACTTCGAGCCCGTGGTTTGTTTGATTCCGAGGCGGAGAGCTCCTACGTATCTGTTACCTTTTGTGCATATTTTAGTGTGTCTTCTTCTCCCATATCTGTTTCTTTGATTGTCGAGAGGGTCGATGTGAGTAACATGTTACTAGGTCGGGTATATCGTGATTGTGTTTTAGAAATAGATTCCCATCAGTTTATGATCGACTTGCTGCCGATCGAGATCAGTACTTTCAATGTGATTGTGGGTATGGACTGAATGACTGCTAGACAGGCTGATATTCTGTGTGCTAAGAAAATCATTTACATACCCATTTCTAATAGTGAGAGTGTTACAGTGTACGGGGAACGTTGTAATTGTGTCTATGGCCAGGGCTCATTCGTGAGTTCCCTGAGGTATTCCGAGAGGAGTTGCCTGGGTTACCGCAAGATCGCCAACTGGAGTTTCACATAGATCTTGTTCCTGGGGCGGTACCGATTGCTAAGACGCCTTATAGGCTGGCACCGACAGTTATGCGAGAGTTGATGTCTCAGTTTTCAGGAACTGTTAGATCGTGGATTCATCCTTCCAAGTTCATCACCGTGGGGAGCGCCGGTGTTGTTTGTGAAAAAGAAGGAGGACAGCCTGCGGATGTGTATCGACTACAGGGAGTTGAATAAAGTGACGGGGAAGAACCGTTATCCGCTTCCACGTATCGACGACTCGTTTGATTAGCTCTAGGGGTCGAGCTTCATCTTCAAGATTGACTTGCGATCTGGGTATCATATTTGAGGGTTAGAGACGAGGATGTGCCGAAGATAGCGTTCTAGACTCGTTATGGGCATTACGAGTTCCTTGTGATGCCGTTCGGCTTGACTAACGCACCCGCGACTTTCATGGATTTGATGAAGAGGGTGAGTAGAGCTATGTTGGATATATTTGTGATCGTGTTCATCGATGACATCCTGAATTACTCGAGGAGCGCGGGAGACCAGGAGCAGCACCTCCGAGAGGTTTTAACTGTGCTGCGCAGGGAGAAATTGGACGCGAAGTTCTCCAAATGTGAGTTTTGGCTGCGTGAGGTACAGTTTTTGGGGCATGTGGTCAGTGCAGAAGGCATTAAAGTGGATCCATCCAAGATTGAGGCAATGATGAGTTGGGAGCCTCCGAAGTCAGTACCTGAGACTCGTAGTTTTCTGGGTCTCGCCTGGTATTATAGGCGCTTTATCCAGGGCTTTTCGAGGATTGCCTTGCCGTTGACGAGATTGACACGACAATCCGTATCGTTTGAGTGGTTCGAGGATCAGGAGCGTCCATTCAGAGAATTGAAGATCCGGTTGTGTCAGGCTCGAGTGTTGGATTTGCCAAAGGGTACCGACGATTTCGTGGTATATTGTGATGCTTTGGGATCTGGGTTGGGCTGTGTTATGATGCAGCGAGGGAAGGTGATCGCTTATGCTTCAAACCAGCTGAAGACTTATGGAGAGAACCATACTGTGCATGATTTAGAGTTAGACGCCATCGTGTTCGCGTTGAAGATCTGGCGGCATTATCTGTATGGATCTCGGTTTATTGTGTATACCGACCATAAGAGCCTTCAGTACCTGTTCAGCCAGACGGATCTGAACATGCGACAGCGGCGTAGTCTTGAGTTGTTAAAGGACTACGATTGCGAGATCCAGTACCACCTGGGTCGGGATAATGTGGTAGCTGATGCGCTGAGCCGTAGGGCATGCGGCCAGACTATGATTTCCAGGGCTTCGAGGCTTGAGATTACCTCGACATTGATAGACAGTCCGAGATTGGCGCAACAGGAAGGCCTGCGAGGGATAATGTGAAACGGGAGCGTTTGACATGGCAGCTCGAGACGCTGATCAGGGACGATCGAGGTTGTATTTGTTTCATGATAAGGTCTGGGTCCCAAGGGTTGGGAATCTGCGGCAGTTGATATTTGATAAATCGCACCGATCGAGGCTATCCGTGCATCCAGGGAGTACCAAAATGTATTGTGACCTTCGTGACTTAGCCAATAACAATAGCTATCATGCCACGATCAAGATGGCTCCGTTTGGGTTACTGTATGGGGGCAAGTGCCTGATCCCAGTGTGTTGGGGCGAGGTCGGTGAGCGACCTATTAGCGGGCCGGAGCTACTGCAAGAGGCTAGTGATAAGGTGGCTGTGATTCAGGAGCATATGAGGGTCGCCCAGAGCCGTCAGATGAGCTATGCTGACCGTCGTTTGAATGAGCCGGAGTTTAGTGTTGGGGATCGGGTTCTGTTGAAAGTGTCGCCGTGGAAAGGGGTTATCCGGTTCAGACACCGTGGGAAGCTGCGTCCGCGGTATATCAGGCCATTCGAGATCATTGCAAGAGTCCGAGATCAGCCCTATCGACTGCGATTGCCTCCAGAGTTAGCCGGCGTGCACGATACCTTTCACGTGAGTCATCTCTGGAAGTGTCTGGCTAAAGATGATCAGTACGTGCCATTATCCGAAATTAGAGTCGATGATCAGCTGCGATATGTGGAGCAGCCTGAGGCCATTACCGATAGAAAGATCAAAAACCTGAGGAATACAGAGATTGCCTTTGTACTCGTTCAGTGAAGATGCCATCGAGATATCCTCAGTTGTTTCAGAGCTCGAGTTAGATTTCGGGACGGAATCCCTTTTAGAGGGGAGGATTTGTAACATCCGTCTTTTGGACCTGGTACGTGGAATTATTTTAGTGGATAAATATTCTATTAATTTTGGGTTGCTCTAATTATATCCCGTTTCGTGGATTGATACATGTCGGGATTGGGATTACGTGTCTCCGGGTTATAATTTTAGTGGAATAATTATATATTTGGGATCACGGGATTAAATGGGTTGAATGGGTATTAATATTGAAAAAGTGATATCGGGTTCGGGTTAATGGGTTCGGGACCGCCTAAAATAAAGAAGTTTATGTACATGTTCCCCTTTTCTCTCCTTCTTCATTGAGTTGGGTTTTGTTTGAGTTTCGGGGTTCGGTTGGTATTTCGAGTCGGGTCTTGATTGGGTTTGGGTTCGTGGGGTCGTTTGGGTCTGGGTTGGTTACGCGTTGTTATGATTCTGTGATATGGGCTAATTGGGATTGGGATTAACTGTTAGACTCCATGTGTTACAGGGACGAGCGGACAATGAGCCGGGTTTGATCTGGGAGGCCAAAGTTCAGGGAACCAGTCTGGTGAGTACTCGAGTTCTTTTCCAAACGCGCGCCGTCTTTTTTGATTTTAGCTGTGTAGCTGTATTGTGCGTGTTATATATATGAGACATGGGACGTGAACCTCAGGTATAATTTTATCCTTTATATGAGACAGGGACGTGAACCTCAATTTGGACTTAGAGCTAGTCTACAATGTTTGGCTCAATTTGCTGACATAGATACGCCATTGCTCAATTTCCTAACTTAAAGCTAGTCCATTGCTCAATTTGCTGACCTTAGAGCTAGTCTATTATGCCACGGATATCCAGGTGAGGTCAAATGAAAAGATGGTCAAATTGATAAGGATCAATATATCTCCAACATAGCATATATTCAAAATCTCATCCCAATGTGAATGAAGCATGTAATGATATGACCACCAACATACAAGACACATTATTAATATAAGTACTCACAGTGTACGGTTAGCTCAGTTTGTTAAGGCAGTCAACCTAAATTATGTTGTCAAATAGCCTCGATTGATGCAATCACCTAAACATGTATAAACAGGTTGTCTATTATTCCATTCATTATCACATTCTTGGACCCATCACACCCCGTCTTTTAGCGTTACTAAATGAAAGAAAAAATTAAGTTTCTGGGCTCATCATCCGAAGTTCTGATCCTACTTGGGCCGAGCCCCATCTGAAGTTTGAATCAAAATAAGAGAGATTGGAACTAACTGGGTGCGACTCACCGAGTGAGGTCTGACTCACCGGGTTGACCCATCCGAGGTTAAGACCCCCGCCTCCCAAGAGTCTGGTCCGAAGTTTGGGTTATGACCCATCCAAAGTTTGGGTCCACCATATCCGATGTTCGGACAAAGGGTCACCGAAAGTTCATTACTTAGAAGAAGTTTGGTTACGACCTGCAGGCGACCCGACGTCTCTCCGAGTCGAGGTCAGTTGTGCAGTACAGTACCTACAGGTTTAATACACACAACCACCAAAACTGATGTACATTTTATCTAAATAGTTGGGACCTATTACCCACCATATATATATATATATATATATATATATATATATATATATATACACACACACACACACATAGACACACATATATATACATATCATTGTTACATCTTAAGTTGTGATAGTTTCAGCGTTCATTCTGTAATAACAATACCTAGGTTTCTAGCAAATATGTAAGGATTCAAATTTATGTGTAAATGGGTTAAAAGACCTAAAAGGTCAACCCATGGGTTATGGTTTGGTATTTGAATTCATATCTTTACTTTGCTTATAAATAGATTGTTTAGGGTTTTTCTATGTAATGTTGAAGCATTGTACGTATTCAAGTTTTGCAGACTTTAAACTTAATCATAAACTGCAAATTTCTTTAAAGGTATTATCATATTCAAATTATTGTTCTTAATATTCTTCATGTTTTTGGTGAATATATGATGATTAATGAATGCTTGCTATAATCTGGGAATTACAATTGGTATCAAAGCCTAAAGGTTGGTTTTAAAGTGTTTACTTTTTTTGATTTTCGATCATATGCATGAATATTCTGAAAAAAAATTTTAAATATTGTTTGACTTCTTGATTGTTCTTCGAAGAAATCCCTATATGATCTTTAAAATCAAAATCTGAACTATTTATGGTTAAATCTTGTCTGATATATATTCCTTCGGGTGAACATCATACTATTTAATCACGAATTCGTGAAAGAAAGTATACTTAATCCTGAATAATCATTCAGATCTGTACTTAATTCTTGTAAAATTTTTAGAAATTACGAATTGTTCATAATTCTTAGTTCTACCCGAGAGTTATAACTCTTGGATATAACTATCCATTGTTTCAGCTGTGCAAATTTTTCTAAGTGTTATTACTACTCATGCTTTATCCGAGAGTTGAAACTCTCGGATCATACTGCTTGATCCTTGCCACTTAACTTTTGTCTAAGTCTTCATAGGCACGTCTGAGTGTTACAACTCTCGGATCACAAGGCACACACAAAGCACTTTAAATTTTCGAAGTCCTTAGACCTCAGTTCCATCCGAGAGTTACAACTCTTGGATATAGCTTCATCCGAAAGTTATATCATTTACACACTTAGAATATTTTTAAGTCTCACTTTGCTGTGTGTGTTCTTTAAAGTAATAAGCACTTACCAACCTCCATCAAAAGAAGCTTTCAACATGAATCACGATACTCTAGCTATGGGATCAGACGTTAGGCCTCCAACCTAGAACCATGGATGCTATAGTCAGTGGAAATCCCGATTTCTCACCTTCATTGAACGTCGTGACTTGGCTGACGCCATTCTCGATTTGATCTACAACGGTCTAGCAAAATTCAATCAAGCTCTTCCGCCCGATGCTGACCCCGGAATGGCTGCCAGTGATAATGTAGTTCTCACACTTGCTCAACGGAACCGAAAGAAGGTTGTAGAATAACACGTTCATTCATCGTCCAGGCTATACCAGATGAAATATATATCAGCATAGATAGTTTTAAGACTGCTCGTGAGATTTGGGAAGAGATTGAGAGGCAGATTCAAGGAAATGATCGGAATGCTAAACAACGTGAAGCAAATGCTCTCAACAGCTATGATATGTTCTCTAGAAAAGATGGTGAGCCTCTTGAGACCACGTATCATCGGTACTGCATGCTAATGAACAAACTCCGTAAGAATGAAGTTCAGAAGTCTCAAGTTAAGTTGAATAGAAAGTTCGTAAACTTGTTAAAACCCGAATGGAAACAATTCGTGTGGTTGATCCGAAAAATTAATGACATCAGCAGTCACGATCTATTTGATAGCCTGGTGGTCTATCTACCAGAATTCTCTGGTAACTCCAAAACCAAAAAGGGAGATGAACCTACCACATCTGACTCTCTAGCACTGTTCATAGATTAAAGACATAAGTCATCAAAAGTTGCTAAAGTTCTTAAACTTCTTTCTGAGTCCTTTGAGTCCGATACCGATGAAGCTGACACTGATCCCGAACCAATGAAACTTCAGAGACAAATTGCATTGCTCATAAATGCCTTTCATAAAAAGTATCTGAAGACGTCAAACAAACTCCAAAGAGAAGTGAAAAGTAAGAAGTATGACGACAAGAAGGAAATAGCTGAGAAACCAAAGATAGAAGAACGAAAGACTGATGACAAGGAGAAAGGGTGCTTCAACTGTGGAAAGCCAGACCATTTTTACCCGCGAATATCGTCTTCCAAAGCAGAAGAATGAGAATTATTAAAGACGAAGCACAATCTCGCTAAGCAAAGAAATGTCGGTCCCGCTTTGTTTGCAGAAGAAGAACACTGTCTAGAAGACACTGATGATGAAGAGAATGCTGCAGATCCCATGTGCTTCATTGCCGATGTTCAACCAGGAGAAGCTACAACAAAAGCATCAGAAGTCTCCCTGATGGCTTAGAATGTTGGTATAAGCAAGGAATCATCCACAAACGATACAGAGGTAAGTATTCTTCCTGAAGAATTTCTTGCAGAATTAAAAGTGTTAAGAAAAGAGGCCAAAAGGTTAGGTGTTTTTCAAGATGCCCTTAGAAATTCTCAAAACGAAAAGTCTGATTTGAAAACTAACATCTTAGTGTTACAAGAAGAAGTTTCTAAGGCTAATAACGAGAAAAAGGATTTTGTCTACCAGAATGTATGAATTAGAATACGATCATCAAATGCTTAAGTTAGATAAATCTGACTGCGTTCAAAAATATGAGTTTCTCTTGTCTGAAAGAACGAAATTCCGAGAAAATCTCAAAGACATGGAAGATAGATTTAATAAACGTGGCAAAATGGATTAGGGTTCACTGGTCCTAGAGTCATGGAAGAAATGATCAACAAAAAGAAAAGTCCACTATATTATGTTGATACCATGGGTCGGGGATTTATAATGCCCTATAACAAGACTTGGCCAGAAGTGTTAGCCGAAGAAAAAGAAAAACGAGCAAGATCTGATATAAAACAAATTATATTTGTTTATGATTGGTTAAATCACGACACTCTCCAAGGAAAATTAGAAAATTCGTTTAGAGAAAAGGAATTTGTTGAACCAAAGGAAATTACAACAATCCGACCTTGCCAAAACCTCGTGAACACATACCATATTCTGTTCTAGAACAACGGGCTTATGATTTAGAACAGATATTGGAAACTACATCACGATATTTTGAGCAAGGAAGGATAGATTATTTAAAGAAAATATCAGATCTAGAAGCTGAAATAGCTTGAATCAACTCTTCTATAGCTAACACCTCACAACAAAATAACAAAATCAATGCCCTTGAGTTAACCTTAAAAGAAACCAAAGAATTGTTTGATACTGACAAAAACAATTTTTTAAGAAAAGAAAATGAGTTTAACAAGGAAAGAAGACTGTTTTCTATTCGGGAACAAAATTTCAAACTCGATATTAAATCATTTGACAAGGAACGAGATCAACTTCTACCCATCACTAAAGACTAGAATCACAAATTCTTTCTAACCAAAGTTTTTCAAATCAAAAGGTTTCTATGATACAATCTCAAGCCACCGACTTAAACTTTGAACTGAGAAAGCAATATCTTATTGAAATAAAGAAAGGCAAAACACTGATGATCGTTCGTGTCATTGACCATATTGGCAAGACTTCCAGAATTGTTCTCGAAAATTCTACTTGTTCCTTTAAAAAGGCGAAGAAGAATTCTATGAAACAAAAGTCGCGCGAAACGATTATTGAGTCTAAATCTGATAACGCTACATTGAAGAATGCCTGAGCAATTACTATTATTTCTAATTCTATAGTTTCCAATCTAAAAAAGACAAATTTGTGGTTGATTCTCATTCTAGTATTGCTTTGGATAAGTGTGATGTTTTGAATGATATTAATGTTAGGAAATATTCTTTTAAGCAGTTGTTTAATTTTGTCCAAACCACCATTTGGTTTGTCTATGCCTACATCGCTAAACTATGCTCCTGAAATCAAACACAATCATCGTCACAAAACTAAACAAAAGGTTAAAAAGGAACCTAACGGACCTGCAAAATACAAGTATGTATGGATTCCTAAGGATTGTCTTCCTGCTAACAACGACATTAAGAGTACATCGTATAAGATCTACGACAATTCAATTCTTCAAAACCTTACCGTAAATGCTAATCAGTCAGGACCCAAATATCATACAGTTTGGGTACCAAAGTTCTCTTAACTTTTTTGCAGGAATGGCTCCTAATCACCTCGGATTAGAACCCGTAGTTCTCTCACTTGGTTTCTGAACAATCAGTTCAAGACCCGGTCTTCAATTGCAACACACACTGATCGGACTTTTGCTTTCAGGCAAACAGTTTATGGATTCTAGACTCTGGATTCTCACGGCACATGACTGGTCGAAAAGATCTTCCTTCCAACTTCACGACATCTGATGGTGGGTCGATAGATTCGGGAACAACGTGGTTGCTCAAATTCGTGGTTTTGGGGGTCTCGAAATGGACAATCTCAAAATAACGCAAGTTTCTTATGTCCAAGGTCTTGGTCACAATCTCTTTAGTATTAGCCAACTTTGTGATAAAGGACTTGAGGTATCTTTCAAATCCACAAGATGCAGTATTCGGTCTCCTACGGGTAAAGAAAATTCTCGCCGGAACTCGACGCTTAAATCTACACCATTGACCTATCCAAAGTCAAAGTCAACAAGTTTATTTGTCTTCTTTCAAAATCATCATTTCAACAGTCTTGGTAATGACACAATAGATTCTCTCATCTGAATTTCAAAAACATAACCAAACTTGCTGCAAATCATCTTGTTCGAGGCCAACCGGATCTGAAGTTCGACAAAGATCAACTGTGTGCAGCCTGTGAAAAGAGATAAATCAAGAAAGCTTCACACAAACCGAAACCAGTACCAAACACTATACAACCCTGGAGTTAATTCACATGGATTTTGTGGTCCAATGCGCATTCAGAGCATCAATGCCAAGAAGTATATAGTAGTGATGGTTGACAACTTCTCAAGATATACCTGGGTAAAGTACCCACGCACGAAGGATGAGACACCCAACTTGATCATTCCCTTTCTGAAATTGACTCAAGTTAATCTTCAACTTAAAACCCAAGCCATCCGTATGGACAACGGTACATGGTTCAAAAACAAGGAACTATCTACATTCCTAGATTCTGTCGGTATAACCCATCAATATTCCACTGCTAGAACCCCACAACAGAAGGGTGTTGTGGAACGACAGAATCAGACCCTTATAGAAGCAACAAGATCAATGATCACATACCCGAAGCTGCCTTTGCACTTTTAGGCTGAAACAGTGGACACTGCGTGTTACACCTAAAATCGATCTATCATAAATAAAAGGTTTGGGATAACACCCTATGAGATTATTAATAAATGTGCACCTAATGTCAAACACTTTCGTGTCTTTGGTTGCAGGCGTTTCATATTGAACGATAAAGATAATCTCGTTAAGTTCGACGCAAAAGGAGATGAAACGGTCTTCATTGGATACTCTAAGAATTCAGCCTCCAATTAGGAGTTCAAAAAGCGTACTAAGACAGTTAATGAGAGTGTGAACATCACATTCGATGATTTAGCTGAGTCCAAAAACATTTCTGTGCAAATCAGCTCAGAACCGGTTCCTCATCACCAGTCTGAATCTTTTCAGACAGCATCTGTATCAACAATTGCCATCTTAAACGGCCAAGATGACATAGACTTAGACATTTTATTTGAACTTTTATATCCAATTCCTAAGTCTAACTCAAATTCTTTATCCGACACAGATACAAATGAAGTCAGTCAAAGTTTATTTAATTCGAATCAATTTGAGCCTACACCAGCTGCTCCAACAGGAGCTAGCCTCTTATCTTAAAGGCTATAAATTTCCTCCTTGAGGAGCAAGGAAGATCATAGGTCAGTATGGAAATGTATCATACTGCAAATCCTGGAATAATGGTTCGACCCCGTCCTTGGCCTCGAGGATTGGCACCCTCTCCTAAAACTCCAACCGGTGTTACTGTGCCTAACCCGAATCCAGAAGTGATTCAAGAAGACTCTACATCAACACGGGCCGATGCTCATCTAAATGATGCAATCCCCAATGAATCACCCAAATCAGCAGACGATCTCGTACCTCTTATGTGAAAATGGTGATTATTCCACCCGGAATCTCAGATCATTGGGGATAAGTACGCTCCGGTTCGAACCAGACGTGTCACAAATGCAGAATGCATGTATGCCACATTCCTGAGTAAGATCGAACGTACAACAACCACTAAAGCCTTACGAGATCCAAACTGGGTGAATGCCATGCATGATGAGCTCCACCAAATGATAGATCCACTATCGACAGCAAATGGATCTTCAAGAGTAAAAGAGACAAGAATGGAATTATCATCTGCAACAAATCCAGACTAATGGTTAAGGGATATCGCCAACAAGAAGGAATCGACTATGATTAGATGTTTTCCTTGTAGCCAGACTTGAAGCAATTCACATCTTCTTGGCATACACAGCTCACAAATACTTCACCATCTACCAAATGGATGTGAAGACTGCATTTCTCAACGGAATTCTAAAAGAGGAGGTGTACATGGACCAACTTGAAGGATTTTTCGATGAGTCTAGACCATCATATGTTTATGCTCTCGACAAATCCCTATATGGTTAAAAACAAGCACCTCGGGCATGGTTTGACAATGTAACTGAATTTCTACTCGATTTTGCTTTCTCCGAAGGTACGGTTGATACAACCTTGTTCATACAACATAAAGGTAATGACATACTAATCATCAAATTTATGTAGACGATATGATATTTTTTTCTACCAAACCTTCACTCTGTGAATAATTTTCAAATCTAATGGAATCGAGGTTCGAGATGAGTATGATGAGGGAAATGAATTTTTTCGTTGGTTTACAAGTCAAACAACTTCCTAACGGGATTCTCATAAATCAGTCAATGTACATCCACGACCCCCTAAAGAAATTTAAGATGGAAATCTGCACTTCTATGAAAACTCCCATGTCGATTTCCTCAAAGCCAGATGCCGATCTAATGGGTAAATCCACTGCCATCACGGCTTACCAAGGTATGATTGGTTCCTTACTTTATTTAATTGCAAGTTGACCAGATATCATGTTTGCTACATATCTGTGTGCTCGTTTTTAAGCTAATCTTAAAGAGTCACACGTGGCTGCCGTTAAACGACTTTTTCGGTATCTAAAAGGCACGCCTGACCTTGGTCTCTGGTATCCGAAAGAAACCAGTTTTGAACTAACTGCTTACGCAGATGCAGATCGTGTAGGTTGTACACATGACAGGAAAAGCACATCAGGTCATTCCAGTTTCTCGGACATGAACTGGCAAGATGGGCATTAAAGAAACAGTACATCGTTTGTCTGTCCACTGCATAAGCCGACTATGTTGCTTTCGGAAGTTGCTGCTCGCAACTACTTTGGATGTCCACTCAACTATGAGACTATGGCTTCAGACTGAACCGCATTCCTATCTACTGCGACTCCATGAGCGCAATAGCCATCACTGGTAATCATGTACAACACTCTCATGCTAAACACATAGATATTCGGCACCTTTTTATAAAAGATCACGTTTAAGAAGGTACCGTAGAATTACACTATGTTAACACAGAAAATCAGATAGCCAATTTGGTCACAGAACCCTTAGATGAAAAACGATTTAATTTTCTAGTGAACAAGTTAGGCATGCTGAATTTATCAACTTAAATTAATTTATAATGCAACATATTTGCAAAGTTTATCTGCTTTCACAAAAGGCAGATTTTCTATTATTTGATGTTACATTATCTAGTAATTTATGTACTGTGTTTATTCATTATAATTCTAGTTTATGCGCAACTCTTCTCTGCTTCATGTTCGTTCGGGACACATCAAGGTAAGTTTTCCGAGTGTTCTTCGTGTTTTATTATGCACACTCAGAGGGGGAAAATTAATTTATTTCAGTGTGTTTATTTAATTGTGTTTACTTTATTTTGGTGTATTTTTAATTTTTTTTCTTTTAATGTTTGTGTTATTTTTTTATATATAAAACAAAACGCCAAAAAAGATTTTTTTTTGTCTAGTTCTTATTGTTTTAAGTGTATTTTAGTATTATGTGTCGTCAAGTTTAATTTTATTTTATTTTTGTGTATCTTTTTCATTTTAAGTTGTATAAGCTCTTTAATAAAACCCAAAAATATTTTCTCTTAGTTTTGTTTCAATTTTTCAGTATTTTTATTATTTTTGTATAATTATTTTTCTTATTTTATTTGTTTTAAATTCCTTTTTAGTTTTTTTTTTATTTTTGATTTTGCTTATTTTCTTTTATTATTAATTTATTTTATTTTTCAAAATTAGTTTTTAAAAACTGGGTCGGGTTCCCCCTTAACATGATGGGGGGAACCGGTTTCAAGCTTCTATAAACCCCCCCTTCATTAAAAACCCTTCTGTTCATCATCTTCTTCATATCAAAACCCTTTGCAAAAGCCTAATGTTACATCATCAATCGGACCTCATTGATGTCTCAAAGCATTTTCGTGAATTAAAGTAAGTTTAAAATAAATATTCTTCACGAAAATGTGTTCCAATGTGTGTTTTTTCTATCATTAAGGTCTCATATTGATGTTTATGGGGTCAGAAACTCGATTTCCTTCTTGGTTAAACAACTCATGGGTTTTTCAAAAATTCACTTTTTGATCCAAAAAGGTTAAAAGTGAAAGTTGTTTGTGGGTTGAGAATAAAAAGGAAAAAATTTCTAAGTATAATAAAGGAATTTACAAGAAAGATAAATTTTTTCTAAGTGTCAAGGGCTTCTCAGTTAAGCTCGAGAGTTGCAACTCGCGTGCACGACTAGCACTTCTTTGGCCCTCAAAAGTTTTTAAGTATAACATGCGGTCAAAGTTATAATCGAGAGTTATCCGCAAGTAACAACATTTCGCCAAATTCCAAAATTTTACTAAGTATAACTCGCGGCTGAGGTTATACCCGAGAGTTACAACTCTCGGGCAAAACTTCAATCGAGATTTCACTCCTTTTTCCATCAATTCTAAAATTTTCTATGGACTTTCTCCATTGCAGTATATCCGTTAGGTAAACTTTTAAAGGCAACTTTTGATCAAAGCATCATCCGAGAGTTACAACTCTCAAATGACACTATATCCGGTAGTTGAGCTTTACTTTATTAAGTCTGGAAACTAAGTCTTGAGCAGACTTGAAAGTTCACTTGTTCAGAGGTTTTAAGTCATGTATATAGGATGTTTCACCTGAATTAATCTGAGTTGGGACTAGTCTTGATGACTTTGGTTCCACAGAGGTTTTTCCTTACTGAGAACCTATATGTTTAATATTATCTAACGCCTAATACATGAAACATCTTTGAAAAGGTCTAAATAATCCTCCCAGTCCTCAACACTCTAACCCGAACCACCAATCTAATGAGAAACTCACCTCAAGATCAGTTGCACACCCTCCTACAGCCTTAGAGCAAATCTTTCCAAAACATCTTTGGCTCGAAATAAAACCCAACAACTTCATGCTTGACCCTGCTTTTCTAAACACAACCGAAGAAGATCCTGACCTCCACCTATCAAACCGAGTGGTTGACGAAATTCTATTGGGCCATCGAATATCATATGCCCTAACCAGCCGTCCAAGACCCCGTCCACCTCAAGTTTACCTACACCAATTTTGGAACACCCTCACCTACCACCCAGATCCAGATAATGAACATATTGCGGGTGATATAGAAGACCACTCGGTGGAAATCCCCTTCCCAAAGTTCAAACACATTCTGTAGCTTCCACGCCGCAAAGAATTTCCTGGAAACCGGATTGTGACGAAGAACTTTCAGAGGATCAAATATTCTGAGAAATCCAACAAGTGGGGTATGATGGACCCCTTGAAAAGGCTTCCCAATTCTACAGAAAGAGACTGTTTGGTCCATGGTACTACATGTATTCCATTCTTGGCCGGTGCCTAACAGTCAAAGCCACCGGTACATATCGTGCAAGCCTCCGAATCCTCCGCATCTTCCATAGTGTTGCCTACAATCGTCATCATAACTATGCATGGACGTTGTGGACCGAAGTGATTGAAGTGATTCAGGCCAAAGGGACGCGAAGGGCCATAAAATTTATCCCTGCTCAACATTTTCTGCTGATGATCATCTCATATTGCATGACAAAAATCCCAGAGATCAGACATCGAGATCACGAGACGGCGTTTCATGATTTATAAATAAAATACTTTCATAATCTTTTCACTTCTCAAGGGATCCCGGTTATGCCCTTGACTGAAGCGCTTCTCGCGTTTGCAATCCAGAATCTTAGGCTGTTAGAGAGTTTAGGGAGAGAATTGTTGCTCCAATGGCCCAGCCAGAACTGGCTGAGCCTACCCAAGGAGCTCAACCTGACTTAATAAGTTTTGAGAGGAGTTGAGCGTGAAAATATTCAAGTAAGGGGTGATGAGGGTAGACAGCCTGAGGTAGAAGAAGGAGATGGAGGAAGTGAGGATACTCTTTCAGTTCACTTATCTTCAGTAAGAGTTCCTTCTCGTCGATCTCCAAATGAAGATAATGATGATGTAACTCCCCCAGCTCCAATTCCTACACGTTCTCTCGCTACTTTGTGGGATATTATCAGGAGTCGACGGAGAGACATGACAATAGCTGAGAGTATACAGCCTACAATAATTCGGGCTCCAACATCTGCTACATGCGCCCATGTGTTGGGTGCCGGTATTGAAGAAACTGTCACTAGCCCAGTGACGCATGCTCATACCCCGCCATCAAATCACAGGCTTCTCAACAAACCGGTGTTTCAATTTCTCACGGGGAAGTGGCACATACTTTGTCAGCGACTCATTTGGAGTCTGCGGATATTAAACAAGGTCGACAAGAGCCCCTATCACCGACTTCAGTTCCTGCACATTCAAGTCTAGAGGTCATTTTCTATTGATATATCTTTTGCAATGACACTCGATTCAGTTCAAACGCAACGTCTAAGTGACATTGCCGAAACACTCGGAGTCGTGCACACTATATGTGTGCCGGTGATGATGAGTGAAAGTCCTGTCACGGCATCATCACCGCCAGCCGTGAACACAGGCCATCAAGGGATCCCTACTAGGACTCCCTCGATGAGAACAAAAAGCCTACGTGGCTCTTGGTTACATGGGGACTTCATATCCAAATTTAAGTTTGATGAGTCCAAGGCCCTTATGTCTCAGCAACTAAGCAACATGTATACACTCATGACCCAACAGCCAGCAACACCTGTCATCCTAACGCTCGATGATGCCAAGCGTAATTTCCACTCACTACTTTAAGCGTCTTCGAATCTCTCATCCACCAACGCCTTAATCCTTCATATTCTCAACAACGAGTCATCTGGATCGTCTAGCCAACAGAATCCGTTAGTTCATCAGATGAGCAACCGCTTAAAAGTTATCGTTGATTCCTGCCACATCTCCGTGCAATGCACCAAAAGAAAGAATGATGATCGAGATTAACCTGATAAACATGAGGGAGAGAAATGGGCAAGGGCAGCTGGAAAAGCCCCCATGATGTTTGAAGAGTCAGCTCCATCCAGTCCAAGACCATTAGCTCCATCTCGACAACCAGCGCCACATTAACCAGAAGTTGAGTCTCTTAAGGAATCAGACTCAGGAGCTTAGTTAGCTCTCTCGGTTTGGGAAGATCCCAATGACATTCTAGTTTCTGTTGAAGACGAAGAAATTCTTGCTGCTGTTCCTCTGAGGATGTTCGACCCCAACGAAGTCATTATCATAGACTCCGATGAAGAGGATCAGGAAGCGAGAGAACTTTAGATCAAAGAAGCTTTGAGAATTGAGTATGCTGGTGAAGAAGGGGTAGCTCCAGATGAATTTGATTTCGAAATCCCTTCGGATGATCTGGTACCTCCAACTCCAACTCCAATCCTAACGCCATCTCCAGCTCAACCAGTCTATCAAGCTTCCACCAGTCCAATGATGATTCTGATGATACCTAATCAGTATTTTGAGCCTGCTGAATATTATTGAAGATTTCCAATATTCAAAGAGCGATCAGATTTTCGAACTCCATCCTCTGCTGCTCCTAACGTACTTAGAGTATTTACAAGGTTCTAAGCGGGAATGTCTGGAGGTATTTGATTTTCTCAAAACCGAGAAGAGCGACACACTGAAAGGCTGACTGCCCAAGCTCTCGACTAGGTAAAGCAGAGGGTGCGGAGTCCCTACATGGAAGAGAAATACAGGAAAATGTTTGTAAAGGAAATAAAGATAGTTAGAGGTGATTTGATTTGATCTCTTGAGGGCGCATGGTACAAAGACACACATGTGTATATCTTGCCATGATTGGAGCTTTGAGGAAGGCAAGGAGGCAGTGAGAAACCGATCTCTGATTGTGAAAGTCACTAAAATTAAGTTCGGCAAATTCCAAAGCATATTATACACGATATTTCAAGTCGAACGAGAAGACAAATCTTTCCCAGGATTCTCAGAGGCAGACTTTGCTAACTTGTTTTAGCAGGATCTTGAATTTCTATATCTACTTTTTTGCACAACAAAAGCATGGATCCAGAGAAGAATTGTTAAGTTTATACGCCGAATTATAACACTGTCACTTATATTTGATTTCCAAATGGCGCTAGAGGCAAGACAAAGAAAGGTGAATCTGCTTGCTCCAAATCAAGACACTCCAGGACTCGAGCGTTTACCAGTATCAAAAGCTACTAACTCACATACAGTCGGAGTGGTCTATCGGAACACACAGAAAAAGAAAACGTTTATGAGGAGAGACGGGCTTGAGAAATACTCTGATGGTACACAGTACATGGTTTAGAAAATGTTGATGATCACAATTGACAATCTTAAAGAAGCACTTAAACAGGGTTGAGGCAATGGGAGTTAAAAGTTGTGCCAAAGCTTGTCAGCGACTTTCAACAAGAAGTCCGAGATAAGTTAAAGTACAGAATGATGACCAGACGTCTCAACAAGTATTTTGATCAGAGAAAGCTTGTGTCGAATCTGAAGCGGCAGTCTGAAAGCTAATAACAAAGGGGGAGAATGTTAGATCTTAAGTTGTGATAAATTCAGGGTTCATTCTGTAACAAACGATACCTAGGTTTGTGGAAAATATGTAAGGTTTCAAACTTATGTGTAAATGGGTTAAAAGATCTAAAAGGTCAAACCATGGGTTATCATATTCATTTTATTGTTCTTAATGTTCTTCATGTTCTTAGTGAATATATGATAATTGTTGAATGCTTGCTACAATCTGGGAATTACAAACATTAAAAACATCTTTTAACACTTTTAAAGCTCCAAAAGCTCACATGAACCCAAACATGGGTTTTTGAGTTCAAACCCATAACTCCACTCAAATCCTATGTAACATCCTCGGATATAAATTATTGTAATTGGGATAATTAGATGAATTTTTGTGTTAAGTTACATTATTAAAAATGTTCATGTATCTGGATATTTAGAAGTTGGTTGCTATTTAATGAAATTATGAAATTTGAGAATTTAAATTCTTAGTTATTAAGTATGATAATTGTTAAAAGTTAGTGATGATGAAAATTATGATGGAAATCTGTATTTAATGGAACCGGAAAGGTTGAGGGGCTAAAAGTGTCAATAGCCGAAACTTTAGAATAAAAGACTATTTGGTGTCTTTCATTTTCATTTCACCATTTGAACTCACAAGAAACTCTCTCAAACTCTCTCTAAATCTGCTGAAAAACGAATTTGTGAAACAAAATTCGTGGATTACATCTGAATACTAACAAGAATCGATTGGATTTAAGGTAAGAACATAATTTTGAAGTTTTGGGGTTTTATTTTGAAGAATAAAGAAATGAAATTCGGATTTGAATCTGAAAAGTTGTTGATGCATGTATGTTAAATCAGTGGGAAATCATTTCTGGAACATCATTGAAGGTTCAGAGACAAGAATCGTTGTTTGAATCATCCAAAAAGGTTAGAAATCTGAGTTTTTATTAAAGTTTTAGTGTTCTTGAGGTTTTTCTTCAATTTTGATCCAATCTGGACGAAATAGAGTGTTAATGTTATGGAAAATGATGTAAAAACACTCAATATATAGTAATAAATCGAATGTATGGATTGCATGTGAATAAATTTAAGTTTTA
The DNA here is from genome assembly GCA_020465985.1 of Centrapalus pauciflorus. Taxonomy (NCBI): domain Eukaryota; kingdom Viridiplantae; phylum Streptophyta; class Magnoliopsida; order Asterales; family Asteraceae; genus Centrapalus; species Centrapalus pauciflorus. The sequence continues at coordinate 163,632 of JAANYP010003570.1, read as the reverse complement.
GTAATTTTCACTTAAAAACCCGTTGCTGCGACCTGAAAACCTGCTGGTGAACTCGGCGAGTTCAGGGGGAACTCGGCGAGTTCTCAAGAACATTTTGAATAAATCTTCAAAAATTCATAAGTGTTGGATCCGAATTCGGTTGGGACCCGAATTCGGATGAGACCTGAAAATTGGATAGGACCGAAATCAAATTAAGAATCGAATTCGGATGGGTCAACCCGAACTCGGATGGGTCAACCTAATCCGGATGGGTCCGAAATTCAGTGAAGGGTCCGAAATTCGGATAGGAACTCGGAGAGTTCCTGTCCTACTCGGCGAGTTCTATAAGTTTTTGGGTAATTCAGATGGGTTTAAAAGGATCCGAATTTATGGTCAAATAAACAAACTTTTGAGATATCTTTTGTACTATAATAAGGCATATAATGGAGGGTTAATTGGGAATAATAACACCTTGAATAATGGTTTATAATATGAGTTTCGGATGACGTTTCCGAATGTTGTAACACTTCCGTTTATATAAGTTGATGTCAAATTGTTAAGAAGCATGTAATAATGATGTGTTTACCTTATGGAAATGAAACAGGTCCCTTGTGGTGTTGTTTAACCCACAGTGGGATACTTTGTGGATCCGGTTGCAATCCGGAGGAGAGATAATATTGCTTAAAGATTAATAACGCACCCACAGTGAGTACCATTGATTTTAACATTGCTGCATCTGCATTATGTTTCCATTTCCTGCTGAGGCATGTTGTTTCATATTCGTTTGGCACTCTACTAACATGCGTATATGTTGATGCACATTCATACTTGTTGCATGTCCCAGTATGCGGTAGAGTTCACGAGGCTAAGTTTATTCGCGCCTCATCAGGTGGATACCCAGGAAAGAAAAGTGACCAGGTTAGAGGCTGGTCTTGATCTGGAAATCCGAAGGGTGATGAGCAATGTACGCTACCCCACATTTGATGGTCTACTGGAAACCGCCAGAAATGTGGAACAGATTCTAAGTATGTCTGGATACGTGATGGGGTCTGCTGCTGCTTCACCTAACCCAACTCAACCTTCACCACCTAAACGTCAACGCGAAGGAGGCTACTCTGGTTCTTCACGACCTTCGCAGTACTCGCCGCAACTGTCCTTCCGTTGACAGTCTTGTTCTTCTGGTCGTGCACGTGCTTACTCTATCAACACCGAGCCACAGTATTGTAATAAGTGCCATCTGGAACACTTTGGCAAGTGTACTAATGGACGTGCGTGTTTTTGCTGCGAAGAGTTGGGCCACTTTCAGAATGAATGCCCACGGAAATCTGATGCTTGCCATAAGTGTGGGGTATGGGGGCACTATAGTAGGAATTGTCGAAAGAATACTCCAGCAGCTGCTGCTCCGTCTTCAACTCGATCATCTGGGGGATCAAGTGGTGGTTCAGTCAACCGCCGGAACCAGCCACAAAGGGCACCGGCTCGTGCATTTCAGATTACTGCGGAGGAGGCTAGGGAAAACCCCGAGGTGGTTACTGGTATGTTTATTGTTAATTCCATGCCTGCACGAGTTCTTTTCGATTCGGGTGCCAACCGCTCATTTGTATCTACTATGTTTGCACAACAACTTGCCATGCCTTTGTCTAAGCTATCTGCTGTACTAGATATTGAAACTGCTAGTAATACTCTAGTCAAAGTAGATCATGTATACCGTAACTGCACCTTAGTGATTGAAGATGTAGTCTTCAATTTGGACTTGATTCCGATCGAGTTTAGTGAATTTGATGTAATTATCGGGATGGATTGGTTGATAGAGAACGAAGCCCACATAGTATGTAAGAAGCGGATGATAAAGATAACTACTCCCAAGGGGCGTGAGATCTGTATATACGGGGATAGGAGAAGCGGGGATCTATGTTTGTTGACTATTGCAAAAGCTCGAAAGCATGTTGCAAAGGGATCTGACGCCTACTTAGCATATGCTATTGATGCTAAGGCTGAGAAGAAGACGTTGGCCGATGTGCCTGTTGTATCACAATTCCCGGATGTGTTTCCGGAAGACTTGTCTGGCGTGCCGCCTGAGAGACAAGTGGAGTTCCGAATTGATCTGATCCCTGGAGCTGCACCAGTAGCTCGTTCTCCGTATCGCCTTGCTCCTACTGAGATGAAAGAGATGATGACACAACTCCAGGAGTTGTTGGACAAGGGCTTCATTCGACCGAGTTCATCGCCGTGGGGAGCTCCGGTATTATTTGTTAAGAAGAAAGATGGCTCGATGAGGATGTGCATCGATTACCGGGAGCTGAATAAATTGACAATAAAGAAGAAGTATCCGCTGCCAAGGATAGATGACTTGTTTGATCAATTGCATGGGGCTAGTGTATTTTCTAAGATCGACTTGAGGTCGGGGTATCATCAGTTAAAAGTTAGAGAGGAAGATGTGCCTAAGACAGCTTTTAGGACATGTTACGGGCATTACGAGTTCTTGGTTATGCCTTTTGGGTTAACCAATGCTCCGGCTGTTTTTATGGATTTAATGAACCGAGTTTGTAGACCGATGCTAGATAAGTCGGATTTTTTGTTCATTGACGATATTTTGGTATATTCAAAGTCTGAGGCCGAACATGCTGATCATTTAAAGGAATTGCTGGAATTGCTTAGAAAAGAGAAGTTGTATGTCAAATTCTCGAAGTGTGAGTTTTGGCTGCAACAAATTCAATTTCTTGGACATGTGATTTCGGGGGCCGGAATTTCTGTAGATCCGGCTAAAGTAGAAGCGGTAAGGAATTGGGAGCCGCCTTGTTCAGCTACAGAAGTTAGGAGTTTTCTTGGGTTGGCGGGCTACTATCGGAGGTTTATAAAAGATTTTTCTAAGATTGCAGTTGCTTTGACTGCATTAACGAAGAAGAATGCACAGTTTATTTGAGAAACCGTGCAGCAAGAGGCGTTTGATGTTTTGAAAAAGACGTTAAGTGAAGCACCGATACTTGCCCTACCAGAGGGTAATGAGGACTTTGTTGTATACACGGATGCTTCGAGGTTGGGACTTGGTGCGGTATTGATGCAACGTGGAAAGGTAATCGCGTATGCCTCAAGACAACTTAAGAAGCATGAAAAGAACTACTCAATTCATGATCTTGAGTTGACAGCTGTCACATTTGCACTGAAACTGTGGAGACACTAACTCTATGGAACTAAGTGTCAGTTATACACGGATCATAAGAGTTTGAAGTATATTTTCAGCCAAAAGGAACTTAACATGAGGCAGAGACGTTCAATGGAACTAATAAAGGATTATGACTGTGAGATCCTTTACCATCCTGAAAAGGCTAACGTGGTAGCCGATGCTTTGAGTCGCAAAGCATATGCTAAGGATTGTTGTTACATGATGACTTCCACGATGTTAACCTCCACTATTATTGATGATGTCAAGGCTGCTCAAGAGGAAGCCTTGAAAGACAAAATGTTGGTGCTGAGGATATAAGGGCACAGATTAAGAATATGGAAACGAGTGAATCGGGTTTGAAAGGAATTTACGGAAGAATCTGGGTGCCAAAGTATGGAGGCATGAGAAATGTGATAATAGAAGAAGCTCACCAATCGAAATTTTCTGTACATCCTGGGAGCACAAAGATGTACAACGAGCTGAAAGCAGACTTTTGGTGGCCGGGATTAAAGAAAGACATAGGCCAGTACGTGGAGAGATGCAGAACTTGTTGGTTAGTGAAAGCCAAACATCAGCAACCATACGGTAGTTTGCAACCGCTTCCCATTCCTGAATGGAAGTGGGAACATATAACGATGGACTTTGTTACAAAGTTGCCGAAGACTAAGCGTCAGCACGATGCTGTTTGGGTAATAGTTGATAGGTTAACTAAATCGGCACACTTTATCCCAATAAGAGAGAATTATTCTTTGGAAAAGTTAGCACAGATTTATGTGGCTGAGATAGTTTCTAGACACGGGGTGCCAAAGTCTATTGTATCGGACCGGGACAGCCGATTTACTTCCAATTTTTGGTCGGCTTTACAAGAAGGGTTGGGTACGAGAATAGCAATGAGTACAGCTTACCGTCCACAAACTGATGGTCAGAGTGAGCGGACCATCCTAACGCTGGAAGATATGATGCGGTCGTGCATACTGGATCTCGGTGGTAATTGGGACGATCATTTGCCACTGATCGAGTTTTCATATAATAATAGTTACCACGCGACGATAAGGAAGGCACCGTTTGAGGCGTTGTATGGGAGAAGGTGTAGGACTCCTACGTGTTGGAGGAAACCGGTGAAATGTCGATTATTGGGCCGGCATTATTGCAGGAAACGAATAAGAAAATTCAGTTGGTAAGACAGAATATGAAAGCGGCCCAGGATCGTCAGAAGAGTTATTACGACAGGAGGCACAAACCAATCAGTTTTGATGTGAATGATTGGGTTTATTTGAAGGTGTCACCTATGAGAGGTGTTACACGTTTTGTAAAGAGAGGAAAGTTGGCTCCGAGATTCGTCGGACCATTCAGGATTATAGAGAAGGTGGGTAATCAGTCATACCGTTTAGAGCTGCCTGAAGAAATGTCGGGCATACACCCGGTGTTCCATGTGGGGAACCTTGGAAAGTCGTTTACAACCGAAAATGAAGATTGGGCCGATCACACTGAGCTGCAGATTGATGAAAGGCTTCGGTATGTTGAAGAGCCGGAGTGTGTATTAGATACTAAAGTAAAGAAGTTGAGAAGCAAGGAGATAGAGATGGTGCTTGTACGATGGAAGCATCATAAAGGAGCGAATCATACCTGGGAGACTAAGTCAGAAATGATGAAGAAATATCCACAACTGTTCGAGTCCGAGTAACTTCGAGGACGAAGTTGAGCGTGGTGGAGCCCATGTTGTAACATCCTCGGATTTAAATTATTGTAATTGGGATAATTAGATGAATTTTTGCGTTAAGTTACATTATTAAAAATGTTCATGTATCTGGATATTTGGAAGTTGGTTGCTATTTTATGAAATTATGAAATTTGAGAATTTAAATTCTTAGTTATTAAGTATGATAATTGTTAAAAGTTAGTGATGATGAAAATTATGATGGAAATCTGTATTTAATGGAACCAGAAAGGTTGAGGGGATAAAAGTGTCAATAGCCGAAACTTTAGAATAAAAGACTTTTTGGTGTCTTTCATTTTCATTTCACCATTTGAACTCACAAGAAACTCTCTCAGACTCTCTCTAAATCTGCTGAAAAACGAATTTGTGGAACAAAATTCGTGGATTACATCTGAATACTAACAAGAATCGATTGGATTTAAGGTAAGAACATAATTTTGAAGTTTTGGGGTTTTATTTTGAAGAATAAAGAAATGAAATTCGGATTTGAATCTGAAAAGTTGTTGATGCATGTATGTTAAATCAGTGGGAAATCATTTCTGGAACATCATTGAAGGTTCAGAGACAAGAATCGTTGTTTGAATCATCCAAAAAGGTTAGAAATCTGAGTTTTTATTAAAGTTTTAGTGTTCTTGAGGTTTTTCTTCAATTTTGATCCAATCTGGACGAAATAGAGTGTTAATGTTATGGAAAATGATGTAAAAACACTCAATATATAGTAATAAATCGAATGTATGGATTGCATGTGAATAAATTTAAGTTTTGCCAATTTTCACTTAAAAACCCGTAGCTGCGACCTGAAAACCTGCTGGTGAACTCGGCGAGTTCAGGGGGAACTCGACGAGTTCTCAAGAACATTTTGAATAAATCTTAAAAAATTCATAAGTGTTGGATCCGAATTCGGTTGGGACCCGAATTCGGATGAGACCCGAAAATTGGATAGGACCGAAATCAAATTAAGGACCGAATTCCGATGGGTCAACCCGAACTCGTATAGGTCAACCTAATCCGGATGGGTCCGAAATTCAGTGAAGGGTCCGAAATTCGGATAGGAACTCGGCGAGTTCCTGTCCTACTCGGTGAGTTCTATAAGTTTTTGGGTAATTCGGATGGGTTTAAAAGGATCCGAATTTATGGTCAAATAAACAAACTTTTGGGATATCTTTTGTACTATAATAAGGCATATAATCGAGGGTTAATTGGGAATAATAACACCTTGAATAACGGTTTATAATATGAGTTTCGGATGACGTTTCCAAATGTTGTAACACTTCCGTTTATATAAGTTGATGTCAAATTGTTAAGAAGCATGTAATAATGATGTGTTTACCTTATGGAAATGAAACAGGTCCCTTGTGGTGTTGTTTAACCCACAGTGGGTACTTTGTGGATCCGGTTGAAATCCCGAGGAGAGATAATATTGCTTAAAGATTAATAACGCACCCACAGTGAGTTCCTTTGATTTTAACATTGCTGCATCTGCATTATGTTTGCATTGCCTACTGAGGCATGTTGTTTCATATTCGTTTGGCACTCTACTAACATGCGTATATGTTGATGCACATTCATACTTGTTGCATGTCCGTTCATTTGTTGTGCATCTTTTGATGGACCTGCGTGGTCGCATCTGAACTCTGATGTTACTGTGCTATATGACCAAGAGTTTGACACCTCTGTGGTCAGGATAGACAGTAAGTCATCCCCGATGTAATGTCTGCCTCAGATGGTTGGTTTTCTAATGCCGAGTGTCAGCTCGAAGGAGCTGCGGCTCGGGTTTGCGTACTTTGAGTACGTGTGGAGTATACGGTATGTGTTACCGCGGTTACTCTGGGTGACATCATAATGATTTGTAGAATGTGTAAAATCATATGGTATTCACTAAGCTTTAGCTTACCCCTTCAGTTGTTACATTTTTACAGGAAAAGGGAAATCCGCTGCGGGACCGTCTAGCTAAGTCATCAGTTGAATTGATTTGGAGATTTCAACTGTTTTCACTTGGTATTTGGTTTAAGGAATTACAGTTGTAATAAATTTGGGGATGATGTATTACTTTTGAGTTTGTAGACCTAGACGTGTACCGTAGGGTGTATGACAAATTTGTATTATTTTATTTTGTATTTTATGCTTCCGCACTGAAATTTAAGTTATCAGATCATTATGTATCTGTTTGTTGGCAAATCCTGGGTGTTATGTAAATGGTGGTTATTGTGGCAAGGGTGCCACAACTTATAGTATCAGAGCAGTAGTTTGAGATTCAAGTGTCTGTGAGGTCTTGATCTCAAACATTAAGTGATGATATGTAGAGATTCTAAGTAATGATCTGAACTAAGATAGGTTACGATCTAGTAATTATAAGAATATTGACTATCATACGGGAAAATTGGGTGGTGTCTATAAATTAATGACATGTTACTAAATAAGTTATATGTTTCATATTTCAGAACATGTCTGGAGGAGGAATGACACCTGAAGAGACGAGAGAAATGATGCTAGCCATGATGGCTGAGCAAAATCGGATGATACAAGATCAGTTTCGGGCTCGAGATGAGGCCGAAGCTAAGCGAAGAGAAGACAAAAGGAAGAATAAGGAAAACGAGGGAGGGAACAATGACGAGCAAGATGACAACACTGGGTCATCTAATAAGCCCAGAGGTTGTCGGTTTAAGGACTTCAAGGGAAATGGAGCAGTCGAGTTCAATGGACTGGGTGATGTTGTTGCCGCTCTGGAATGGATAACAATCACTGAACGGACATTCCGAATCAGCGATTGTGCTGAGAAGGATATGGTCCGGTTCGCTACTGCAATGTTCACCAAGGATGCAGTAATGTGGTGGAACTCGATGGTGAATGCGTTAAAAATGGAGAAGGTTTCCGTAATGACATAGGCTGAGTTCACTGAAGTTTTCACTCAGCAATATTGTCCGGCCGATGAGCGCCGAAGATTGGAGGCTAAATTCATGACATTGATTCAGGGGACTAAGTCTGTGTCCCAGTATGCGGTAGAGTTCACGAGGCTAAGTTTGTTCGCGCCTCATCAGGTGGATACCCAGGAAAGAAAAGTGACCAGGTTTGAGGCTGGTCTTGATCTGGAAATCCGAAGGGTGATGAGCAATGTACGCTACCCCACATTTGATGGTCTACTGGAAGCCGCTAGAAATGTGGAACAAATTCTAAGTATGTCTGGATACGTGATGGGGTCCGCTGCTGCTTCAGCTAACCCAACTCAACCTTTACCACCTAAACGTCAACGCGAAGGAGGCTACTCTGGTTCTTCACGACCTTCGCAGTACTCGCCGCAACAGTCCTTCCGTCGACAGTCTAGTTCTTCGGGTCGTGCACGTGCTTACTCTATCAACACCGAGCCACAGTATTGTAATAAGTGCCATCTGGAACACTTTGGCAAGTGTACTAATGGACGTGCGTGTTTTTGCTGCGGAGAGTTGGGCCACTTTCAGAATGAATGCCCACGGAAATCTGATGCTTGCCATAAGTGTGGGGTACGGGGGCACTATAGTAGGAATTGTCGAAAGAATACTCCAGTAGCTGCTGGTCCGTCTTCAACTCGATCATCTGGGGGATCAAGTGGTGGTTCAGTCAACCGCCGGAACCAGCCACAAAGGGCACCGGCTCGTGCATTTCAGATTACTGCGGAGGAGGCTAGGGAAAACCCCGTGGTGGTTACTGGTATGTTTATTGTTAATTCCATGCCTGCACGAGTTCTTTTCGATTCGGGTGCCAACCGCTCATTTGTATCTACTATGTTTGCACAACAACTTGCCATGCCTTTGTCTAAGCTATCTGTTGTACTAGATATTGAAACTGCTAGTAATACTCTAGTCAAAGTAGATCATGTATACCGTAACTGCACCTTAGTGATTGAAGATGTAGTCTTCAATTTGGACTTGATTCCGATCGAGTTTAGTGAATTTGATGTAATTATCGGGATGGATTGGTTGATAGAGAACGAAGCCCACATAGTATGTAAGAAGCGGATGATAAAGATAACTACTCCGGAGGGGCGTGAGATCTGTATATACGGGGATAGAGGAAGCGGGGATCTATGTTTGTTGACTATTGCAAAAGCTCGAAAGCTTGTTGCAAAGGGATGTGACGCCTACTTAGCATATGCTATTGATGCTAAGGCTGAGAAGAAGACGTTGGCCGATGTGCCTGTTGTATCACAATTCCTGGATGTGTTTCCGGAAGACTTGTCTGGCGTGCCGCCTGAGAGACAAGTGGAGTTCTGAATTGATCTGATCCCTGGAGCTGCACCAGTAGCTCGTTCTGCGTATCGCCTTGCTCCTAATGAGATGAAAGAGATGATGACACAACTCCAGGAGTTGTTGGACAAGGGCTTCATTCGACCGAGTTCATCGCCGTGGGGAGCTCCGGTATTATTTGTTAAGAAGAAAGATGGCTCGATGAGGATGTGCATCGATTACCGGGAGCTGAATAAATTGACAATAAAGAACAAGTATCTGCTGCCAAGGATAGATGACTTGTTTGATCAATTGCATGGGGCTAGTTATTTTCTAAGATCGACTTGAGGTCGGGGTATCATCAATTAAAAGTTAGAGAGGAAGATGTGCCTAAGACAGCTTTTAGGACGTTACGGGCATTACGAGTTCTTGGTTATGCCTTTTGGGTTAACCAATGCTCCGGCTGTTTTTATGGATTTAATGAACCGAGTTTGTAGACCGATGCTAGATAAGTCGGTGATTGTGTTCATTGACGATATTTTGGTATATTCAAAGTCTGAGGCCGAACATGTTGATCATTTAAAGGAATTGCTGGAATTGCTTAGAAAAGAGAAGTTGTATGCCAAATTCTCGAAGTGTGAGTTTTGGCTGCAACAAATTCAATTTCTTGGACATGTGATTTCGGGGGCCGGAATTTCTGTAGATCCGGCTAAAGTAGAAGCGGTAAGGAATTGGGAGCCGCCTCGTTCAGCTACAGAAGTTAGGAGTTTTCTTGGGTTGGCGGGCTACTATCGGAGGTTTATAAAAGATTTTTCTAAGATTGCAGTTCCTTTGACTGCATTAACGAAGAAGAATGCACAGTTTATTTGGGAAACCGTGCAGCAAGAGGCGTTTGATGTTTTGAAAAAGACGTTAAGTGAAGCACCGATACTTGCCCTACCAGAGGGTAATGAGGACTTTGTTGTATACACGGATGCTTCGAGGTTGGGACTTGGTGCGGTATTGATGCAACATGGAAAGGTAATCGCGTATGCCTCAAGACAACTTAAGCAGCATGAAAAGAACTACTCAATTCATGATCTTGAGTTGACAGCTGTCACATTTGCACTGAAACTGTGGAGACACTAACTCTATGGAACTAAGTGTCAGTTATACACGGATCATAAGAGTTTGAAGTATATTTTCAGCCAAAAGGAACTTAACATGAGGCAGAGACGTTCAATGGAACTAATAAAGGATTATGACTGTGAGATCCTTTACCATCCTGAAAAGGCTAACGTGGTAGCCGATGCTTTGAGTCGCAAAGCATATGCTAAGTCATCAGTTGAAGTGATTTGAAGATTTCTACTGTTTTCACTTGGTATTTGGTTTATGGAATTACAGTTGTAATAAATTTGGGGATGATGTATTACTTTTGAGTTTGTAGACCTAGACGTGTAACCTATGGAGCACCGTAGGGTGTATGACAAATTTGTATTATTTTATTTTGTATTTTATGCTTCCGCACTGAAATTTAAGTTATCGAATCATTATGTATCTGTTTGTTGGCAAATCCTCGGTGTTATGTAAATGGTGGTTATTGTGGCAAGGGTGCCACATCCTACATATTATGACTTCAAATGATATTTTAAACATCATGTATCAATCTCCTATTCGATTTAAAGCTTCAAGGTGTTTTCCCATACAAACCCACATTTTGGGATCACTAAATCCGTATGAATTTTTCCAAGATCAGATTTTTTCCTTCTCCAATGAAAACCCCCTTTTGTCTCTTTCTTTTTATTGGTTGAAGAGAGGTAAACACACACACAACTATGTGTCGTGTGTGTGCTAGTTATTTGTTAAAAGAAAAGGAGGATATATTTTCTCCTTTCTCTCCCAAGCCCCTAACACTTCCTTTACTTTACCCATATACACCCTTCATCATTACCATTTTATAAGTCATGATTTCAAGTTTACCCAATTTAAATTATATATGTAAAGACATTTCTTCAATGTTATGCTATTACATCAATAATCACAATTATATCTAAGAATAGTTATTTATAATATTTGGGTCGTTAGAAGTCCTCCCTACTTAAGAGGATTCCGCCCACGGAATCAACTCCTTTGAAACAAGTAGGGATACTTGGCCATCATTTCACCCTTCGCTTCCCACGTCATTAGAGACCTCCGATGGTGTTTCCAACAAATCAATAACATCTCTATCTCTTTATTCCTAAACATAAAAACTCTATCCCCAATGATTTCTCAGGTTTTTCAACATACTGTAGCTTCTCATCGATTTGCACATCAGTTTACGAAACTGTTACCTCCGGATTTATAAGACACCTCTTCAGATTGCTCACACTGAATGTATCATGGAGGCCTGCCAATTCAGCTGGCAACTTCAACTTGTATGCTTGAGCTCAAATACGCTCGGTGACGGGAACAGTCCAATATATCGAGGACTCTACTTTCCTAATTTTCCAAACCTCATAATCCACTTCTACGGAGATACTTTTAGCAAGACCGATTTACTCACAGCACACTCCACACTCTTGTGATACTTATAAGAATAAGCTTTCTGACGATCTTGGGCGGCTTTGATTCGCTCTTAGATAATCTGAATCTTCTCATGTGTCTCTTGAAGTAATCCAGGCCCTGCCAAATGTTTCTCGCTAGTTTCGTGCCAACAAGTTGGAGTTCGACACTTGCGACCATATAGTGACTCGTAGGGTACCATTTTTATTGAAGAGTGGTAGCTGTAGTTATAGGCAAACTCCATGAGTGGTAGGTGTGTATCCCAATTTTCTCCCAACTCGATTGCACAAGCACGAAGCGTGTCCTCCATAGTTATATTTGTTCTTTCAGTTTCGCAATCAGTCTGAGGACTAAAAGTAGTGCTTAACTTAACGCGTGTCCCCATTTGCTATTGCATACACTGCAAAAATCGTGATGTGAATCGAGAATCACGATCAGAGACGATGGATTTTGGGATTCCGTATCTTACAAAAATCTCATCTATATACATTCTGGCCAAACGGTCCAATGAAAAATTCTCTTGGATAATCATGAAGTGCATTCACTTGGTCAACCGATCCACAATAACCCAAAATCGTGTCATGCTGTCATTGAGTTTTCGGGAGTTTCACTACAAAGTCCATCGTTATGTGATATCACTTCCATTCGGGAATCTCAAGTGGTTGCATATTATAGGATGGCTTTTGATGCTCGGCGTTAACACGTAAACATGTCAGTCATCGCTCAACATTGTTACCAACGTCTCTTTTCTTACCAAGCCAACAATACTCGGTTTTTAAATCATGATACATTTAGCACTTCCTGGGGTGAATTAAAAATCTCGATTTATGGTCATCTTCCAAAATCACATCGCGAACACCTCAAATTTAGGTACCAAAATTCGGTCTTTAAACAATTTCAGACCATTGCCATCATCGGTCAACCATGGGCTTTGACCAACCATTCTTTCTGCTTTAATGTTTTTCCTTAAGACCCTCGATCTGCTATTTTCGAATATCGTCAATGATGGTGGAAGTCACAACCACAAGAGTCAAGGCATAATAAGTCACTCCTGGGTACCTTATTCGACTTAAAGCATCAGCCACTACATTGGCTTTTCCTAAATGATAGAGGATTATGCAATCATAATCCTTAATCAGTTTGACCATTTTTCTCTGCCACATGTTCCACTCCATCGAAAATATGTCTCAGACTTTTATGTTCAGTAAAGAGTTGACATCAGGTGCCATATAGATAATGCCTCCAGATCTTTAGGGAAAAAGTCGCAGCAGCAAGTTCTAAATCATGTGTCGGGCGACTTTTTTCTCATAATCTTTCAGGTGTCTTGATACATAGGCTATCACTTTTCCTCATTGCATCAGCACACAGCTCAATCCATTTATCAAAGCATCACTATAAACCGTGAAGTCTTCATTTCCTTCTGCCAATGCAAGAACGGATGCCTTAGTTAAACGAGCTTTTAAACTCTGAAATTCTTCCTCTTTCGGCTCTTCCCACACAAATTATGAATTCTTTCGGGTCAGTGAGATCAGGGGAATGGCTATTTTGGGGAAATCTTTTATAAATTGGCGGTAATAACCAGGCAATCCAAGGAAACTTCGTATTTTTTTGACATTCCGAGGCATTTCCCAACTTTTAATGGCCTCAATCTTGGAGGGATCAATAGAGACACCCTCACAAGATATGACATGACCAATAATTTGCACTTATCGCAACCAAAACTCACACTTTGAAAACTTGGCGTATAACCGCTCCTAGCGAAGTAGTTCGAGTAGTTCCCTCGGGTGAACGACATAATCTGCTTCTATCTTGGAGTAGACCAAAATGTCGTCAATAAACACAATAACGAAATTGTCGAGCATCGGACGACACACTCCGTTCATTTAGTTCATAAAAGCGGTCGTCGCATTCGTGAGTCTGAATGGCATCACTAAGAATTCATAGTGCCCATAACGGGTCCGAAAAGCGGTTTTCGAGACATCATCTTCATGCACCTTGAGCTGATGGCAACCTGAACGAAGATCTATTTTTGAAAGTATGAAGCCCCTTGCAATTGGTCAAACAAATCATCTATTCGAGGCAAAGGGTATTTACTCTTTATAGTCACTTTATTTCACTGTCTATAATCGATGCACATGCGTAGGGTTCCATCCTTCTTCCGCACAAAAAAAAAAAACGGGAGCACCCCATCGCGAGGTACTCAGTCGTATAAACTCTTTTTCTATTTAATTTACTCCAATTGTGCCATCATTGCTTTCATTTATGAAGGGGCCAACCAATACGGAGCATAGGCAATTGGTGCAACTCCTAGCACTAATTCTATTTGGAATTCTATTGCACGGTCTGGTGGTAATCCTGGCAAGTCATTGGGAAATACATCCGGGTATTCATTCACCACCTCTAAATCTTTTAGGTTCTTATCTCCTTTCTTGGCATCAAACATGAAAGCCAAGAAGCTCTAATAGCCCTTACTCGGATTTTTCCGAGCCTTGGAAACAAATTTGACCGCAGCATCCCTTTTGCGTCTATCCCTATATATATAAATCTCCTCTCCATCTGGAGTGGATAAGTAAACAACTCTCTTGGCACAAGCGATGGTGGCACAATTATCAGCCAACGAGTTTTTACCAACTATTATATTATGCTCTTTAGTTGTTCTAGGGATTAAGTCAATGTCAAATTCATGGTCATCTAAAGTAAGGATGCAATCTTAATAAATCAAAGTAGCTTCAACATACTTCCCATTTGCCACATCCACAATCAAAGAAACAAGCATCAATGAAGGTATTACGTCTAACATTTGTGTAAAAGTCTTAGATATAAAAGAAACACTTGCACCATAATCAAATAACATTACAACATGTATAGACATTAGAAGAAATGTAATGGTCACAACATTCGGCACATCTTGAGCTTCGGCAGCAGTGACTGATAGACTCTGGCATGAGGCTTGGACTGGTTCCCCTTTGATTGGGAGGAACCACCCACTGCAGGCTTAACAGTCGAAGCTTTACTTTCAACCGACATATGCTTTTGTTCTTGGCATCCCCATGATTTGTGCCCCACATCACCACATACGTAAGACCTGTTGCTGTTCTTGGGGCAATTGGTGCGGATATGGCGCACATTCTTACAGCCATGGCAAATCAGGGTGTTCATTATGCACTCTCCCTTGTGATATCTCCCACACTTCGGATAAGAATTAGCAGCTTTCAATGATTGTTGACTCGATTGATTGTGAGAGTGAGATTTCGTCTTTGATGAAGCATGGGGATGCAAACGAGAATTCGCACCTTTTGAATAAGAGAAAGATGTTCAAGGTAGCCTTTGAGACCTTTGAGAAGCCTTGATCTTGCCTTCTTAATAGATGGGGTTTCAGGATCTTCTCAGGACACTTCATACTCTCAGATACGTGCTAATTCCACCGCTTGATCATAGGTGAGTGTGCTGCATTTTCACAAACTCACAAATCTCCTTTCTTAGGCCCTCCATAAAGTATTCAATTTAATGATCCTCGACGGCAACTAGAGGCTCCACAAACATCACCCCACTGTTAAACTCCACAATATAATCGTTGATAGGAAGATCTCCTTGGTGAAATGTGATGAAATCCCTCTTGATCTTCTAAATGGACATGGCTAGAAAAAACTGTCATTTAAATCAGATCTTGAACTGATCCCTGGTCCTGGACTCACCATTTTTTCCTCGAGAGTATGCATTTTTGCATCCCACCAAGTCAGTGCTTGTCCTTTCAGTAAAACCGTACCGTAAGCCACTTTCTTTTTATCCCGACATTCGTTAACTCGAAAGAACCTTTCAACTTTCTTTAACCAATCCATAGACGGATATACACCCACCTTGACATCAAACTCTGGCAGCCGGCATCCAAGGAAGGTTTTAAAAGAATAACCTTTTTGGATTCAGAAGAAGTTCCCTTCTTTTTCTTGGTCTTTTTGCCATCTCTGGCACCACCCCTGCTTCCGCCAGTGCGGTCATTCCCGATGCTCACTTCAGTATAAGCCTTATCCT
Organism: Centrapalus pauciflorus; assembly: GCA_020465985.1. Lineage (NCBI taxonomy): Eukaryota > Viridiplantae > Streptophyta > Magnoliopsida > Asterales > Asteraceae > Centrapalus > Centrapalus pauciflorus. Next base: position 148,022 of record JAANYP010003570.1, on the reverse strand, counting down.
CTTTCACCTTCTCTATTTGATCATAAAAGGCTTGCTTATTTTCCTCCATCAGTAACTCCTATCGCTGGTTGTTCTGTTCAAGGATTTCAGTCATCCTCCTTAGTATGCGGTCCTCATATCTCAGTTTCACCAGATTCGTAGGTGTGGTTATCTCTATCTGAATCCTCGTGTCTTTGAGGATTTACTACCGGTTGTTGATTCTTGTTAGAGGCTTGGTTGGACATCTTAACTGAAAACAAGGTTCAAGGAGTGTATAAACCCAAGTACTCGACATATCAATATATAAAGACTAAAAGTCTACCCATTATTTACCCAAACCTTGGTCAAGTCAATCCTATGATTGTTTTATTTATGCCAAAGCCCTCAAAAACATACTTTTGGAGAGCGTACAATACACTGAACACGGTTCCAAGGGGTGGTATATTAAAGTGTAAAAGTCACTGATGAGTAAAAGCTAAGTGTCAAAGACATATAAAGCCAGTTTAATGTATGCCAAAGCCCTCAAAACATTGCGAAGCCATACTGAGTCAAAGTAAAGCCTTGAAGCCAAGTCATTAATATAAATCAAGAGCCAAAACCTATATCTAAAGCCATATCAAGTCGGTGTAAGCTTTTCATATTGTATTAACGGACATTAGTGTGAGTAATAGATTATCATGCTTACATGTATTTTATGTAATTGAGACATATTTTGCTTCTATATGCTTTCTTTGTCCCTCAATGGAGCTTATGTGAGTGATAGTGAACAATGAGGCACAGGCGGTGCCTGACTTGGTAAGATTTCAAATGAGTTCTATTAATATCCTTTATTATGCTTCTACTTGCCTACCTTTCAGCAATCTTTTTAGAATCCCATTTTTAACCATTAATTGGTGCATTTCATAAACTTTTCATATTTATTGCAAAATATTATGATGTTGACCACTAAACCTGGTGCATATATATGGGTAGCTAGCCCCGTATTACAAGCTGATCATCTGTAGCGGTTTATATGAGTGGTAACATTTCCTATCCTAAGGTGCATTGTCTCAATTTGGTGAAAGCATAGTTTTTGTGCAGCCTATCATAGGCATATTTTTTCACATATCATACATGCATCATGATTAATCTTGTTATCTCTCTAAGTATTAGCTTACAGTTGCTATTAACCTTTTTATAGGCAAAGGAAAAGATAAGGTCGAACCCTCATCTTAGGCCTACTAATTGAGCAACCCAGAGTAGTTTAGCTCACTATTCAGCTTGTGGTATTGCCTTGTAATGCTTTGCGACATGGGTAGCAGCTTATTATTTCTATTGTGTTGTAATAGATAAATTAGACATGTAACCTTGTAGCACGTATAGTGCGAGACATTGTTGTGATGTTTCACTTATATTTATGTTAGCGTTTGTATTATCTTTGTGATTATGCTTATTGTTTATTATCTTGGGATTATAAATGTATGATTATGGAAGGATGTAACATAATGGTATCAGAGCACTAGTTTGAGGGAGCTAAGTGTTAGTGGTAACACTTAGACTCAAAGTTTTGCGCCAATTTATTAGTTTGGAACATGTAGTCTTTGACTTGAACTAAGATAGGTTATGACATAACTTTTAGATTTGGGGTTATGGGGTTGAATAACTAGGGTTCCTTATTCATACAAACATACTATTTATTACATTTCAGAACATGTCTATCTGGTGAAGGAGTTGGAGGTGCACTCACTCCTGAATAGATCATGAAAATTATGCAAGCCATGTTGAATGAAAATAATGAGCGTCAAGCAAAGCTTATGCATGACCAGCTTCGGGCTCGTCATGAAGTCAAAGCTAAGTGTAGACATGAGCATAGAAAGAAACATCATGAGGATGCAAGAGGTCAGAACAATGACTCTGATGAGGAGGATAAACCTGTAATACCTCCTTAGGGCTGCAAATTCAGTTACTACAAAACTTGTGGTGCTCAATCTTTTAAAGGAGCTGCCAGCTTAATTAAGGCACTAGAGTGGATCACCGACATTGAGCGCAATTTTTTTGATCAGCAACTGTGCTGAAAAGTCTATGGTTAGCTTTGCTACAACACTATTCGAGGATGGAGTATCCATGTGGTGGAGATCCCTAGAGTTCATTCATGGACCCAACTGGATTAAGTCCCTATCATGGGATGACTTCAAAGTGATTTTCTTCGTCAATACTGCACTGTCGATGAGAAGAAGCGATTAGAGGAACACGATGTCTTTAACTTAGGGAACCAAATCGGTGATCGAGCATGAGATAGAGTTCACTTACCTTAGCCTGCTATCCAATTATCAAGTGGTTACCAAGGAGCGCAAGATCTATCGCTTTCTAATGGGTCTGCATCCTGGGTAGCAGAAGTTTTTGAAGCATCAAAGGTACACAAATTAAGTTGAAGTTATAAAAGCTGCTCGAATTCTTGTGAAAGATTTTATTTGTGCTGGAGGAGTCCCTACTACGATTCCTAATCCAACCTATCCATCACCGCAAAGAGGTCGTGCACGGGAAACTACTCTGGATTATCATCCAGAAATACTCAACTTCAGTCTTACTCCAGACAGTTCAGTTCATCACCAACAGAGAGTTCACGATCATATTCAATTCACTCTGAGCCGAGAGTATTCCGCCACTGCCGTAAGTCACACATTGGGGTGCTGCAACCTCAGTGATGTGAGATGTTACTGAGATGGGGCATAGTAGAGACGAGTGTCCCAATAGATTAACAACCTGTTAACAATTGCTTGCAAACTAGTCATACTGCACAACAATGTTGCCAGTCATCTCGATTAACATATCAACAACCATAACAATCACTATAGTGTTCACGACAACATCAACAGCAACAATCACAACAACCAGCTCGACATAGTGTATCATGTGGAGGTGCTAGTCATCACTCTACTGAGCCAGCACAAACTCAGCCAAAAGCTTTTTATAAATAATGGGAGAGCAAGCGAATTAAATACCAGACATATTATCTAGTATGTTTTTAGTTAACTCCATTCCAACAAGAGTTATTTTTGATCCCGGAGAAACCCGTTTTTTCATATCGCATGCATTCGCATCCAAACTCAACATTACTCCAAGCACACTACCAGTAGTTTTCGATATCGAAATGGCTAGTAATGTGCACGTATTTACTGATCAAGTTTATCAGAATTGCATTATTCTCTGACTACTGGACATTTTAAGTTGACCGTATCCCAATGGATTTTCATGAACTTGATATCATTGTGATTATGGATTGGCTTGTCAATCATGATGCCAACATAATTTGCAAGAAGAAGCTAATTAAGCTTCCTACACCAGACAACTAAAGTATCTGTATTTATGACAATAGAAAGAAAGGTGAATTATGTCTGATTTCAGTTGTTAAATCTTGGAAACATGTTTCAAATGGTTTTGCGTCTTACTTAGCATATGCAATCGATGCTAAGTCAAAAAAGAAAGCTCTATCTGATGTACCTATAGTCTCTGAATTTCATGATGTCTTTCCTGAAGGCATATCTAGACTCCCACCAGAGCGTTAGGTGGAGTTCAGAATTGTTTTGATGCCAAGTGTGACACCAATTGCTTGTGCCTTTTATTGTCTTGAACCTGTTGATATGCAAGAGATGATGAAGTAGTTGTAAGAGCTGCTTGACAATAGGTTGATCCGACCAAGTTCATCTCCTTGGGGAGCACCTACTCTTTTCATCAAAAATAAAGACAGGACTCTCTGGATGTGTATCGAGTACAGGAGCTAAACAAAGTCATGATTAGGAACAAGTATCCGTTGACCGAAAAAATGACCTTTTTAACTAGCTTTAAGGTGCTAGTTACTTTTCAAAAATTGATATCAGATATAGGTATCATCAACTAAAGGTGCGGGAAGAGTATGTTCTGAAGACTGCTTTTCGTACTCGATATGGGCATTATGAATTTCTCATGATGCCCTTTGGCCTTACAAACGTGCTTGCGGCATTCATGGATATCATGAATCATGTTTGTAGTCCCATCCTAGACAAGACAGTTAATGTATTTATAGTTGATATTCTTATTTATTCAAAAATGGAAGTTAAGCATGCAGTGCATCTTAGGGAACTGCTAGAGTTGCTATGTAAGGAACGACTCTATGCCCAATTCTCTAAATGCGAGTTTTGGTTGCGATAAGTGCTAAACTAATCTGAATTTTTTGTTTAACCTTATACTTTCTTTGAAATTCATGCTCAATGTTACCTTGTGACTCTTGTATCTTAATAGATACAATTTCTTAGACACGTGATCTCCGGAGAAGGAATTTTGGTAGATCCTTCAAAAATCAAAGCTATTTAAAGCTGGAAGCTCCTAAATCAGCTACTGAATTTAAAAGTTTCTTAGGATTGTTAGGTTATTACCGTCGATTCATTAAGGACTTCTCAAAGATAGTTGTTCCTCTTACTTCCTTGACTCATAAAAAGCTTTCCTTTTATTTTGGGTGAATCTCAAGAAGCAGGATTCCCAGAATTAACAAAAATTAATTGAAAAGCTCCTGTTTTGGCCTTACCTGAAGGCAATGAAGACTTTGGGGTCTTCAACGAATCCTCACTGCGATGTCTTGGATGTGTACTGATGCAGAGAGGCAGAGTCATAGCTTATGCATTTCGTCAACTCAATGATTATGAGAAGTGTCAACTGACTCGTGACGTTGAACCCGCAGCTGTGACTCTTGCTTTTAAAACATGGCGTCATTATCTAAATGGCACCAAATCCCAGCTATATACAGATCACAAGAGTCTGATATATATCTTCACACAAAAGGAGCTCAACATGTGCCAATAATTCTCAATAGAAGTTACAAAGGACTATGATTGTGAGATTATGTATCACGCTGGAAAGGGGAATGTGGTTACTGACGCCTTAAGTCAGAATGCTTACTCTGCAAAACTTCTCTATACATTGACTCACACTTCATTTTCATCTGTTCTTATTGACAAAATCTTTGCTGCACAAGCGTAAGCCCTTAAAGAACAAAACCTCGACTTTGAGGATATGAAAGGACAGACTCAATTCTTGTATGATAACCCTTGTGGCTTAAAACTGTTAAGGAATCGCATTTGGGTTCCTAAGCTCGGAGGGGTTCGTCAGTCGGTTCTCTCAGAGGCTAAATGTTCATACTTTTTTGTACAGCCCAATAGCACAAAGATGTACCATGACTTGAAGACAGAGTATTGGTGGTGTGACACCCTTGCCACATTAACCACCATTTACAATTCACCCAGGATTAATCACCAACATACAATTACATAATGATCTGATAACTTAATTAAAGTGCGGAAGCATTAAAGTACATAAATAAAATAATACACATTTGTCAAACACCCTACGGTGCTACAAGGTTACATGTCTAAGTCTACATACTCAAAAGTATTACATCATCCCAAATTTATTACAACAATTGTCCCCATAGATCTGTTACCAAGAATAACAGCAGATATCTTCGATTACTTCAACAGACGACCTAGCTAGAAGGTCCCGCAGCGGATTTCCCCTTTCCTGTAAAAAGTCAACAACTGAGGGGTAAGCTAATGCTTAGTGAATACCAAATGATTTTACACATTCTGCAAATCCTTATGATGCCACCCAGAGTTACCGCGGTAACACATACCGTATACTCCACACGTACTCAAAGTACGCAAACCCGAGCCGCAGCTCCTTCGAGCTGACATTCGGCATAAGGAAAACCAACCATCTGAGGCAGACATAACATCGGGAATGACTTACTGTCTATCCTGACCACAGAGGTGTCAAACTCTTGGTCATATAGCACAGTAACATCAGAGTACAGATGCGACCACGCAGGCCCATCAAATAGGATGCACAACAAATGAAGGGACATGCAACAAGTATGAATGTGCATCAATATATATACGCAAGTTAGTAGAGTGCCAAACGATAATGAAACAACATGCCTCAGCAGGCAAAGCAAAACATAAAGCAGATGCAGCAATGTTAAAATCAAAGGTACTCACAGTGGGTGCGTTAATAAACATTAAGCAATATTATTTCTCCTCGGAATTTCAACCGGATCCACAAAGTACCCCACTGTGGGTTATACAACACCACAAGGGACCTGTTTCATTTCCATAAGGAAAGCATGTCATCATTACACGCTCCTTAACAATTTGACATCAACTTGTATAAATATAAGTATTACAACATTCGGAACCAACATCCGAAACTCACATTTAAATCTCATCATTTGAGGTGTTATTATTCCCAATTAACCCTCCTTTATTTGCCTTAATATAGTACAATAGATATCCCAAAAGTGTGATTATTTGCCCATAAATTCGGGTCCTTTTAAACCCTTCTGAATTACCCAAGAAATATACAGAACTCGCCGAGTTGGCCAAGGGTACTCGCCGAGTTCAGGTCCGGAGTTCGAACCCTCGACCGGATTTCGGACCCATCCGAAGCATTTTGACACATCCGAATTCGGGTCCATCCGAGTTCGATTCTTATTCGAGTTCGGTTCCATTCTAAGTTCGGGTCACATCCGAATTCGAGTCCCAACCGAATTCGGATCCATCACTTATGAATTTTTGAAGATTTGTTCAAGTGTTCTTGGGAACTCGCCGAGTTCCCTTTCAGAATTGCAGGTCGCAACTTACGGATTTTACTCAAAAATTTCCAAAACTAATTTCTAAACACATGCAATCCATAGTAATGTTATATAAACATATTTTGAGTGTTTCTAAATCATTTTCCATATCATAAACACTCAAATTCGTCCAGATTGGACCAAAAATGAGGAAAAACCCTCAAGAACACAAAAACTCTTAAAAATCAACATTTCTTACCTTTCTGGATGATTCAACCAACGATTCTTGTTTCTGTAGCTTCTACAACCTTCAATTGATGTTTATCAACTAAAATATCATACATGCAACAACAATCTATCAGATTCAAAATCAGAATTTCACATCTTTTCTCTCAAAAATACAAGTTCAAACTTTAAAACAGATTTCTTACCTTAAATCCACATGAATCTTGTTTATAATCAGATAATTTCCACGAATCTTGTTCCACAATTTCGAATTTCAGTAGAAATTTTAGAGAGAGGTAGAGAGCTCTTGAGTTTTAGAGAGAGAGTGAAATGTTTGAAATGAAAGACCAATTGCCCCCTTTTATTCCATATTTCCAACTTTGGCACATTTAGCCCCTCAACTTATCTGGTTCCATTAAATACTGAGTTTCATCATAATTTTCATCATTAACATTTTAACAATCATACTTAATAACTAAAAGTTGAAATTCTCAATTTTCTTAATAAAGCAACCAACTTTCGAAATCCAACTTAAATTACATTAATTTAAAAAAAATTCAGCTAATTAAACCTCAATTACAATAATTTAAATCTGAGGATGTTACAGCATGGGCTCCATCACGCTCAAACTTCGTCCTCGAAGTTATTTTAATATACTTATACTTATTCAACGTATCGGCTTTTGTCTCTCAAATGTGATTTACTTCTCTGTGATGCTTCCAACGTATTAGTACTATCTTAATTTCTTTGTTTCTTAACTTCTTTATATCCATAATATATTCCAGCTTTTCAACATATACTACCCTTTCTTGAATTCCAATTCAGTATAATTAACCTAATCTTCATTACCAGTTGTGAAGATTTCATAAAGCTTTCCACATGAAACACCAAGTGTTATTTCGATATTTTCTTATGTAATTCCAAATGAGATAACATATTCCTAACTTTTCTATTATTCTAATTTAGCCAACACACCTCAGTACTAGCTTGCTTCTTTTACAAAACAAGTAACATCCCTCATCGGTGATACTTTCCAATATATCTAATCGTTTATCTCAAAACTGTTCGGTTTATATCTCTTATCATAATAACACTTCTGTGATAACACAGGCTCATCCACCAGAGTCTTATCAATTTCTTTTCAACATGTAGGGGTTTTATATTTCCATCAAAGCAATTGATATTTTCAGTTGATACTTAAATTCATGATACATGATATCATCATATATTCCAATATGGAATAGTCCATTCATTCTGATCATCATTCGTTTGTCGGTAAGCTTCACTCGTAGCCATGTTTGTGCCTCATCCCTGTAAATTTGTGCAAGTTCTTCCAGTAATAACTTTCTTGAGTGGGTATAAAACATATCCAATTAATTAGTCTGTCTATAATTTGCCAATCGTAGATAACTTTCTATTTCTGTAATAGTGTGAGACGGCTTCCAAATTCTCAATCGCTCCAGTTTTAGCGGAATCCTCCGAGATCTCAATTCCAGAAATCACATACTACAAAATATAACCTATTGTAATCAAAACTCACGATTTGACATATTCATCTTTAGACTTATACCAAAATATCATCGATAGTTACAATTACCGATTCCTCCAACATTGATATACAAATCCATATTCATAATGTCCATAAAACAGTTGGGGTGTTAATCAATGAAAATGTCATTTTCAGTACATTCCTTCTTCGAACCTCAACTAATCATATCCCATTTGTAGATCAATCTTAGAAAAATAATTAGCTCTCATGTAGCTAATAGAATAATCATCAATTCCCGGCAGCGGATACTTATAGTCAATTTGTTCAATCATGTGAATCTATGCACATTCTCATTGTGACATCTTTTGATTCATAAACAATATCGGGCTCCACATGGCAGAGAACTCAATCTAACGAAGCCCCTATCTGACAACTCCTGAAGTTGCTTCATCATCTCTTACATTTTTGGTAAGTGCTAGACGGTATGAATAACAAGCTATTGGAGAAGCTCCAGGGATCAAGTCAACACAGAATTTCACTTGTCTTTCAGGTGGCACACCAGACAAGTCTTCCAGGAACACATATGGAAAATTTTGGGACAACAGGCGCATCGGCCACAGTTTTCTCTTCAGTCTTGGCATCAATAGCATATACCATACAAGACTCACAGCCCTAAGCAATCAGCTTTCGGGACCTAACAATCATCAATAGACATTGATCCCCGCTTCTCCTATCTCCATATATACAAATCTCCCGCCCCTCCGGCGTAGTTATCTTTATTACTCCTTTATTGCAAACTACATGCGTCTCATCACATATACACAACCAATTTATTCCAATTATCATATCAAATCACCGATCTCTATTGGAATCAAGTCAAGATGGAAGACTACCTCTTCAATCACTAGAGTACAATCATGATACACATGATCTACTTTAACTATGGTGTTACTTTGCAGTTTCAATCTCAATCACAATGAGCAAATTAGACCACATCATTAACATTGTTCGAACAAAAGTAGTAGATACAAATAATCAGTCGTCACTAAAATCATACACTACTCATGACCACCTCCGAATCTTCCTTAGATTCTGGATCGTAGTATTAGACTTTTCTTTGTTGTATAATCAAATTTCATTAGTGTCCAAAGTCTCTTTAAACTTTTTATGTTTGATCAAATCACCATTTCATTAAGTATTATATCCCCCTTCCGATCAATTATACTTCCCATACATTTCTTACTTTACTCTTCGCTTTGTATATTTCAATTTCCCTTTTAAAATTAATATGAATCTTCCATGTATTATCATACCCTCGTATGCTTTCTCTATAACTTCTAGATTTGTTTTCCTCATATAATATTCATATATATACTAACATTGAATCAGTCTCTTTGATTCTAACTACATCAAAATTCTCACAAACAGTTCAAATCCTATGGTTCTCGACCACAACCCTTTTAAGTCAAATTATCAACACAATGTACCATACAGTTTCTCTTAATAAAAGTTAATGCTACATACTTTATGATAACCATTACAAGTTTTTATCAATCCTTCAAACATATCATATATGATACTAATACGATTAGTTCCAATTCTTTGACCCATTATGGTCAAACTTAAACTTTATTTCCACTTCTAAACTCATTCATAAATTCCAAGATATCTATAGCATCTTTTCCATTTCAAAGCTTTCAAATCCATCTTGGCTATTCATCTAATGCCTATTTATATGCTCGAGTATTCTCATTCACAAACATAATTATACCTATATTAGTAATACATTTCATTTTACTCAAGTTCATGTTATCTTTAGAATCATAAATCTTCGATGAAATATTACATATAGAATCTTAAAGTACTCTTCTAATTCCGTAATATAAGGTACGAAAGTTATAACAATAGTCTCATAGATTTCATCTCCTTTCTTGAACTTTTCACTCATAGTTTCATCATTTAATGTCATTACATGCTAATTCTTTGGTCGAAATCTGCAAGTTCTGCTAAAATGGCCCACTTTTCCACAATTATAACAAGCATCAGCCTTCCTTGGACATTTATCAGCCTTATGTCCAAATTGGTTACAATGTCGACATCTTTTACATCTATCCCGTTTATTTGTCCTTGACATCAAATACGATCCATTTAGTTCATCTCTTTTAGAATTTGCAATCTTTCTGATAGCTCTTTCTTCCTGATCAACATGAGGTATGATGTCAGGCTCACCATATTGCCTACTAAACAATAACTTAAATTATTACCAACTAAAGGAAGTAATCAATTCTGATCCCAATTCTCTTTCCCAACAGTTCCACCATTTCTTGGCTTGTCCAATCAATTGATCCTTAGCCAAACATACCTTGTACTCATCCTTACAATTCATCTCCGTAAAAATCTGTTCCATAATTGTAATCCATATTTCTGATTCCTCAATTCTCAAAGATCCAGAGAATGTTGGTGGTTGCCAGTCCTTGAATGATCTATTTACATATTTCATGTAATTCTCATCAATTCTGGTTTCATAATCAATCTTTTCCTTTCCCTTGTCTTCATGTTTCGCTTTATTCCTAAGGTTTATGTTATCCAAAACATAATTCCTTTCATGTTCCCTCTTTTCTTTTCTCTTGTCTTCTTTTCTTTTAGCTTTGGCCTCATCTCGAGCCCGAAACTGATCTTGAATCATTCGATTTTTTTTTTGCTCAGCCATTATGGCTAGCATCATTTCCCTAGTTTCTCGTGGCGTCATTCCTCCTTCAGACATTCTGAAAATTTAAAACATGTAAATCATTTAGTGATCCCATCACATAGTTAACTACAACACATGTTGTCCCGTATGAAAGTCACTTTTCTATAAGCACTAGATCATATCCTATCTTAGTTCAGATCATTACTTATAATCACTACATGTCATCACTTAATGTTTGAGACCAAGACCTCACGGACACTTGAATCTCAAACTACTGCTCTGATACCATCTCGTTGTGACACCCTTGTCACATTAACCACCATTTACAATTCACACAGGATTAATCACCAACATACAATTACATAATGATCTGATAACTTAACTAAAGTGCGGAAGCATTAAAGTACATAAATAAAATAATACACATTTGTCAGACACCCTACGGTGCTACAAGGTTACATGTCTAAGTCTACATACTCAAAAGTATTACATCATCCCAAATTGATTACAACAATTGTCCCTATAGACCTGTTACCAAGAATAACAGCAGATATCTTCAATTACTTCAACAGACGACCTAGCTAGAAGGTCCCGCAGCGGATTTCCCTTTTCCTGTAAAAAGTCAACAACTGAGGGGTAAGCTAATGCTTAGTGAATACCAAATGATTTTACACATTCTGCAAATCCTTATGATGCCACCCAGAGTAACCGCGGTAACACATACCGTATACTCCACACGTACTCAAAGTACGCAAACCCGAGCCGCAGCTCCTTCGAGCTGACACTCGGCATAAGGAAAACCAACCATCTGAGGCAGACATAACATCGGGAATGACTTACTGTCTATCCTGACCACAGAGGTGTCAAACTCTTGATCATATAGCACAGTAACATCAGAGTACAGATGCGACCACGCAGGCCCATCAAATAGGATGCACAACAAATGAACGGACATGCAACAAGTATGAATGTGCATCAATATATATACGCAAGTTAGTAGAGTGCCAAACGATAATGAAACAACATGCCTCAGCAGGCAAAGCAAAACATAAAGCAGATGCAGCAATGTTAAAATCAAAGGTACTCACAGTGGGTGCGTTAATAAACTTTAAGCAATATTATTTCTCCTCGGAATTTCAACCGGATCCACAAAGTACCCCACTGTGGGTTATACAACACCACAAGGGGCATGTTTCATTTCCATAAGTGTTCAGCCTTTTCCAATGCCTGGGTGAAAGTTTGATCACATAACGATGGATTTCGTAACAAAGCTTCTGACTACTAGATGACAACACAATTCCCTGTGTGTGATTGTTGATTGTATGACAAAGGTCACTCGCTTCATTCCGATTCGCGAGAGTTATTCACCGAAAAGATTGGCCAAGCTGTATATCAACAAAATCATCTCCCGTCATGGTGTGCAAAAGTCAGTCGTCTTAGATCACAATAGAAGATTCACTTTAAGGATTTGGTCAAAACTGCAAGAAGGTTTAGGAACGAGAATCGGAATGAGCACCACAGATCCTTCATAACCAGATGGCCAAAGCCAGCGTACAATTCTTACACTAGATGACATGTTGTGGGCTTGTATCCAAATGTTGTCACACCTGGTGTGAGGTTAGCAGTCTGGTTTTGTAATAGATAGTCATACGTTATACATAGGGCTCTATTACTACAAATCATGCTTGTTTGTTCATGTTTATGAATTAAGTTCATGATTGTGTATTATGTTTAAGCTTGCATGTTAAGTTCCTGATTGATTCGATAAGTTCATAAGACATGAACTTATGAGAATAAGTTCTTAAGTCATAGGATACGAACTTAAGTCTCACAAGTTCGTACGAACTTAGCCTTGCTAAGTTCGTGGGCTTTAACCAATAAGTTTGTGGGCTTGGGCCATGCACGAACTTAATGGTTATATCATGAACTTAGTTGTGTTATTATCAGGGTTCGCGAATTTACACTTAGAGAAATTGGTCAGAGAGTTTAGACGAATTTCAGAGAGTTTCTACTGCATTCCAAGGAGCAATACATCGTGTAGGGTCGGTATTCTATCAGCCAGCATTGTGTTCGACTCCGTGTTTCCATGTGATCGATCCCTTAATGTGATACAAGGATTCCGCAATCATTTCACGTCACGACGCCTTGATTGGATCCATAGACGATGGATCTTACAATTGCTATCAAAGCCTACAATTGGATGTTTTTCGTTCTTCGTGTTTCGTTGAACATTCATAGGTTTCTTGTGTTTTACGGTTAAATCACATTTTTTTCGAAGTTTTTACGGTGTTTTGAGCAGTTCGTCAAGCCTACAATCTTTTAGTTCATATTTTCAGTGGATTTCATTTTTTTATCCTCAAAAACATTAGTTAATCTGAATTTTTTAAAAAACTCAAATTTTGGTCGTTTCACGAACTTGAGGTGCTCGAACTTAGGAGGGTGTTTTTGGGTTTCCACGAATTTGTCAGATGCTCCTCCACGAACTTGCGGCGCTCGAAGTTGTCAGTGTTTCGAACTTGTCAAATTAGGGTTTCTCGAACTTCATATCCTACGAACTTGTCAGACTCGATGTTGTCAGACGAACTAGGGTTCCACGAACTTGAGTCTTTCGAACTTAGTGATCACGAACTTAACTTTCAACAAATTTAATTTGGTAAAACTAATTTACTTAAGTCCGTCAAATTTATTTTAAAAATTAAATAATTTAAGTTCGTGGACAAAAAGTTTTACAAGAATGTCAAGTCTTCACATGTTTTTAGAAATGGATCATGAAGTGGGCAAATCAAATTCACCAGCCAAGCTGATGAAAATAGAGCACTACCACTGGCGGAAGGATAGGTTTGCGGACTTCACACGTTTCAATTATATGTGTATGTGGATGTGCATAGATGAAGGCTATGTTCCCCCAACACAAGAGCTCGAAGACCGGATGAAAGTTTTGTCCTATCAACATATGAAAGATGAGGACAAGAAGATTTATGAAGCTGAGAATCGGGCTTTATCGTCGATTAGAATGGCATTACCTTTGGAGATTCTGCACACCATTAAACATCATTGAACCTCTAAAGAACTATGGGAGGCGTTGGAGAAAAGGTATGAGGGAAATCCTAGGGTTAGGAAGGGGAGAACAGAATTGTTGAAGCAACAATTTGCTATCTTCAAGGGGCTGAAGAATGAGATCTTGGATTAGATAATTACAAGGTTCTATCATCTGTTGATAGAACTTGATAACCACAGAGTTGAGTATCAAGAATATGATAAGATAGAAAAACTTCTAGATGCGTTACCATCAAAGTGGGAGATGCACACTACGTTGATAAAGCATGATGAAGATAAACTGGCCACTCTCACTCTGGAAGAAGTAATTGGAACACTGAGGGCTTATAACTTCAAGATACAAAAGAAGGAGACGGAATAAGATCAAGTACAGGATCCTGAAATGTACTTCGGAAAGTATAAGCCGTCAACTTCTAGTGTACCGAAGGCGGGGGCTACAGCGTTCTACTCTGGAGAGCAAGAATGCGTACCTGCAGAAGGTGAAGAAGTGAGTGATAGGGCAGTTTTAGGGTTTTCTAAACCAGAAGATCAACCACAAAATTCAGGATTAACTTCTCAGGGATATACCAAAATGCCTATGAGTGCTAAGTCAGCTGAGGAGCAACTAAAGCTTCTAGCTTCGTTTATAGCAGCATACGACAACTGCATTCAAGGAAAAATCAACGATCCAGCTCTATGGGAGGAGGTTTATGACCAAGTAGATCCTTATGATTTAGAGCAAATGGACATGCAATGGCAACTGGCCATGGTCACACAGAGGTACGAGGTTCATGAAGAGAACAAGAAGAAACCTTAGTGTAAGCAATAATGTTGGGTTTGATAAGTCTAAGGTGAAATGTTACAACTGTCAGGGGTTGGGACATTTTGCTAGAGAATGTCAAAGGCCGAAGATGGATAGCTATCAGAATCCGGGATGTCAGAATTCAATTCATTCAGAGAATCAAGCTTCTGTAGCAGGGTTGCTGACAAACGTATCTTCTAACAGACAGTTAGATGGTACTTATGACTGGAATTCACATCCGGAGTCAAATGCTGGAGTTTTTATGGATGAAGTGACTGAGACTGATAGCAGAGCTAAAGAGGAAAAGAAGGAGGACACCCAGCATTCCGATACAAATCCTTTGGTACTGGAAAAATCTGACGAGCAGACTACTCTTGAGTTTGTAGCTCAGATGGCCAACGTGGAATCTGATCGGAAAAAGGTATCTCTCAACTTTTCTACTTTTCATAATTTATGTGTTTTATGCACTACTTTAAATGATAAATTAAACTTAGTGCTAGAATCACATTCATCAATGACAGCTCAAATCCAATCATTAAAATCTGATAATGCTAGTCTGCTAGACATTATGGAAGATCTTAGGGCTACAATGAAAGCTGATGCTCAAGATGTAATAGCTCTGAACGACAAATTGAGCGAACAATGTGTCAGGAACGAACTAATTTATGAGCATATAGAGTCATTGACCATAGAGATCTCCCTAAAAGATAAATAATTAGCAGAAGCTAGGGTTAAGTTTGTTGAGGCTAATAGTAAAATTGAGAAGTTTAGGAACTCATACTTGAACTTAGGCAAAATCTTAGATTCGTAGAGACAGTCTAAGAAACCAATTGGCCTAGGATATCAGGATGTGCCTCCACCTTTCAACAACAACTATGTGCCAACTCCTTAGGATGAGACCAAAGAAAAGGTTGATCCAGAGGAAGTAAAAGTAACTGAGTCTGATAAGGTGTCAATAGCTAAGGTGTCAACAACAGCCTCTAAGGTTAAGAAAACGATTAAGTTTGTGCAGTCTACTAGTGGGGCAAAACTAGAAGAGGCAAAAACTGTGAGTGATAATAACCAAGAGATGTTGAACAAAGTTGTTGAAACAAAAGAACAGGACATCAGTGAGACCCCTAAGTCAAAGAGTGCTTATAAGAAGTCTCATTACTACAAATGGAAGCTAATGCAACACTTTTGATGCAACACATTTAAAAATTGTTGCTTTTCTTTATTCAAGTTTGCTCTAAAGAAACACATTGACAATAAGTGTTGCATATAATGATTTAATGCAACATTTTTTTTAAAGTGTTGCATTTTTACTAAAAAAATACAACAATTTTCTAAAGTGTTGCAATTTTTACTAAAAATTGCAACATTTGTTTAAAGTGTTGCATTTATAATGAAAAAAATGCAACACATTTGTAACATCCGACACTAAACCATGATAGCAACAATGACCTAATATGTATTTAATAGTCAATTATAGCCTAATCAGTGGTCATTAGAAATTAATAAAGTGATTAACAAGGTTTATTAGAAAATTCAACTCAATTAGAATCAAATTCATCGGTGCGATGAATCGGGAAATCAATTAATCCGATCAATTTACGATATGAGGGATTAATTCAACTAAGTACATAATTAAATTATGATTAGTGACACTAATCATACACTAATACAATTACTTAACATTAATTATGCAAGACTAAAACAATTCATTAAAACAATGCATTCAAAAGTATTTATGAATTTACAAGAAAAGGGAAATACAAGAATACATTCTAAATACTTTTATACAAAAAAAAAAATATATAATAACATGAAAATAATCCATAAAAATCTGGTCATAGGGTAGTACTACCCAAGATTTGATTTCAATTTTTTAATTCCCAACTCCATAACCTTTCATAATCAAATCTTTCACACCCCATTCTCCTTTCATTTCAACATGATCTTACACTCCACCTCAATTTGAAAGACCAAGACTTTGCCTATAAATAGAGGGCTTCCTTTTCATTATTTTCACACCAAAATATCTCTTTCTCTCCTCTCAAAACCGGATCCAACACACACACACACTACAAACCTTTTCATTCAAGTGTTCTTGGTGAAATTCAAGTGTTCTTGGTGAACTTCTAGTGTTCTTGGTTCAAATCTTGCAAGAGTTCCAACTTCTTCTCAATTTCATACTCCAAATACATCAAAGTAAGTAAATACTAACTTATTTCATCATATATTTAAGTTTATATAAGTCTTGCATAATATATATAATCACCTACAACAACAAGTTTCATAAAAACTCAAGTTTATAAGTTTCTAGTTGTTATTTTTAAGTTGTTTCTTTAAATGTGTTTATGAATATATGAACACATTATAAGCATGTTAATATTATGAAAACATGTGTTATATATGTGGTTTTATAACTATTATGGCTTTTAAACAAGTTGTCTTTAAATAAACAACAAGAATCATAAGTTGTTTTAAATTTATAAACTACGGAATTTCGGCAGAATATTTGTATTGACTTTGAAAAATCATAACTAATTCATAACCCAACGAAATGAGTTGATTCTTGTCTCAAAAGTTAGATCTATGTCTTAACTATAGATCTGCAATTTTTCATAATTTATTTTGAAGTTTAAGACCTCCAGAAATTATTTGAGAAACCGAAAGTTTGACAGCTCAAAAATGGCCAACATAGCGTTTTTAACGAGATTTTTCACCAACCTAAACAACTCGAAAAATGGCCGTTCTTGATTCTAAAAATCCTTTGTATATAGTAGTTTAATGTCCTAGAAAACCAAAGTCTAAAACATTTTGGAGCTTGGTCAAAAACAGCCTCAAAGTAGGCCGAAAAACCTCCGAAAAAGCTGGAAAATTATATATATATATATAAACTTGACGTTTTAAGCAAATCTTATTTATAAACTTGTAATGTTGGGTGATTTAAGACATAAAAATCTATAAATATACATATTATCATATATTAGTGATATTAAGTCCTTATCATCATTTAGGACTCGGTTAAACACCTCCGGTTTCATCACCCATCAAACAACGCACTTTTGCATTTTTGCGCGTCGTTTTGCCATCACAAGTTCGGTGAGTCTTCATAGCCCCTATTTTTCACTATCTATTGGGGTGGAAATACATGCACTGTTTTTCATATGGACATCAAAACTGTTTATTTCTTATATGTATTACATGTTCGGATTCCATCAGCCGTTATATCATGAACCGTTAATTGCATTTATTTGTAAGCGCGAGTATATTGTGGATAGATCTATTGGGAGTCATGTCCCCCATTCGTGTTAGCTCGGTTCGGCTAACAGCGAGTGCATATATATTCAACACACGGTATTACGTATGGGAATACTGCACAGGGCAAACTCATTCTAATTAAGCTTCGGTTGCATGATGGTTTATGTAATACATACACGGAATTTATGATTTTATAAATTCAACTCATCTGATAATGTCCATACAACTGGTCTTTTCGCGTAAACCTATGAGCTCACCAACAATTTTTGTTGACGTATTTTAGTATGTATTTTCAGGTAATTAAGGCAAGTGTGCCTTCGGATACACCAACTTTCAAGCTTCCGCATTTCATGGAGTCGCATGCATATTTCGAAAACTAACGAAGATTTGACTGCATTATTTTTGGACGCATTAATTATGTTTCAGAATCTCTGTATTACGCGAACTTCATTCCTTTCATTTTGTAAAACATTAATACATTTTTAAATTTTAATGTCGTAATATTTCGAAAACGTCCATATAGTGGTCGTTCGTTATAATTATGGTTACGCTTCCGCACTCGTCACGTCTCGCTGCCAACCAAGGTAGCAGGGTGTGACAACATTTTTAGAGTGTTGCATTTACAATCAAAAAAATTCAACACATTTTTAAAACATATAACATTTTTTTTAAGTGTTGCATTTATAATGAAAAAACATGAAGTGTTTTTAAGTGTTGACTATACTATTTTTTCTTGTTTTGTAATTTTGATTAAAAATACACACAAAAGTTCAAATAAGAGTGTTTAAAAAATCAGTGACAGTATTAAAATAAAATTTAAATATCTTTAAAAATTAAAATAAAATTAAATATCTTTAAAAAATTAAAATAAAATAAATCCCTGATATGTACGAGCCCTAAATTACCCATCTCCAATTCTCCAGTCGTCTCGTGCGTATGCCCTCTTTCCTACCGATTCCAACTAATCCAACCCAGATCTTCCCTCGCCACCGCCACCGATCCGGCCTCGCTCCGCACATACTCAGCCGTGCTCTTCCCTTGCCCCGCGATTCCGCATTGCGTAGTTTGATTCTAATCCGCTAGAGACTTCGATCATGCGTCATCGTTGGCACCGGAGTTGCTGCGTCTCTTACTCATCTCTACGCAAGGTTCGTAATCTTCTCCATTTCATTTTTACTATTCAATTGTAGTCACTTCGTAATCTTTCTCATACACCATTCGAAGTAAATTTCCTTCGATGGTCTGTCAGCTATTACGATCCTTAATACAAGGTAAATCTCATCTTTTCTGTCCTCAATTTATAGTCTTAATTTTAACCTAAAATGCATAATTAGTTGATTGTAAACCCATATAATGCCTACATCTATTATTCTATTTAATGTTCGTTCTGGTTTAATTTAATACCATATTTCTTTACCTTCAAAATGAATTTGAGTGTTTTCTATCTATCCTATGTTTAATTGTAATTTTCTCAGTGTGGAATAAGAGGTCTTACGGACCAAAAAAGCACTTATTGTTCTTGATGACGTTGTTAAACCGAGCCAGTTAGAAGCCTTACTTGGAGTTGGGAATATTAATAAAGAGAGCAAGATCATAATTACCACCACAGAAAATGATTTAGGTATTTGGTTTAAGTCTAGATATAGGAGGTGTCAAGAGCACAAAATGAAATTACTCAATGATGATGAATCATTAGAGCTGTTATGTCTTCATGCCTTTGGATCTAAAATTTTGATGGATGGTTACGAGGAGCTTGCAAAAGAGATCATACGGTATTGTGGAGGATGTCCTTTGGCTCTTGAAGTGTTGGGTTCCTCTCTGTTAGAGGATAATAGCATTACATACTAGAGAAGTGTAGTGAAGTTGCTGAGAAAAGATATTCATCATGATATATATAGTGTACTGAAAAAGAGCTATGACTCATTACCATATGACTCTGATATTTCTTGTTTCTTTGTTGGTACAGACATGGATTACGTGGCCGGTAAAGATATTGGAGCCTGATTACTCTGCAGTATCCAGGATCAAAACGCTTATGAAGAGATGTCTTGTTTATGTGAATCCAAGCAAAAAACTGATGATGCATAAATTGCTTCAAGATATGGGGAGAAGCTTAGTTGACTGAGAATCACCTAAACCTGCAGAACGCAGTAGACTATGGCGCAACAAGGACTCTTATGAAATGTTGAAATATCAGAAGGTATGATGCTTCTTACATGAATAAATGTTTAATTTAAGCTTATTTTCGGTTTCTAACTCTCCAATTGCATCCAAGATTAAAATGTTTTCTGCTCTATTCTTTTAGCATTCACAAACAATGAAAGGTCTGACACTTGACATGCATAAGCTCATGGAAGAGGATAAATTCAAATACAAACAACTAAAAAAAGGTATGTTTTACTTCATAGCGTTAGTCTTAATTTCTAAAGTTGATTTTCAGAATTTTTTAATTTTATTCTCTTATCAGGCTCAACACTTTGCAATGTAATCTACCAACTCAATAATATTAGTTTAGTTATAAACCTAATCTTTACATAGCCATCACTATTTATACAAGCACCCCTGGTATTGGCAACCTTGGGGCATCGTTTTTATATGTATTGATCCATTACAGTTTTTAAATACTTGGGGGCACATTTGTGCATTCATTTCTATATAAGAGTTATGCTTACTACACTATTCATGCCAAAATGTGCAGTCAAGCCTTTGGACAGATTCACTACAAGATATGGATGAACTAAAGTTGCTTCGACTCAATTTTGTGAACTCTCTGGATCCTACAAGGATTTTTTAGAAAACCTGGGCATGAGAGTGCAAAAGCAAAGAAAGTCAGTAGTAAGCAAGGTAGCAGCAAGTAGTGTTGGTATTGAAACTGTTAGGGACAATATTTGTAGAGCTGAAATGGATATTACTTTTAATAATTGTGTTCATCTCTAAGGGGGAGAATGTTGGGAATAAATAATAGAGATGAAACAATTATATTGCATATATTTGTAAATACTCAATAGATTAGGGGTTATATGTGTAAATACACAATACTTGTGTATTGTGTATAAATAGAAGTGTATAGTTCTGTTAATAGAGACAGGAATCGAAGATTACACAAACATACACGGTTAGAACAGTAGAGAGAGAAGAAGATTGCTGTCCAAGATAGCCAAGAACTCAATGTAATATTTCTCTCTTTAATCATTCAATATAATGTGTTGGATTGATAATTGTTCATATTGATTGTTTGTATGTGATTGAATTGCATGAAATTTGAATTCACAATTGGTATCAGAGCCTAATATGGCTGAAATTGATTGAATTTTGAATCTGAAAATTGATTTTTCAACACTGTTACATCAATTTTTTCGAAATCAGAAAATCAATTTTGGATTTTGATTTTGTGGATGAAATGTTCTGAAAATTGGAACGAAGGTGGAGCATTTAAAGTCGAATCTATTGTGATAAACATCAGATTTTAATTCCAAACACACAAGATTTAAATTGGATTTTACTGAATTTTTGCAAAAGTGTGTGTTCTTGAGGTTTTTGATCGATTTTTGGATTTTAATCTGAAATTAGCCAAAGTTGTTTTTCAAAAAGTGTTTGTGTGTGAAAACCGCAGGTTCGATTTCAATCTGGAATCAATTCGTGAATTTTTGTTGAAAATTGTCATTTTGAACTTGATTTTGATCAGTTCCTGTTGAAACTCGGGCAACACTGAATTCCTTGTTTTAATCGAGTTTGATCAAGTTCTTATTCGAGTTTGTTTGTGTTTCATTCGAGTTTGTTTGTGTTTCATTCGAGTTTTATCAACCTATCACTCGAGAAAACATAAGTATCAATCGAGTTGCATAAGGAACCATTCGAGTTTAGTCTATATTCATTCGAGTTTGCTTAGTGTTTTGACCGAGTTTGATCCCTGTTATTCGAGTTTCATACTTCATTGACCGAGTTTCACTTCTTTGTAATTCGAGTTGATTTCCATTTCATTCGAGTTTAACATAACTTCATTCGAGTTGCATATCATATCATTCGAGTTTGATAATTCATCATTCGAGTTTGATCATTTATAGTTCGAGTTTCATCGTTCTTTGATCGAGTTTCAACCTTAATAATTCGAGTTTCATACTCAATCATTCGAGTTTTATACTTATTCATTCGAGTTTGGTGATTCTTTATTCGAGTTTGAGTCTTCATCAATCGAGTTTGATTCTTATACATTCGAGTTTCATCCAATATCATTCGAGTTTTGAGTATTTGACCTTTGCTGCTTAAATTGACCATAACTTTTGACTGGATCATCGTTAGAAGGCCTACCATACGCCAAATCGAAGCTTGAAAATCTAAAATTTCAACGTCAAAAAGTCAAATCAGAGCTGATTTTTAACAAATTAATCATTCAAGATTCAGTTTTATTCAATCAAGATTCATTCAATTTTTCATAAGTCCATAAAAGATCTTGGAAGTTCATTTTTCTGCAATTCATAATGATGTTTGAACAATTTTCAAAGTCTGAGCTGATTGTCAAACTTACTGAATCTGAAAAGATTCGTAAGAACAATTACGACATTCTCGTTCAGTTAAATACTGATAAACATTTGGCGTTACGTGACGTACAAATACTGAATGAAGAAATTCAAAGCTTAAAAGAAAAACAAAACTCTGAGAGTTGTGCTCATCAATTGAAAATATCTGAATTACTTAAAGAACTTGATGAGCTGAAACAAGAAAATTTTCAGAATGCAACTCAACTGAAATATCTTTTGCCTGAAAGATCTGATCTTTACAAGAAAGTTCAGGATCTTGAAGATACACTTTGTAAGACAAAACCAACTGATCAGAATTGTATTTTAAACAAAAATGAAGAAATTTTTGCTCTTCAACAAGAGTTGTCTTTAACTAAAGATTTGATTGAGAAGGAAAGACATGAGTTCTTACTTAAAGAACAAGATTTTAAATCAAAATCTGAATTGTTTGAAGATGAAAGACAAATGTTCTTAATCAAAGAACAATCTTTTAAATCTGATTACCAATCATTTGATCATGACAGAAATTCAAATTTAGTCATTATCAAAAGTTTGGAAGATCAGATACTTCATCTTACAAAACAATTACATGTGTTTACTTCATCAACTGAGTCAAAGGTTAAGACCCCTTCTTCAGTGTGTTTAAAATCCAATGTTAATCACTCTGGTTTGTCTTCTGAAAGTGAAGTGAATCTAACTAACTCTGCTAAGTTTGATTCTTCTTCAGATCTTAAACTTAAGTATCTGTTAAAGATACACAGCGGCAAAGATAAAATTGTTGAACAACTTCCGGTCAAGATTTACACCGGTGAATCTTCGAAGTCAAATTTTCTTAAAGTTTCTGAAAATACTGGTCATTCTAATCAGAAAACATTTTCACAGAAAAATACCAAGTATTATCAGAAATAGGCAAGAACCGGACAGTTTTTCAAAAAGAAGAGTTCGCAAAAGTCTGATCATTCAAATTCAAGTTTCTTTAGAAATTCAGATATTCAATTTTCTCATACTCAAAGAAATTTGTTTTCTGTTTTTGAAAGAGAAGCTGATAGTTATAACTTGCAATGGGTACCTAAACCCAAGTACAAGTGGGTACCAAAACCTGTTTTGAAATGGGTACCCAAGAGCGCTAACAAGTCTGGATCCAAATCTGTTTGGATACCAAAGACATCTTAAATTTTGCAGGTTATAGGTTTCTTATCATTCCAGATAAGGACCCGTTCTTCATTTCAATAGGCTCTTGATTACTTCAGGTCAAGACCCGTGCTTCAACTCAAAATTGGTTTCTAGTTAAATTCAGACTAGAACCCGGACTTCAATGAACCAGAGACAATGGTTTTCAGTTACTTCAGACTGAAACCCAAGCTTATGCGACAAATGGCTTCTAATCACTTCAGATTAGAACCCGATTCTGAAAGACGAATCTTTCTGGAATTCCTGCCCTGCATTCAACTCTGATGCTGAATTGACAAATAGGGAGTTTTATTTTTATAATTTTTTGCTCTTTGTTTCATTTCTATGAGTTGACTAACTGTGTCTGCTTATTTCCAGGGGGAGTTTCAGATGCACTTTGACGATGACATTTTTCAAAACTATGTGTGATTTTTCACGAAAATATTTGACACACACATAAAAAGAGTTTTTGAGCTGAAAAGAAATTTTTTTTTTTATGAATCTCTGAATCTATCATTGAGATTAATTGATCTAATCTCTTTGATTTTCATAATCTCATTTCTTCTGAGATTCTTTTTGTTAGAACTCTTCCAATTTATACTGGATTCTCCTGTTATCTCCCATGTGCTAATTCTTTCAAGAAAATCTTATTCTTTTCATATCATATATCAGATTTTCCATTTCATTCTGATATCTCCCAAAATTATCTGCATATCATCTCCAATACCATATAAGTTGGATTTCATCATATCTCATGACCTTTCAAAGCTGAAAATTTTTCTGCTGACTCCGATTATGCACCAATCGGAGTGATAGGCATAAATATCGCTTCTATGGTCTAACCAGAACCGGAAGACCTACCCAAGAAGCAAACCATCTATAGATTGTGCGGGTGAGGGTTCGTTAGGTTTATTAGTTGAGAAGTGTCAGTTATCACGCGATACTGACAGGGTCGAGCAGAGATAAAATGTAAATGAGAGGGATATTGATATTAAAATGAGATGGTGGTGCATCAGATCATGCTTTTCTCATAAAGCTGACTGAATTTAATTCTGAAAAGTGAGCTGGAGGGAGCTAGGTTGAAAAATGCTGAGAGCTGAGAGTTTAGAAAGGATTTGAAGAAAAGATAATCCTATCCTACACTGTGTCTGCTGGGTAAACCACATAATCTATCAAGCCCTATGCGACTTGATATTGAAAAAGACGTCATGGACCCAGTGACGCATGCACTTAACCCCACCAACTACTCAGTTATCTCCTAAAAGATTTCTGTTTCAATAATCACGGAGATATAGCACATTTCTATCGATATATCATTTGGATATTATTGATATTGAAACAAGGAAGACAGTTGCTCCGGTCTCCAATTTCATTTGATGCACATTGTGTCTAGAGCTAATTATATACACTATTAGGACACATCGAGTCTGACAGTCTGCGTGACTATAAACTGCTAGTCCAAAGTGACTAAGCCGGAACAAATAAGAGTGATTCTTTCATGATAAAGGATTTCACGATGACTATTTGGAAATCCTACCAGTGTTAACATCACGCCAGCGCTGAAAGTAGGTCACATAGATTTTGTCTATTGTGCAAACAGGAATCCTATGTGGACCTGGACTTGTTATCTCACATAATGAATATGTTTCATTTTCCCAAAGTTGAAAAGCTTTGTTTTTGTTCTAAAAAGTTATAATATCGATTCGAGGGGGAGTGAGATAAATTTGTTTTGTATAGGGGGAGAGATATCAGTTTGAGGGGGAGAAAGTCAATTTGTAATATTTTGAAATTGTAATTGTTGTTGTATTTCTACTACTGTAAACTTCAATGAATTAATGTCTCTGAAGATTTTGCATGATTTTCATAATTCTTATGATCATCATGAGGGGGAGAAAAACTAAAGTTCAGAGACAACAGTTGAGTAGATTGAAGTCAACTGAAGACAATTGCTACATCATATCAAAAGAATTGATCAAGGGAGAGAATTAAAAAGCTATTCATGATTCAAGGGGAGTGTACTCACAAGAAAATACAAGAAAAGAGAAGATCAGAGAAGAAGAGTTGTGAAGATCAGAGAGAGACAAATAAAGAAAAGAAGAAGATTCAGAGATCAGAGAAAAGAAGAATATTCACGAAAAAGTCCCTGAAATGATCTTTTATCAGAAAATTGATTTCATCTCTAAGGGGGAGATTGTTAGGGACAATATTTGTAGAGCTGAAATGGATATTACTTTTAATAATTGTGTTCATCTCTAAGGGGGAGAATGTTGGGAATAAATAATAGAGATGAAACAATTATATTGCATATATTTGTAAATACTCAATAGATTAGGGGTTATATGTGTAAATACACAATACTTGTGTATTGTGTATAAATAGAAGTGTATAGTTCTGTTAATAGAGACAGGAATCGAAGATTACACACACATACACGGTTAGAACAGTAGAGAGAGAAGAAGATTGTTGTCCAAGATAGCCAAGAACTCAATGTAATATTTCTCTCTTTAATCATTCAATATAATGTGTTGGATTGATAATTGTTCATATTGATTGTTTGTATGTGATTGAATTGCATGAAATTTGAATTCACAGAAACTATACAACATTCCTTTCCTTTTCCACATTCATTACAGAGGTTATTCCTCAAGGACTGCAGTATTCTTGGATGTACTGATTCTTTTCCATATATTTTTAGTGCTCAATTATCATTGCAGTACTTGAATTTAGCCAATAGTCTATTTGAACACCTGCCTCATTACAATCATCTAAAAATTCTTCGGGTCCTTGACCTGAGTTTGTGCTCAAGACTCAAATGCCTTTTATGTCTCCCAATTACACTTTCAGAATTGTATATATTGAAAGTCATTGGAGAAAGTGACCTTTGAATCACATCAGTTCACATTGCAAGAGTTCGGCTACGAAGGATGTATTAATTTGTCCCAAATTGAAGGCTTTATCAGATTGGTGCCATTAGCTAAACATAATGAAGCAGAGTTGGGACATATGAAGTGGCTAAAAGCGTATCAAAATCTTGAATATGTCTTGTTGGTGATGATGAGCTTACCATAGGCAGAAGTTGGCATATCCAGGTTCTTCATTTTTCTCTACAAATACACATGAACATCAAGATATCACCTGCATCAAATTTTATAATTTTGTGAATATTGTGCTTGTGTAGCGCATATGTTGTGTGAATTCAATATAACAAGCACATCTCTCCCAAACATAAAGGATCCAAATATGACAACTGAGTATATATCAAAATTAACATCATTGTCCTTCGTAGTGCCTTCAACTTCCAAGGATAGGAGGCTCAAAGGATTAAATGTGACCTTCCAATATACGATGTCAGGTGATGACTGGGCATGGTTTGCTAAAATCAGTACAGCGAACAGGTACTATTGATTTGATGTATAAACCCAAAGTCTTTGGCAAACCTGGAATTGGTGAAAGTGTTGTATGGTTAAGCTATTGGCCAATTAGAAACAAATTAAACATCGGAGATACATTTAATGTTTTTATTAATGTGATGAACGGATTGGAGATACACGGGTGTGGTGCAAGCCTTGTGTATGCTGATGATGTAGCATGTGAGACCTTGCAAAGTAACATGAACTGGGCAGAAGTTCTTGGAGGAGATTTTTCTGCATTTCAACTCAGCACAAGAGCATACTATCTTTGTCGTCGTGATCTCTTTGGTTTATTGGATGTTGGTAGATTGACTACTGGTTGGCTTAGCATTTTAGTTGGTGATACGGTTGACTGCACATGTATGTTCCCTTTTGTTAAGTTCTAGCTGCGTGTTCTATTTAATATTCAAGCTTCAAATAGAGGAAGTATGTTTAATATAACACATTGTGACATTTTTATAGAGGTACGAGGATGGAGAAAGACAGTATTACCTCAGCAGTCTCATTAATCATTTACAGAATTAAAAACTGTTAAATGCATCATCCATGGTCCCGAATCAGTAAACGTGCTTGAAGTTTTTCTCAGTAAGATGAGGGGACTAACAATGATTATTGTATAAATTATTGGGCACTCCATATTGATCCTTATAGTTACAATCTAATCGATAGTAATCAGACTTTTATGCAGAAACTTTTTGTGTGTGTGTGACGAAGTGAAGAAGAAAAAACAGAGAGAAAAGATGGTTTTTATATAACTAAATTTTTATTAATAACACATTTAATATTTACAACACTTGTCTTCCTATTTATGTAAAAGAATCGGTGTTAAGATATTTTAACGAACATAACTGCTACAATTATGGGAAACTAAATCTTGACACATTTAAAACATTACTTAGCATTGGTCCATCCTATGCTATCTTGAAGTTTATGGAATGTGAGTAGTTACTTATATTTCTCTTGAAGTTCCATTAACATGCTTTCCTATTGTTCCGTTATTTTTCCTTTATTTTTAGTAATTTTGCTACTTATATAGGTTGCTTGGATGTACACTTAATGTTTGGGGCTTATAGCACAGCAAGAGGCATGGCAATTTCAAGCCTGGTTATTAGGTTCTTCTGGAGTGCATTGAGCTCAGTATTTGAAACATATGTATATGTGTAAGTTTACAGTCATCCGCCTCCAGTATCATTCCATTCACTTCTATGGTCAATTGCTTTCATCGTGAACATTGAATTTTCCAGAAAAGTTTTGGATGATAAAAATGACAATAACTCAAATTTAGTGTGTTTTCGAATATATCTGCTTGTCGTGGGTGTTTACGCTGGATAATATTGTTTTGCCTTTAGATAAGTCAAACGGCCCTCCTTAATAATGTAATTTGAACCAGGTTTGCATATCTTTAGCTATATTTTTAATAAATAATGCTTGTGTGTTGCAGTTCATCATTTTTGCATATCTTTTAGCTCTACTAGTGATTAATCCTTTCCTTATTTTATCAGCATTAGCATGAATCAGCAGGTTTCTTTGAAAGTTTGTTGTCATTTATGCAATTTCAGCAAAGTTGATTGCTATTCTAGCTGCAGTTTAAGTTCATAATTGTTTTATAAATAGCTGCAGTTTTGAGGGACTTATCTATGGATTTTGGTATCGATTTATCTTTTTCTAATTTGTTATCAACTCCTCACAGCTAAATAGTTAAAAACTTCGAACACTTTTTCATGCAACTTTTATGCCATTATTATGCTGGTCTAATGCTCTCTTTCTTATTGTTTTGCTACTACTTTAAGTATAGTTTTTTTGTCAAATTGCAAGACATACAAATTTCTATTCTTGGTTTATGGAAGGATTCGAGCACTCATATAACACTCTCTATTCTCAAGTAATTCTAAACTTTAAGTATGGTTAAATTACGTATATAGAATTTTCAATATTGATGAAGTTAACAAAAGTCTCATATTTGGCTTTTAAAAGTCAAATAACGAATAAATGAGACTTTAATATACCAAATCATGAAATAGCAATAAATGATGAAATATTTATATAAGTTTGATGTCTTTAAAGGATTTAGAATGTGTTGCAAAAAGAATCATCGAAATCCGACATCACATGAAAGTTCATTGCTATTTTAAACAAACTTTTGCTACTTTAATGCCCAAAAGTATGAAATATCAGTGAATAATGAAATATGTTTGTATATTTGGTCTTTTCTAAGGATTTTAGATTTGTTTCAAAAAGTATCGTCAAAATTGGACATCAAACGAAATTTTTATAGAAATGTTGTTTTTAGAATATTTTTAAGGTGTTGTGAAAGTTTCATCGAAAATCGACTTAATTTGGAAGTTTGTTGCCATATTATGCAGTTTCAGGAATGTTGATTGCTATTTTGGGCAGATTTTTTTGTGAAAAGTGATCGACAGAAGGAGAGGTGTGCATGATAAGTGGCGGTTTCATATGAAAGACATTACAAGAGGATTTGAATATGCATTCCCAAGATTGTAAGGCTAATGTGGAAATGTGGGTGCAATTTATTGGAAACACCATTAGTGGTGAGGGCATGATGGTACACTGTTAGGCACAAAAAGGCTTTAGTCAAACCTGATCTACATTTGAGGGGGAGATTTTTAATCAAACCTGTTGATGCACTTGAAGGTATAATTTAAGGCCTGTTAATGCCTTATTGAAACCTGAAAAGTGATTTACCATGTTGCATTCATTGCAACAAAGGCAGTTTGTCCAAGCTGTTCTGTCTGCTGAACAGGCTGGACATAAATTGTCTACGCTGCTCTATTTTGTTGAGCATCTTGGACAGTTTACAAGTGTTTTGTTCTTTGTGAACAGAACCTGTTCTTTGTGAACAGATTAATCACTTTATTGTAATATGTTTCCAAGTCCTCATGCCTTATTGAAACCTGAAAAGTGATTGGCACCTACATTTCCACATTATTTGAATATGCATTCCCAAGATTGTAATTAATTTTTTTGTTGTATCGCTTATACATTTGATGATCTTTATTTTGGTTGTAGATGTTAATATACTTGAAATACTTTTTGATCTATATGTTATGAAATATTATTATTTTTGTTAAATTGAATTGTAATTAGAAAAACTATTACGAAGCAATTAAATAAATATTTGTATTTGCATTAAATTTAAAAAATAATGAATGTGTTTCTTTTGTCTAAAAAATATTGCATTTATGTAATTAAAATCAATAATAAAGTGTTGCAATAGATTGATAGTGATGTTGCATTTACATAATGACAACATTTAATAAGTGTTGCATTTGATAAGCAAAGTGTTTTGCTATAAGTTGGTAACGATAAATTAAATGTGTTGCTTTAGAGTATAAAAAGGGTTGCATTTAAAAAGGTGTTGCACTTATAAAATAATGGCAACACGTTAAAAGTGTTGCTTTAGAATATAAAAAGTGTTGCATTTATAAAATAATGACAACACTTTTGAAAAGTATTGCATCATCTAGTGAAAGTGTCGCTTTAGACCTAAGGCGACGTTGGCTAAGGTGGCACTACATAAAGTGTCGCATTAGGCCTATAGCAACACTTTTAAGGCCTAACACAACACTTTTCCCATGTTGCTTTAGGTTCATTTTGTTGTAGTGTATTGACAAGATGTCTTGCTTTAGATGTCATAAAAAAGGTCATGTTGCATCAAGTTGTCCCTAAAGGAAACCAGAGTCTACACCTATCGTAGGGAAACAAGAACAACAAGCCTTGAAATCAGTGCCTAGTATTGCTAGCTCGAGTAGTTCTCAAAAATCAGAGAAGAACTCGAATGGAACATCACGAGTAGGTACTAAACATCCATCGGCGTCAATCAGACAGAATGAAGGACTTAGGAATAATTCACCGATTAGATTTCCTAGTCAATCAAGGTCTGGCCCACAACCGGTCGTTAGGAATAATACCGCTAAGAGGAGTTATACTCCAGTTAGCTCTCATACTCCTAACAGACATCAGACACCAGGTAGAGCCCAGAGTTATAACAATGAAATGCATTATAACAGATATTACTTTAGGGCTCCACAGCAAAAGACAATCCAAAGGCCAAGAGTGGACATTAATTACTCAGCTCCACAACAGGTTCTTGCTCAAAAACCCAAGTCACCTGAAAGGAGAGATGGGTATTTGAAAGAGTTCAAGTATATGTGGATGAGAATGGTATTACCAAGTCAGTCATGGCTTGGGTTCCCCGTAATAACTCATCTATTTTCTTTCATGTGCAGGAGTTAACTACAAGTCTTCACAACAAATGGTTCATAGATAGTGTTCGCTCTCGTCACATGACTGGGAAAGAAGTCTACTGACGGACTTCAAGAGTGGGAATAAGGGACTTGTGTCATTTGCTGGGAGGAGTAGTCACTAATGGGAAGATCTACACTCTTGATCAAGTCTACTATGTAGATAAGCTTGATCATAATCTCATTAGTGTCTCTCAAATCTGTGATAAACAAAATTCAGTCCTCTTTACTCAAAAGGAAGCGTTAGTATTAAAGTCGGGATTCAAGATCCCTAAAGAGTGGATTATGATGAGAGCTCCAAGGGTGAATCATATGTACATGATGGACATGTCCGTAGCAGAAAGTGTGTTGGCAAAGCTATCTGATTGAACCGTCCATGACACTCTCACAAAAAGATTTAGTTTATGTACTTATTTTTAAATTTGTGTACTTTAGTTTATTTATTTTCTTTTACTCTATTTTATTTTTACTTCACTTATTTTATTTTATTTTATTCTAGTTTAGTTTAAATGAATAGGATCGTGGTCAGTTACTAGGATGCATGTTAGTTGGAAAAACAAAAATTGCATAATAATCTGTTTGCTTAGTGTGAATGGGTTCGTAAAGTTGAAAAAGTTTCGTAAAGTTAAAAAAATTGCAAAACATGAAAATTTGAAAATTTTCAATGTTTTTGAAATTTGCACTTAAGTTCGTATAGACCTAAGTTCGAATGAACTTATGATTGATACGAACTTATATCAGCTAAGTTCGAGGCACAGTTGGTGGGGTATAAATTGGTCAAATGCATTTAATTTATTCACCTACTCTCGAACTTAATTCCTCACGAACTTAACATAGGCGATCTCAAACTTATTGGGCGATCTCGAACTTGTCGCATCTTTCACGAGGTTGCTTCTGTTTCACGAAGAAAACTACAGTTCCACCTCGAACTTAACTTTAGTTGTTGTCGGTTTATCTCACAAGTAACTAAGTAAGTGTTATTTTGGACTTTTTATGGTTTTAAATCATGTATTTCTGGGTTTGCAATAACCGGAGGCTAGGTGTTTCAAAATACTAAGTCTAGGGCTATAAAACCTAAAATAAAACATCAATAAACTCGATTAGAACCTTTTAGGACTAGATTCATTGGTCATTTATGTCTAAAAAGGATTACATCATGATTTTTGATATTCAAAGGGCCGATCTTGAACTTGTTCATCTGAAACAGTGCCTACGAACTTGAGAAGCCTACGAACTTAGATAAAAAATATCTGCAAGTTCGAAGGCCTCTCTCGAACTTAATAACAAGTTCGTAGGGCTTCTGATTCACACGAACTTACACATAAGTTCGAAAGTCATCAAGGTCGAACGAACTTAATCAAGTTCGTATGAAATTAAATGTTTTCCAAAATTTATATTTTCAGAATTTAACTATTTGTTGCGTGTGCAGGAATGACAGATCGTGCATTTTTCAATAAGCATAATATGGTGATTAGCATAGAACTTTAAGCTCCTGAGGCGGGGCAGTATAGAGAGATTCTTGAATTTTTGACAAGATCAAGGATTGTATATGCGTTGACTAACAATCCAACGCTGATAATTCAGTACTTTCGTCATTTTTGGAATACATTGCATGTGGATAGTTCCGTAGTGCCCCCGGTTCTCAGGACAACCGTTAGTGGACAAGTTATTTCATTCTCAGCTGATGAACTTCGGGAAATTCTACATTAAGGAACAGCATCACAGGAAGACGGTCCAGTCGATTTCCCAGCTGCGCTAAGGCAAGTGGCTTTCCAAAGAATGGGCTACACTCAGGACTTGGCTAAAGCCTTGTATGTGAAAAGCAGGCTAATTGGATAGTGGCGGTATCTTATGCACATGCTACTAGTCTGTTTTGCGCCTAAGAAGGCAGGTTTGGACACTATGACACCCAAACTACAGTCTGGGATGATCTCGTTGGTATATAACAAGCCGTTCAGTTTTTCGGGCTTCTTTTTTGGAGAATTTGTGCATCAGATCACGGCGCCAACCCGGGAGAGATTTTTGCTATACCCGCGGTTCGTTATGATGATAATCAGGCTCTTCCTGCCGAATTTGCCACCTCTACCGGAAGTGGTTGTTGTAGCAGGGATAAACAAGAGGATTTTTGGATATTGACAAAGTCACAATTCACGAAGGGCGGAAAATGTTAGACCGCCGATGACTCCATTGTTCGGAGCTTTAATAGATCCAAAGTTTGTTGTTCCAGATGCAGAAGACTGGATAGTTAATGAGCCCCAACAACAAGCACCAGCACAACAAGAACCGGTCGCTCCAATTCAGCCTCCACCGAGGACGGCAGCGGCAGCTGTGGCTACTACATCGGTAGCACAGGCTGATCTGATCCAAGGGACTTTGGAAGATATTTTTGCTCAGGGAGGTGCAACTCAGGAGTCCATCACCGAAGAGCTGATTCAGGACATTCTTCATCTTCCTGAGGCCATGCGAAATATCTTTGACGATATAGAGAACTATCAGCCGGAGAAGGCTGTTGAGGCAGACACAGAGACATTTTCTGAGACTGCAAGTGACCTTAGAGAAGCTTCAAATCCTCCAACTTTGTTTGGTCGTCATGGTACTTGACTAGTTGTGCAGCCACAAACTCAATCTTTCAGTCTCCGAGATGAAGAAGAGGAAGATGAAGAGTTTGTGCAAGTAGAAGAGGCGTTGATTTTACGACAACAAAGTGCTAAGCGCCAACACCTAGATCAAGCTGGGCAGTCTACATCCACCACCATTCCACCCGCAACCACCACAACCACTTCACCATCATCCACATCATCCGATACCCAAACCATGAACCAACTTAAAATACAAGTTGATCTCCGAACAATCCAAATCCTTCATCTCACCAGGGCAGTCCAAGAGTTACAATAGCACAATACGCAGTTGGATCAGCAAAATGCATATCTACATCAGACTGTGACTGCCCATCAAGATCAAATAGCAACTCTTTAATCCCTAATGGAGCATATTTTAAAAGATCGTGCAGCTCAGGGGGAGAGTTGTAAGGAGGATGAGTTAAGGAGAGCTCGTAGAGAATACGAAGGAGATGAACCTAGCGCAGAAAAGGAAAGTGAGCTACCAAATCTTTCTAAACAGACTGCTCAGCAAGCTAACATTCAGGGGGAGTCTGGATCATCGTCAGCGGCTGAAAAGGATAAGGGCAAGGCTCCCGAGGCTACAGATGTGATTGACGAAGATTTAATCGGAGCCTTACTGGATTCAGATGAGGAAGACATCATATTCGACTTTGTAGATGAAGTAGAACAGGAAGATCTTGAAGAAGGTGAATTTGTTCCCGAAGAGGTTCTGACTGGAAGCCTGATGATGAAGTGATAGTAGATGAAGAAGATGAGGTAGATGAAGTGGTTATAAGTAAGCAACCGGTCACAGAAGAATACATGAATGAAGATCAGAGTCCGATAGATCTGGAGATACTTAAATATGCCATAAATAATGAATCGGATACTGAAAGGTCGGATAGGGAGCTTACAAGAGAAGAGAAGAGAAAATTATGGTTCAGGGAAGAAAAGAAAAAGGACTTGGCTATGAAGGAGAAGATGAAGATGCAAAGTCCAGGAAAACTGTAAGGTAGTATACTTAGTTGGTTATACGATAGAGAACTGCAGCTCTTCATTCTTAAAAGAAAGGACGGGCTACAGTACCTAAGAAGAAGGCTAAGGGACTTCAATTCTTTGCCAGAGTGTGAAGTTAAAGCCTTAGCATGGAAGGAGCTAGTCAACATCAGAGATGATCCCTATGCTGAAGTTATTGCTAAAATCATTCGTAGGGAAGGTCGGTATAGGAAGTTTGAAAGACTTAAACCAAGGACAGGAAAGCGAGTCATGGATGTGACGAGGATAGATCCATTGATAGGTAGGCCATGGATGAAGATATACTACAAACCTATCAAGTTCCTGAAGAAGGTGCCACTGAAGAGTATGCCACAAGATGTTCTGAATAACTTGATGTGGTGGTACGTCGACAGTGAGACGGCTGAGGCAGTGATGGAAGACAAGGAAGAAAAGGTGATTTTGAGAGTTTATGATCCCTTGCACTTAGTTAACCTCTCTAAGGATGGCCTGAAAGCTTCATGATCAGGCAATCTTGTTTTATGAAAATTGGAGGTCTGAAGGCAGAAAATATCAGAGAGTTGTTAAGGTTTGTGTCGAGGAGGGATTACATGCGGGTAGAACATAAATAAGCCTAGGTATGTAGATCAGTGAATATCTAACTAGAAGCTATCGTCAAGGGGGAGTCTGTTGGCACACCCGGTGTGACGATAGCAATCTACTTTTGTAAAAGATAGTCACATGTAATAGATAGGGCTCTATTAATACAAGTCATGTTTGTTTGTTCATGTTTATGGATTAGGTTCATGATTGTGTATTATCTTTAAGCTTGCATGTTAAATTCATGATTGATTAGATAAGTTCATAAGACATGAACTTATGAGAATAAGTTCTTAAGTCATAGGATACGAACTTAAGTCCCATAAGTTCGTACGAACATAGCCATGCTAAGTTCGTGGGCTTTAACCAATAAGTTTGTGGGCTTGGTCCATGCATGAACTTAATGGTTATATCATGAACATAGTTGTGTTATTTTCAGGGTTCGTGAATTTACACTTAGAGAAATTGGTCAGAGAGTTTAGACGAATTTAAGAGAGTTTCTACTGCATTCCAAGGAGCGATACATCGTGTAGGGTCTGTATTCTATCGGCTAGCATTGTGTTCGGCTCCGTGTTTCCGTGTGATCGATTCGTTAACGTGATACGAGGATTCCGCACTTGTTTCACATTACGACGCCTTGATTGGATCCGTAGACGGTGGACCTTACACCAAGAGTTCAATGGTAACTGGGATGACTAATTTCCTTTAGTAGAAATCTCTTACAACAATAGTATTAACTTATCCATCAATGTGGCGCCCTTCAAGGCCTTGTATGAATGCAGTTATCATACACCTATGTCTGATCTAGAATTGTGATAGTTCCAGGCTTCTAAATGTAATAAATTAAACTTAGTTTTGTGGCTATTTTGTAAGGATTCAAAATTTAATGTAAATGGGTTAAAAGACCAAAAGGTCAACCCATGGGTTTGGATAGTATTTGAATCCAACTTATTGCTTATAAATATTTAGCTTTTAAGGTTTTCCATGTAATCATTCAGCAGCCTCTGTACGTACGATTGAATTGCAATATTAAGGTTTCTCTAATCTTTGAATGTTCTTATTGTTCTTATTTATATTCTTGGATGTTCAAGCTATGTTCTTCATGTTCTTAATAATTCTATTGAATATGTGTTGAATGTTGAATGTATGCTTCTTATGTGGGAATTACAATTGGTATCAGAGCTTAAAGATTGGTTTTAAAATGTTTATAACTTCTGTTTTTTTTTTTTTTAATTTTGCATGAAAATTCTGGATTTTTTCTGAAAATTGTTAAAGTTCTTGAAAGTTCTTCGTGTTCTTCAAAGAACACCTTTGTTTGATCTTTGAAATTGAAATTTTTCTGAACTGTTTGTGGTTAAATCTCGTTTGATACTATATTCCTTTGGGTGAACATCATACTGTTTAATCATAAGATCGTGAAAGAAAGCATATTTAATTCCAAAAATCACTCAGATTTGTGCTTAAGTTTTGTTAAAATCGTTCATCAGGAACTGTTCTTCAAGGTTTCATCAGAGAGTTACAACTCTCGAACATAACAGAACATTGTCCTAATTTTAAAAATTTTCTAAGTCAAATTTATATTTCATGTTTTATCCGAGAGTTACAACACTCGGATCATACTGATTGTTACTTGTGACTGTTATTGCCTAAGTATTCACAACTTCATCCGCGAGTCACAACTCTCGGATCACAAGGCACACACACAACACACCCAAAATATTCTAAGTTATTAAAGGGTACAACTTCATCCACAAGTTGTAACTTGCGGATCACAAGGCACACACAACAGTTCCAAAAATATTCTAACTCATTCAATTTTCAACTTCATCCGAGTTTACAACTCTTGGATATAACTTCATCCGCAAGTTTCTCCATAACACATAGAACATTCTTGAGTTTCACTTAGTTGTGTTTTTCAATATTAAGCTATTAACACTTACCAACCTCGGTCCAAAGAATCATTCAACATGAACCGCGACACTCTCGCGATGGGATCAGACGTCAGGCCGCCAACCTTGTATCGGGGACGCTACTCTTCGTGGAAATCCCGATTCCTAGACTTCATAGAACGTCATGACTTGGCAGACGACATACTTGTCTCAATCTATAATGGCCATGCTCAATTCAACCATCCTCTTCCAGATCAAGCTAAAGTTGAAGATGGAAATACCAAGACAGTTCACACGCCTGCTTAACTCAATTGAATAGGATAGCTCGATCATTTATCATCCAGGCTGTTCCGGATGAAAACTACATCAGTATAGACAGTTTTAAGACTGATCAAGAGAGGTGGGAGAAAATTGAGAGGTAAATGCAAGGCAATGATCGGAATGCTAAACAACATGAAGCAAATGCTCTCAACAACTACGACGTGTTTTCGGCAAAGGATGGAGAGCTACTGGAGACCACGTATCGTTGGTACTGCACGATTATGAATGAACTCCGAAAGAATAGAGTCAACAAATCTCAAGTAGAGATGAATAGGAAATTCGTAAACTCGCTGAAACCTGAATGGAAACAATTCGTGTGGTTGATTCGAGAGATTAACGACATCAGCATACATGATCTGTTCGATAGTCTGGTAGTCTACCAATCAGAAGTCTCTGGAAAACTTGAACCTTAAAATGAAGATGAACCAATCACTTCTGATTCTCTTGCTCTCCTAATAGATAAGAAAATTAAGTCCTCTAAAGCTGCTAAACTCCTTAAATTGCTTTCTGAGTCCTCTGAGTCTGACAATGATGACGCCGACACTGATCCTGAGGCTACTGAACTTCAGAAACAATTTGCATTGCTCAAAAATACATTTTGTAAGATGTTTCCAAAAATGTCCAATAAGCATTGACGAGAAGCCAAGAGTAAGAATTATGATGATAAAAGGGAGGTAGCCGAGAAGCCAAAGGAAGAAGAACGCAAGACTGAAGACAAGGAGAAAGGATGCTTCAACTGTGGCAAACCAGGACACTTTGCGCGTGAATGTCGTCTTCCGAAGTAGAAGAATGAGAACTATTACAAAACAAAGTATAAACTCGCCAAGCAAAGGAATGTTGGTCGCGCCCTATTTGCTAAAGAGGAACACTGGTTAGAAGATACTAATGATGAAGAGGATGTTGCAAATATTATGTGTTTCATTGCTGATACTCAACTAGCAGACGACATGAGTGAAGCATCTGAAGTCTCATTGATGGCTTAGGATGCTAGTTCAAGCAAAGAATCTTCCACAACCGATCAAGAGGTAAATTTCTTCCCGATGAATTTCTTGCTGAATTAAGAGTGTTAAGAAAACATGACAAAAAGTTAAAAGTTTTAAATTGCCCTTCAGGATGCTCGAAATGAACAGTCTGATTTGAAAACAAACATTTTAGTATTACAAGAAGAAGTGTCTAAGGCTAATAATGAGAAAAAGGACTTGTCTGCCAAAATATCTCAGCTAGAATACGATCATCAAATGCTTAAGGCTGATAAATCTGACAGTGATTACAAATATGAGTATGTACTGGTTAAGATAACGAAATTAAGAGAAAAACTCAAAGACACGGAAGAAAGATTTTACAAACATCGTCAAACTGATCAAACCATAAATATGTATAAACCTTTAAAGTTGAAGTCGAAACGTGGTTTAGGGTTTACTGGTCCTAGAGTCACGGAAGAAATGGTCAGCAAAAGACATAGTCCTTTATATGATTATGATACTCTGGGTTGCCGATACATTATGCCCTATAACAATACTTTGCTAGAAGTGCTAGCCGAGAACAAGAAAAACGAGCAAGACCTGATATGAAACAAATTAAATTTGTTTATGTCTGGTTAAACTACGGCTCTCTTCAAGGAAAATTAGAAAAATATTTTAAAGAATACGAATTTGTTGAACCAAAAGAGATTACACCTGATCCGACCTTGCCAAAACCTCGTGAATATGTACCATATTCTGTTCTAGAACAACGGGCTTCTGATCTAGAACAAATGTTAGAAACTACAACACAACATTTTGAGCAAGAACGGATAGATTTTACAAAGAAAATATCAGAATTAGAAGCCGAAATTGCTCGAGTCAATTCTTCACTAGCTGACACTTCACTGCATAATGATAAATTCGATGCCCTTGAGTTAACCTTAAAAGAAACCAAAGAGTTGTTTGATTCAGACAGAAACAATTTTTTTAAGAAAAGAAAATGAGTTTAATGAGTCAATAAGACAGTTTTTAGTTCGAGAACAGAATTTCAAACTCGATGCTAACTCATTTGATAAGGAACGAGATCAACTTCTAGCCATCATTAAGGGGTTAGAATCTCAACTTGTTTCTACTCAACATAGTTTAGAAAAACCAGTTTCTGTCACTCACAACTCTAAGGTTATAACTCTATCTCAAGCCAGCGAGTCAGACTCCAATCTAAGAAAACAACATCTCTTAGACATAGAGAAAGGCAAAGCCCCAATGATCATACCTATTTTGGAACATGTTGGCAACACTTACAAAACTGTTCCTGAAAATTCTGCAGCTTCTAGTAATAAAGGCAAACAGAATTCTCAGAAATAGCACACAAAGATTAGTAACTCTAAATCTGTGAACACTAACAAACATGTTCATTTCATTTCAGACTATCGAGTAAGACCAAAGGGCAAAACACAAAAGACGACATCTAAAGTCAAGAGTCAAGGAGCAGTTTCTGTTATTTCAAAGTCTTTAATTTCCAATGTAATAAAAGACAAATGTGAGGTTGATTTACATTCTAGTACTGTTTTAAATAATTGTAATGTTTCGAATGCTATTTAAGTTAAGACATTCGTTTAAACAGTTGTTTAATTTGTCCAAAACGCCACAAAGTAATACCTACATTTTTAAATTATGCTCCTATACTCAAATATAAACATCGCCACCAACCTAAACAAAAAGTTAAAACGGAATCTAACAGACCTGTCAGATATTAGTCTGTCTGGATTCCTAAGGACTGTCTCGCTGCCAACAAAGACATTAAGTGTACTTCATCTAAGATCTATGGAGGTTCTCACATTAAGAACCCAACCATAAACGCTAATCCATCAGGACCAAAATATCATTCAATTTGGGTACCAAAGGTCACTTAACTGTCTTGCAGATTTGGTTTCTAATCACCTCGGATTAGGACCCGCTCTTCATTTTCAATGGATTTTGAACACCCAGTTCAAAACCCGTTCGTCAATCATCGCACGCTGATCTGTCCTTTTCTTTCAGGCAAACATTGTATGGATTCTAGGCTCTGGATGCTCGTGGCATATGACTAGTCGGAATGATCTTCTATCCAACTTTACATCATCTGACGGTGGTTCAGTGAAATTCGGCACCAACGGTGTTGCTCAAATCCGTGGCTTTGGGGATCTTGAAATGGACAATCTAAAGATTACTCAAGTCTCCTATCTCCAAGGTCTCGGCTACAATCTCTTTAGTATTAGCCAACTCTGTGATAAAGGATTTGAGGTATCTTTCAAAGCCAAAAGATGAAGCATACGCTCTCCAACGGGTAAGGAGATTCTCGCCGGCACTTGATGCTCAAATCTGTACACCATTGATCTCTCAAAAGTCGAAGTCAACAAGTCGATCTGTCTCTTATCTAAAACCTCATCTCAACAGTCTTGGTTATGGCACAAGAGATTCTCTCATCTGAATTTCAAAAACATAACCAAGCTGAAGTTCGACAAAGATCAACTATGTGCAGCATGCAAAAAGAGCAAGATCAAGAAAGCCTCACACAAACCGAAGCCAGTTCCCAACATTACACAACCTTGGAGCTTATCCACATGGATTTGTGTGGTCGATGCGCATTAAGAGCATCATTGCCAAGAAGTACATACTGGTGATGGTCGATGATTACTCACGATACACATGGGTGAAGTTCCTACGCATGAAGGATGAAATGTCAGATTTGATCATCTCATTTCTGATACTGACTCAAGTGAATCTCCAACTTCAAGCCCAAGCCATCCGCACGGATAACGGAACAGAGTTCAAAAAAAAGGAGTTAACCACATTCCTGGATTCCATTGGTATAACCCAAAAGTATTTCGCTGCTAGAACTCCTCAACAGAACGGAGTTGTAGAACGAGGGAATCAGACTCTGGTTGAAGTAGCGCGTTCCATGATCCCATACTCGAAGCTACCGCTACACTTTTGGGCTGAAGCTGTGGACACTGCGTGCTACACTCAAAATCGATCCATCATAAATAAACAGTTTGACAAGACACCCTATGAGATTATTAATAAACATGCACCTAATGTCAAAAACTTTTGCGTTTTTCGTTGCAGGTGTTTCAGCTTGAACGAT
This sequence comes from Centrapalus pauciflorus, assembly GCA_020465985.1. NCBI lineage: Eukaryota > Viridiplantae > Streptophyta > Magnoliopsida > Asterales > Asteraceae > Centrapalus > Centrapalus pauciflorus. The sequence continues at coordinate 106,128 of JAANYP010003570.1, read as the reverse complement.
AAATATAATCTCGATAAGTTCGACGTAAAAGGAGATAAAGTGGTATTTATCGGATACTCCAAGAACTCAGCCTCCTATCGGGTGTTCAACAAGTGTACTAGGACAGTTAATGAGAGTGTGAACGTCAAATTCGAAGATTTAGCTGAGTCCGAAAACGTTTCTGTACATATCTGTTCAGAAGCGGCTCCTCATCAACAGTCTGAACCACTTCAGACAACATCAACATGCATTACTGCCTCGTCAAACGAACAAGATGATCTAGACCTAGACTTATTATTTGAATTATTATATCCTCATTCTAAGTCTAATACTAACTCATCTTCTAAATGTGATGCAAATATAAATGAATTCAATCAAAGCTCATCTAATTTAGGTACATCTGAGTCTATACCTACTGACCACACACCACGATATCCCAAAACCCCAACCGGTACTTTTGTTCCTAACCTGAACCCCGACGTAGTTCCAGAACCTTCTACACCGGTTAATACTCCTTAAACTGACTCAACCCATTCTGACTTACCCCAATCAGCAGACGATCTCGTACCTCTTTTGCATAAAAGGACCTTATCCCACCCCAAATCTCAAATCATTGGTGATAAGTCAGCTCCGGTTCGAACCATAATAGCAACCAACGCAAAATGCATGTTTGCTGCAAATCTGAGCAAGATCGAACGTACAACAATCATTGACGCTTTACGTGATCCACACTAGGTGAACACCATGCACCACGAAATGCATCAGTTCGAACATCTACGCATCTAGAGGTTAGTCCCGCGACCAAAGGATCGGTCAATTATAGGCACCAAATTGATTTTCAAGAATAAACGAGACGAGAATGGCATTGTCTTCCGCAACAAAGCCAGACTTGTGGCTAAAGGATATTGCCAACAAGAATGAATCGACTAGGATGAAACGTTCTCTCCAGTGCCCAGACTTGAAGCAATTCGCATCTTTCTGGCGTATGCGGCACACAAAGACTTCACAGTCTATCAGATAAACGTGAAGACAGCGTTTCTCAATGGAATTCTGAAAGAGGAGGTGTATGTATCTGAACCTGAAGGTTTTGTCAATGAGTCTAGACCGTCATATGTCTATGCTCTCGACAAAGACCTATATGGTTTGTATCAAGCACCTCGAGCATGGTACGACAATTTAACTGAATTCCTCCTTGATTCCGGCTTCTCCAGAGGTACGGTCGATACAACCTTGTTCATACGTCATAAAGGTAATGACATCTTAGCCTTTCAAATTTACGTAAATGACATAATATTCGTATATACAAAACCTTCACTATGTGAAGAATTTTCAAAATTCATAGAATCGAGGTTCGAGATGAGTATGATAGGGGGAAATGATCCTTTTCCTCGGATTACAAGTCAAACAACTTCCTGATGGGATTCTCATAAACCTGTCAAAGTACATCCATAATCTCCTAAATATATTTAAGATGGAAAAAGGTACGTCTATGAAAACTCCCATGTCCATATCCTCAAAACCTGATGCTGATCCAATGGGTAAATCCACAGACATCACAACTTATCGAGGAATGATTGGTTCCTTATTATATTTAACTACTAGTAGACCAGATATCATGTTTGTGTGCTTGTTTTCAAGCTGATCCTAAAGAGTCACACTTGGCTGTCGTGAAACGAATTTTTCGATATTTAAAAGGCACGCCTGACATTGGTCTCTAGTATCTGAAAGGAAGCAGTTTCGAACTAACTGCCTACTCAGATGCAGATCATGCAGGTTGCAAACATGACCAAAAAGAGCACATTGGGTCACATCCAGTTCCTCGAAGACAAACTGGTAAGTTGGGCATCGAAGAAACAATACATTGTTTCTCTGTCAACCGCTGAAGCGGAATACGTTGCTGCTCTCAACTGCTTTGGATGCGAACCCAACTCCAGGACTATGTCTTTAGACTAAATCGCATTCCAATCTATTGCGCTCAATGAGCGCAATAGCCAATACTGGTAACCCTGTACAACACTCTCGTGCTAAACACATTGATATTCGGTACCATTTTATAAAAGATCATGTTGAAGAACCTTTGGAATAAAAGTGTTTAATTGTCTGGTGAACAATTTAGTTATGCTGAATTTGTTAACATAACTTAATTTAAAATGCAACATTTTTGCAAAGTTTTTCAGCCTTCTCAAAAGAAAGATGTTCCTTTCGCTAATGTTACATATTCTACTACCTTATGTTTCTTGTTCACTTAATTTAATTCCAGTCTCTATGTTAATTTTTCTGTTTCATGCTTAATTGAGAAGCATCCAGGTAAGTGTCAGAGTGTTTTTAAATTTTTTATGCATACTCGGAGGGGGGGAAAGTATTTTAATTGTTTGTTTGCTATTTTTTATTAATAGGAAAACCCAAAAAAGATTTTAATTTTAAGTTTATTTTAATTGTGTTTAATATTTAAGTTTGTTATTTTTTATATATCAAAAAATTCAAAAAGATTTTATTTTAGTTTTATATTATTGTATTCTATTTTATGATCTTTATTTTATTTTACTTAAAATATAAAAAACCCAAAAATATTTTTTAGGCTTATTATTTTTCTAAGAAAATCTAAAAAGGATTTTAATTTCTTTGGTTCCTTTTTTTTTCTCTTTTCTTTCCTTTTGGGTCTACAACATGGTTCGGGTTCCCCGTTACCGGGTTTGGGGGGAACCGAAGTTTGAAAGTGTATATATACCGCCATATTTTTTCTTTCAAACTCATTTAGTTTTTCATCAAGAACAAACTCAAAACCCATCTAAAAACCCTCACTGCTGCATCACTCTTTCAAGATCTAGAAGTGTTTAAAATGATTTCGTGTTGAAAAGTAATATCTATTTACGTTTTTGCACATTAATACGCATTTCTCTCGTAAATAATAACACTTAATCAACTTTAAAATGGGTTTAAAGCTCTGAAAAGGCATCTTACTTCGTAGTTAAGAAACCGAAAGGGTTTCTTCAAAAACCACTTTTTGATCGAAATTGTTTAAAACTGAAAGTGTTTGTGGGTTGGACATACAAGAAGAAATGCTCTAAGTTAAACCTGCGTATAATGTTTTGTCCGTGAGTTGCAACTCGCGGATAACCCTTCATCCGCGCAAACATTCTCAAAAGTGGTCACATAAAGTTTTCTAAGTCCAACCTGCGTATAAAGTTTTATCCGCGAGTTCCAACTCGCGGGTGACTCTACATCCGCAAGTACCTCTATTTGTGGAAATATTTTTCTAAGGCTATATTCGCGTACAAAGTCTTGTCCGCGAGTAGCATCTCATGGGTAATATTCCAACCGAAAGTTCTTGTAAATGTGAATTCATCTCCATTTTTCTAGGTGTCAATTGCGGGTAAAGCTATACCCGAGAGTACCAACTCTCGGGCACAGCATCAATCAAGGTTCACAATACTTCATTCGAGATGTGATAAATGTCCTAAATTTGCTAAGTACTAATCTCTATTGAATTGATATCCGAGAGTTGCAACTCCCGGATAACACTATATCCGCAAGTGGGTATGTTCCTAAGATTTCAGCCTTCAATTTTAAAACCCAACGCTATTTCAAAGCTTCATCCGAGAGTTGCAACTCTCGAATGACACTTTATCCGCAAGTTGTGGTCAAAATTTTTTTAAGTCTGGAATCCAAGGTGTTGAGCTCACTTGAAAGTTCACGTGTTCAGAGGTTTTTAAGTCTTGTCTAAGGTTGTTTCACTTGAATTAATCTGACTTCGGACTGATCATGCAGACTTTGGTTCTTCAGATGGACTCTCTTACTGAGAATAAATCTGCAAAAGCCCATTAACAAATCAGATTCATTCTATCTAATGCCTAACACATGAAACATCTCTGAACAAGTCATGATTCTCTACAAATACATATCTAACTTTCAGGTATTTTTGACAGGTACTATTGCATCCCATTCCCATTCCGGTGAAAATGTACCTCCTCCCAGCCCTCAACACTCAGACCCAAAGCAGCAATCAGACCAGGAAATAACCTCGAGATCTGTTGCTTACCCCCAAGAGCCTCAGAACAAATTTTTCCCAAACAAATGTGGCTAGAAATAAAACCCAACAACTTCCTACTTGACACGGCCTTCCTATACAAAACCGAAGAAGACCTAGACATTTGACTATCTAACCAAGTTATCGAAGAGATTCTATTAAGACATCGCATATCCCACGCCCTAACCAGCCGTCCTCGTCCTCGCCTACCCCAAGTGTACTTGCAACAGTTCTGGCATACCCTCACATACCACCCTGACCCTGAAAACGAATACATTTCTGTTGATGTTGAGGACCACTCTATTGAAATTCCTTTCCAAAAATTTCACCACATCCTTCGCCTACCTAGCCACCGAGATTTTCTAGGTCGTCCAGAATATGAAGAAGAATTACCTGAGGAAGATGGCCAATTCAGAATGGCATCAAAATTATTCTATCGTGTTGGTACACCCTATGTGACGATAGCAGTCTAAGTGTACTAGCATTTTGGTTCAAGTAATATTGCAAAGTATTGGATATTTGATATATGTGTTTATCTATGTTTGATAGTTATTGAATGTATGTTTGAACTTGATGTAATGTATTACAAGAAGTTCAAACATAAAATCCAATGATTAATTCAAATATAAGTTAAATCATATAATCAAATACAAGTAGAACATGAGAAATTCGAATTTAGTGACAAATTCGAATTTAACATGGAGGTAAATTCGAATGTATCCTATAAGGCAGATTCGAGATTGTGAAGGGGACAAACTCGAATGGGCCTTGGGCCTGATTCGAGTTTGGCCCATGAGAAACTCGAATGAGCCTCTATAATTAGGGATTAACTCGAATCATTAGCAGACTTTGGCAGAATTCATGTGAGATTAAGCAAAAGGGCGATCTCGAGTTTATCAGTGTTATTAGTGTTATTTCAGAGAGAATCATCTCGTAGGTGCGTTCGTCGTCGTCCGTACAGCGTTGTGATAGTCTCCCTGTTCCGTGTGAGAGTGATATCCGTCAAGACGTTAACGAGGATTCCACACTCGTTGACAGTGTCGCGTCTAGATAGATCTGTGTAGTGCAAGACCTTACAAGTGGTATCAGAGCCTAAGGGGTGTTCTTCGTGTTCATAAAGATACATCCTAGGTTTCTTGATGCTTTTGGACGGTTAATCTCACAAGTCTTTGAATTTTCGAGCTTATCAAATTAGAATCCAGCAAATACTCTGTTGTTTTTCACGTTTTTGATCGAAATCAATATTTTTACTTGTAAAAATATTGTTTTAATCTGAAAAACGTTAAAAACTCGAGGTATTAGCCGTTTCTCGAATTTGCGGCGCTCGAATCTGTTAGGAGTAATTAGGGTTTTGCTCATTTTCGAGTTTGACCAAAAATACGCTCCTTTCGGGTTTCCTAAAGAGTGATTTCGAGATTAGAGTTTTCGAGTTTTGCTTTGAGCTTCGAGTTTGGACTAAAGTCGAATAGGGAATTCGAGTTTGACAGGATTTCGATTTTGACTGTGGTTCGATTTTACTTGGACATTCGAGTTTGGACACCTTCGAATTTGTCACAGATTTCGAATTTAATTGGACTTAAGTACTTAACTCGAATTTAATCCCCAATAGGTTTAAACTTAATTATATTCGAATTTACCTAAATTCGAAAGAATTAATTTAAATTGATTTTGAATTAAATTAATTAAGTTAAAATTCAATTACCTTTGAAATAATGACAAATCTGCAACGGTTTTTGGAAATGGATCACGAAGTCGGAAAAGCAAATACTCCGCCTAAGCTGATGAAACTTGAAGACTATTACTGGTGGAAAGATCGGTTTGCCGACTTTGTACGATTCAACGACATGCGTATGTGGATCTGTATCGACGAGGGATACATTCCACCGACGGCTGAGATAGAGGGCCGACAAAAGGTTGTCACGTATTCTAAAATGAAGGACGATGACAAAAAGCTGTTTGAAGCAGAGAACCGCGCATACGCTATCATACGAATGGCGTTACCTCAGGACATACTGCACACTTTTCGCAATCAAAAGACATCGAAAGAGCTATGGGAGTCTTTGGAGAAGAGGTGTGAGGGTAATCCGAGGGTTCGGAGGAAGCGTATGGAGATGCTTAAGCGGCAGTTTGCGATCTTCAAGGCTTTGAGGGATGAGAAGCTAGACGACACCATCACACGTTTTTATCATCTGCTGACAGAGCTGGAAAGTCATGATATTGAGTATAGCGACACAGAAAAGAATAATAAGCTTTTGGATGCTTTACCGGCCAAATGGGCGATGTACGTGGCCATGATTAAGCTTGATGAGGATAAATACTATACTCAATCTCTAGAGGATGTGGTGGGAACGCTGCGGGCGTATCATTTTGAGTTACTGAAGGCAGAAACGGATTATGAACAAGTCCAAAATCCAGCAATGTATTTTGGAAAATCAAAACCTTCAGTGACAGCTGAAATGAAGACAGCTACAGCCTTTTTCACGGGAGAAACGTCGTCACCGGCAGAGACTGAAGACACACAGAATAGAGCGTTCTTAGGGTTTGGTAGACCAGAAGAACAGCAACATCAGGCAACACCGGCATCCACATCTCAGGGATACTCTAAGATGCCGATGAGCGCTAAATCGGCCGAAGACCATTTGAATTTGTTGGCTTCATTTGTGGCCGCATATGGAAATTGCGTTCAAGGTAAAATCAACGATCCTGCACTCTGGGATGAGGATTACGATCAGGTAGACCCTGATGACCTTGAGGAGATGGATCTCAAATGGCAACTGGCCATGGTAACTCAATGGGTTAAGCGATTCATCAAACGCACAGGGAGAAATCTGAATATAAATAACAAAGGGATTGGCTTTGATAAGTCCAAGGTCAAATGCTACAACTGTCAAGGCTTAGGACACTTCGCTAGAGAGTGTCAGAGACTGAAGGTAGAAAATTACCAAGGGTAGAATCATAATAATGGACAGTATCAGAACCAATCACAACAGAGATATGTTCCGAGCAGTTCAACCAGTCAAGCAAACATAGCTGGTCTGTTGTCTAACGTCACATCAAACAGACAGCTGGACGGTACTTACGACTGGAGCACACGTCCAGAATCTAACGCTAGAGCCTTTATGGCTGAAGTAACTGAGAGTGGATGTGAAGAAACAGAGCAGAGCACAAGGGACAGCAGTCAACAAGAGAGCAGTCCGATGTGGGTGGAGAAGTCGGATGATCAGACGCTTCTGGAGTTTGTCGCTCAAATGGCCAACGTTGAATCAGATCATACAAAGGTAAGTCTGAATTTCTCTCTTTTCCATGCATTGTGTGTTTTATGTGTTACATCTAACGATAGGTTAAATTTAGTACTAGAATCACATAAAAATATATCTGCTCAAAATGAATCATTAAAATCTGATAATGCTAGCCTGATTGATATTAAGCAAGATCTTAGGGATAAGCTTAAGGCTGATGCACAAGATGTCATAGTTCTAAAAGACAAGATGAGTGAGCATTGTGTTAGATTAGAACTGATGTATGAGCATGTAGATGCTTTGACCAAAGATCTTAAGATCAAAGAAGTAGAGCTATCTGAATCTAAGGTGAAGGTAGCAGAGGCCAATAGTAAACTAGAAAAGTTTAGGAACTCAAGTCTTAACCTAGGGAAAATTTTGGATGCTCAAAGCCAATCTAAAAAGCCTGTAGGTCTAGGATTTCATGAGATTCCTCCACCATTTAATGACAACTATGTGCCTCAACCTCAGGAGAAACCTGAGAAATCAGTAGACTTAGAGGAAATACATGAACCGTGTTTGAACCTGTAAAGGAAATTACACCTAAGGTGACTGACACAAATGTCAAGATTAAGAAAGTCAAATTTGTGTCCTCCTCTAATGAAACACCTGTAGGCAAACATAAAATTGATTTTAATGATCAAGATGATGAACCAGTCACTATAGATGCACAAAAAGAACCAGAAGCTAGTGAGACACCTATGTCAAAGGGCACACACAAGAAGTCTATTGACAAGATGTCTTGCTTTAGATGTCACGAAAGGGGGCATGTTGCTTCTAACTGTCCACATAGGAAAGTAGACATTACACCTAAGACAGGGAAGCCAGAACAATCTAAGCCTTCAACAAGTGTGGCGAGCACTAGTAGTTCTCAGAGTACCGAGAAAACTGTGCAGGCTACACCAAAACAGGCTGTGAAACAATTACCGGTGAAAGGTGGACCAAAAGAAATGATTAGGACTAATTCACCGAATCGAGTCATTAATCAATCTAGGTCTGGACCTCAACAACAATATAGGAGCACAACACCTAGCAGAGCTTACACTCCGGTTAGGTCACACACTCCTGTTAGACATCAAACACCGGGTAAAGCTCAGGGATATCAATCTGAAACGCAATATAATCGTAATTATTCAAGAGCTCCACAGCAAATGCCTACTCAAAGGCAAAGAGTGAACTTAAATCACTCGGCACCACAACAAACTCCAGTTCAACGACCCAAGTCACCTGAAAGGCGAGATGGGTATTTGAAAGAGTTTCAGTATGTGGATGAGAATGGTATAACCAAGTCAGTTATGGCTTGGGTTCCCCGTGATAACTAACCTACTTTCTTTCATGTACAGGAGATAACCACAGGTCTAAACAACAAATGGTTCGTCGACAGTGGATGCTCCAGGCACATGACAGGGGAAAGAAGTCTCCTTACAGACTTCAAGGGTGGCAATCGGGGATTTGTATCATTCGCGGGAAATAAGGGAGGAAACATCACGGGTACTGGAGTGGTCACTAATGGGACGATTAATTTGGATCAAGTTTATCACGTTGATAAACTGGTTCACAATCTCATTAGTGTATCTCAAATCTGTGATAAGAAAAATTCAGTGTTGTTCACTGATACTGAGGCGTTGGTGTTAAAACCGGGGTTCAAGATTCCAGAAGAGTGGATATTGATGCGGGCTCCAAGGAAGAATGACTTGTACATGCTCGATATGAACAAGCCGGAAACTTCGATGGGTCCAATCTGTCTGTTATCTAAAGCTTCAGAGATGGAATCGGTTTTGTGGCACAGACGCATGGCACACTTGCACCTGAGAAAGATGGATTATATTACAAAACATGGGTTAGTGCAAGGTGTGCCTATGAAGAGTTTTCAGTTTGAGGATAAGTGTCTACCATGCAAGAAGGGCAAACAACATAAGAAGGCACACAAGTCAAAGACTCAGAACTCCATCACTACCACATTCGATTTGCTGCATATGGACCTCTTTAGACCAATCAACAAAAGGAGTATAGGTGGTAGTTGGTATTGTTTAGTTATCACTGACGATTACTCACGATTTTCTTGGGTTTTCTTTCTAGGTACAAAGGACGAGATGGCTTCCACGCTCATCGGGTTCTTAGACCAAGTGGAGAATTCCTATGGAACAAGGGTTAAAAGGATTCGTAGTGATAATGGAACTGAATTTAAAAACATTGTAATTGGTGTATATTGCCTATCAAAGGGCATAGTGCATCAATTTAGTGCACCCTATGAGCCACAACAAAATGGGGTGGCCGAACGAAAGAACAGGACATTGATTGAGGCTGCAAGGACCATGCTTTCGGATTCAAAGCTTCCTACCATGTTTTGGGGGGAGGCAGTGAATACCACATGTCATATTTTAAATCGGGTCCTTACAGTCAAATCTTTGAACAAAACCTGTTATGAAATTTTGAATAAACGGCCACCTAATTTAACTGGCTTCGAACCTTTTGGGGTACCATGTACTTTATTGCGAACAAAACATCAACCTAAGTTTGGTGAAAAGGCTGACGAAGGATACTTCCTAGGTTATGTGCCAAACTCACCAAACAAACGGGTTTTTAACAAAACTAATGGTACAGTAGAGATTGTGTATAACATTGAAGTCACTAGTTATACACATGAACCCCAAACAGGTCCGAAATGGATATTTGACTATGATAAGTTGTTTGAGTCATTTAACATTCCTATGGATGAAAATGCAGGTACCATCGAAAAGGACATGGCGACGTTGAATCTGAATGACGAAGGTCGTACCTTTCCGAGGACCACGTTTCAATCCACATCCGAGCCTACTTCAACTGAAGATGGATCTCCAGAAGTCACTGATCCAGAAGCACCTTCAACTGAGAATCAAACTCAGACAACAAATTCCAACTCTGAGGAAACTGTCCACGAGGAGGAAAATGTGGAATCTGAAGTTGTTCCCCCATTAGGTGAAATAGGATCTAACTTAGGAGATAATCTGAGAGTTGACGAGATAGAGACATCTAGGATCAACAAGAACCATCCTATAGAAAGCATCATAGGAAATCCTAATGAGGGTGTGAGCACTAGGAGTAGTTTAAATAACAACACTGTGTTGTTGTCGATGATAAATGACTCCGAGGCCTTTCATACCTGCCTCTATTCTTGTTTCATCTCGCAAGTAGAGCCGAAAAATGTGCAAATGGCACTAAAGGATAACTCCTGGGTTGAAGCGATGCAGGAAGAGCTCTCTCAATTTAGGAAACTAGAAGTGTGGGAGTTAGTTCCATTACCTCGAGGGGAAATAGCAATAGGAACCAAATGGGTTTTTAAGTGCAAAAGAGACGATCGAGGTATAGTCACTCGCAACAAGGCTAGGTTAGTTGTAAAGGGTTTCAACCAAGAGAAGGGAATCGATTACAATGAGATGTTCGCGCCAGTAGCAAGGTTGGAAGCAATTCGGTTGTTTCTGGCTTTTGCTTCCTTCAAAGGCTTTAAGGTATATTAGCTAGACGTTAAAAGTGCTTTCCTCTATGGGAAAGTGAAGGAACTGGTGTATGTAGAACAGCCGCCCGGGTTTACAGATCCGAAATATCCAGACAGAGTATATCGATTAGATAAGGCTCTGTATGGATTGCATCAAGCACCAAGGGCGTGGTACGAGACTCTGTCCAACCATCTGTTAGAAAATGGGTTTGAAAGAGGTAGGATAGATAATACGCTGTTCGTAAAGAGAAAGGGAGAACACTTCATCTTGGTACAAGTGCACGTCGATGATATCATCTTTGGATCATCAGACGAGCAAATGTGCAAAGATTTTGAGAAGGTGATGAAGTCAAAATTCGAGATGAGTGCAATGGGTGAGTTGAATTTCTTTTTGGGGTTGCAAGTTGACCAGAAAAAGGAAGGAATGTTTATCCATCAGACGAAGTATGTCTACGACATATTAGAGCGCTTCGGGATGGAAGGGACGAAACTGACAGCTCATTTCAGCATGCCGATTCAAGTGAATCACAATCTCGGACCGGGTACTGAAAGTGATACCGATGTGGATCCGACATTATATCGGGCCATGATTGGATCACTTATGTATTTAACTGCTTCAAGACCTGACATTATGTATGCTGTGTGTATTTGTGCTAGGTTTCAAGCTAATCCGAAAGAGATGCACATGAAAGCTGTGAAGCGGATTCTATGATACCTCAAGTCGAAACCGAAGCTGGGACTTTGGTATCACGCGGAGGGAGATCTGGAATTGGAGGCGTTCACGGATTCAGACTACGGAGGATGCAGCTTGACGCGCAAGTCAACAACTAGAGGTTGTCAATTCCTTGGAGGGAGACTCGTTTCCTGGCAATGCAAGAAACAGACGTCGGTAGTCGTGTCAACGTGCGAGGCCGAGTATGTTGCTGCTGGTAGTTGCTGTTCACAGGTTCTGTGGATACAACAACAATTGCGGGATTACAGTTTGGCTTACACTCAAACTCCTATTAGGATAGATAACCAATCTACAATTGCTATAACAAATAATCCAGTTAAACACAGTAAAACCAAGCACATAGACATAAGACATCATTTTATACGTGATTGCTGAAAAGAACTTAATGAAGCTGGTAAAAGTGGCAACAGATGATAATAATGCTGATTTATTTACCAAAACTTTTGATAAGTCACGATTTGAGTATTTGATTCAGCTAAATGGAATGCGCAACCCAGAGTAAATCGACCTTAGTAGAATTTTATTTCCTTTTATAGTAGAAGTCTTTCTTTCTTTTTATAGTAAGTCTAGTAAATTAGGATAATTTCTATTTTTAGTAAGTTAGTAGGTTATATTATTTTCTTGCTATTGCTTATGAAAAACCAAAGAAAAAAGATAGAAAACCATATAAAGTTAAAAAAAAAAAAAAGAATATCAGAAAAAGAGATAAGTCTTAGATGCATAGGTTCAAAGTGACGAAAATTAGCACAGTCGTTACAACCTCTAAGTGTTTAGGCTTTCACACATAATGCACCTAAACTTCCAAGTGTTATACATTATCTTAGTTTGATGTGTTGGTAGGCATAATACATAGAGGGAGTCTCAAGGCTAATAAAATATTCAAGAAACGGTCAAACGTGTCACTAACTTAGACGTATGACCAATCGGTCTTAATTTTTATGTACGAGACATACAAACTTTGATTATAAATGAGGTATGCAAACTTTCTGGGGATGTATAGCAACATCAAATACATCTTAAAATGGAAAGCATAGAAAATATCATACTGAATTGAGAGTCAAAAGCATGTAACTCCGTTGTACGTAAGTACAGACCTGTTGCCTCTGTTTTGATTTGGGTTAGCAAGATAAGTCGCTTTGTTGTACGTCGGTACAGACCTGTCACCGCTGTCTTGCTAGCTTTAAAAATAAACCTTAAGACAAACTAAGACACTTTGTTGTATGTAAATACAGACCTGTGTCCGATGTTTGCCTTTTAAAGAAAGTTTGCGAATACCAAAAAGTTAGAATCATTGTTTGTATGTCTTGATCATAAAAGTATGTCTATGTTTGAGTCACGTAAGATAATTTCATGATAAATAAAAAGGCCAAGGGATATTCCGGAATGTAGCATGTTTAAAGGGGAAATAATACCAACAATTGGCTAGAAATGTATGTCACGCCAAACAATCAAAGGAATCAAAAATTCCTAAGTGTGAAAGTTTAAATACTGAAAGTGCGTATTCGACACCGCTATCTGATTGAACCTTTCTTTGACTACGCTCGTGAAAAATATTTTGTTAAGTGTTTAGTATAGGTTGTAATTTTAAATAATGAAATTTAGTCTAAGTTTAATTTTTGTTCAAAATTTTAACTTTATTTTATTTTTTATCTTTATTTTTATTTTATTTTATTTTATTTTATTTTTAAGTTTACTTAGGAAAAAGGTCAAAACTTACTGAGGGTGCATTCCTAGTTGAATAAAATAAACATTACGTGAAAATCTTGTGCTTAGGGTAAAAGATTTGGCATAGTTTATTCGGTTACTCGAAAAGGTTGGAAAGGTTGAAAAAGTTGAATTTATTTCAAATATTTTTGAAATTTTCAAAGGTTTCAGATTGAATTCGAGTCTAAGCCAAACTCGAATATGGCAGGTTCTCGAATCTGTCAGTAAATTCGAGAATGGCAACAAACTCGAATGTTGTTGGTATAAATAGGTCAACAGTGATGGTCATAAATCACCTACTTTCGAATCTATACCTTCGAGTTTGTCTGAGCGATTTCGAATCTGTTCTCGAGTTTGCCGTTTTGAAAATACCTACTATTTGTCAAGTTTCTGTTCGTTTGGGTTCGATACTACTAGTAGATCTAGGTATAACCAAGTGTATTATACAAGATTTCGGTAGTTTTATACTCCATTTAGGCCAAAATCATTGGATATTGAAGTTTTATTGTAGAAAGTTTGTTTTTCAAAATTACAAACTTTGAACCGGTGAAAAGTCAAATTAACTTCAAATATCATTGATTAGAACCTAGTAGGACTAATAGATGTGATTTTCTAAGTCTAACACGGTTAAAATCTTGGACTTTTGTGATAATCATGGCCGACTCCTTCGAGTTTGATCTTGGCAGTTTCGAGTTTGTCACTAAACTCGAAAAGGTCAATAAACTCGAATGAGTGTTCATTCGAATCTGTTGTTCAAATTTGATAGTATATTTGAATTATTTAATTAAAATTTTAATTAAACTTGTAGAAATTCATAAGTGTTGGATTTTGTCCTTATCCAAGTTCAAAATTAAACAAATTTGAATTTAAACAAGTTTATTTCTTTTTAATAATTCTAATATTTTATTTGCTATATTGTGCAGACATGGCGGACAGAATTTTTGTTCCAAAGCATAACATGATCATTTCTCCTGACCATGCTATTCCTGAGGCGCAAGCCTTCCGCCAGATGGTGGATTTCTTGGTGGGCTCCAGAATCTCGTATGCGCTGTCTCACAATATCCAGATCGTCATTCCCTACATGCGTCAGTTCTATGATCATCTGCAAGTAGATTCTACTGTCACTCCGACAGTTTTGAGGACAAGGATTGCTGGGCATCCTTTGGTATTTTCTGTTGAAATGCTACGCCAAGTGCTGCAGCTAGGCACTCAAGAGCAGGAGAACGGGCCGATAGATTTCCCATTAGCCATTAGGCAAGCAGCTTTTGTGAGAATGGGATATAGTCTAGATGTCACGAAGTCGTCGTATATGAAAAGTGGGCTTATCGGTTAATGGAGATATCTCGCTCATGTCTTCATCGTTTGTTTTGGGGAAAAGAAGGCCGGTTTTGACTATATTGTTTCAAAGATCCAGTCTGGGATGATTGCGTTAGTCTACATTCAGAAGTTCAGCTTTTCGGGAATGTTCTTTTCTGAGGTCGTTCATCAAATAACGGCTCCAGAAAGAGAAAGATTTTTGTTATATCCTCGCTTCGTGATGATGCTGATCAGGCACTTCTTGCCAAATCTACCACAGCTTAATGATATTCAAAGTGTTGCGGTGATCGATAAAAGAATATTTGCCGACTGTTCATCTCATAGAGGAAGATTGGATATTCCAGTAGAAGGACCAATGTTTGGTGCTTTGAAGCCCCTGATGATGCCAATTGGGCAGGGGAGGTGCAAGTTCAACAGCAACAGCCACAGCGACAGCGACAGCAACAACCACGCCCTCAACAACAGAGACGAAGACAAAGGCCTTCCGCGAGACAAAATCAGGCAAATAGGCCTTCTACGAGCCAAACTCAAGAGCCGGAAGAGGCTGGCCCCTCGAGTGCACCATGTGAAGCTAATCCGATATTTCAAACATTGCAAGAGATTTGGGTAGCAGGTCCGAATGCAAATAAGGAAATCACGGCTGAATTAGTTGGAGATTTATTGGAGCCTCCAGAAGGGGAAGTTGATGTGTTTTAACAAATAGATGACTATCAACCAGCACAAGAAGGCGAAGCCGTCTCAACTTCTAATTCTGAAGAAACCGAAGAGATTGAGGTTGAGGCTCCAGATACTATAACTGCAGATCCGTCCATCAAAATAGGGACATATGGCTCACGTTTAGTTATGACTGAGGAAGAAGTTAGGAGGAAAAGAGCTTCAGAGGAGTCAGATGACTCGGATTATGAAGAAGAGGAAGTAGCACCTTTGGTACATCGGCAAAGGGCCAAACGCCATAGGTTTATGCAGGGAGCTTCCTCGGCCTCTGCTTCCCAGCCAGAAATACCTCAACCTCCACCTGTTCAAACAATCATTCCACCACCACCACCTGTTGAACCATACATTCCATCGCCAATCATTCCAACTCCCATACAATCCATACCATCCACTTCATCCACTTTCACGGAAAATCAACGGTTTTCTGAGCTGAAAAGCAAGGTCGAATTCCAACAAGTCCAAATCTTTGGTTTGACAAAGGCTCTCGGTGAAATACAGAAGCATAATGCACATATCGATATCGAGAATGCTGAGTTGAAGAAAGTTGTGGGCAAGATCGAGGAAGAAAATTTAGAGCTCAAAACCTTTGTTTCCGATCAGGCGGCGGAGATTCGATCAATGCGATCCCTTATTGAGCAATTATTGAAAAACCTAAAGGCTCAGGGGGAGACGACTTGTCGGGATCAGGAAGTGCTGCCAAGAGATGGAGATGATGACGGCAATGATCCCAGTGCACAAAGAGATAATGAGCCAGTAGATTTTTCTACTGCTCAACATGTTGAGATTCAGGGGGAGCCGGGATAGTCAGGAGCTGCAGGAGGTGAGGCTAGTTCCTCAAAGGTCTCAGAAAGTGAAGTACGTGAGATGATCGAAGCATTAATGGACATCGATGAAGACCCTCTAGAACTTGATTTTGATTTTGAAGACGATATCAAGGATAGAAGAAGGAGAGTTTGTGCCCGAGGATGTTGCTGATTGGAAATCAGATGAGGAGGTTGTGATAGATGAAGATGACAATGTAAATGAAGTAATCATTCAGTCACAGCCTGTCACAGAGCAATATGAGCAAAACGATCAACATATAATCGATATTGATGATGTCAAATTGGCTTCTGCAAATGATTCAGAACTGGAGGAGGCTGAAAGAGAGCCAAGCAGAGCTGAATTGTTAAATCCGTGGTTCCGTAAGGAAGATAAGAAGACTCAGCCTAAGACGAAGAAGAAGATGAGGATTCCCGATGCAGAAAATCTCTCTGGAGGCATTATAAGCGGTTCTTTGACCGAGAACTGCAGCTGTGCATATTAAAGAGGAGAGATGGTCTACAATACCTAAGGCGAAAGCTTAAAGTTTTCAACACTCTGCCGAAGGTTGAAGTGAAAGAATGGAAAGAGCTGATAAATATCGGTGACGAACCTTATGCTGAAGTAATTGCTAGAATTATTAAGAAAGAGAGTCGGTCAGGGAAATTCGAAAGGCTCAAGCCAAGAACTGGGAAGAGAGTCTAGGACGCATCAAGAATAGATCTTCATACAGGTAGACCATGGGCGAAAATGGTTTACAAACCTGTTAAATGCTTAAGAAGGGTGCCAATGAAGAAGATGCCACAGGATGTTTTGAGCAACATGAAGTGGTGGTACGTTGATAATGAAACTACAGAAGCTATCATGGAGGATCAAGACGAGAAAGTCATTTTGAAGGTATATGATCCACTGCATTTGATAAATCTATCAAAGGACGACCTACAGAAGCTGAATGATCAGCCTATCTTCTTTCATGAAGGTTGGAGATCTGATGCTAGGAAGTACCAGAAGGTAGTGAAAGTTTGCATAGATGCAGGGTTATATGCAGGAAGTTGTATATATAGTTCTAGTACTTAATCAAAATATAAATAGTTAGTTAGAAGCTATCGTCAAGGGGGAGTCTGTTGGTACACCCTGTGTGACGATAGCAGTCTAAGTGTACTAGCATTTTGGTTCAAGTAATATTGCAAAGCATTGGATATTTGATATATGTTGTTTATCTATGTTTGATAGTTATTTGTCACACCCCGTTACCCCGGTTGGCAACGAAGCGCGACGTCGCGGAAGCGTAACCATAATCATAATGAACGACCACTATATGGACGTTTTCAAAAATACATCGGCGTAACTTTAAAAGATATAAATGTTTCACATAACCCAAAATGATAAAGAGAAGTTCGCAAGGTACAGAGATTTAAATACATAATTAAATCATCCAAAATAATGCAAATAAATCTCCGATGGTTTGAAACTGAGTGCGACTCCTTAAATGCGAAAGCTTGAAAATACTACCGATGTGATGGACTTGCCTTAATTTCCTGAAAATACACGCTAAAATACGTCAACAAAATTGTTGGTGAGCTCATAGGTTTACATGTAAATCTGACTTGTATGGACAACAATAATAGAGATTGAATTAATAAAATCATAAATTCTTTGTTATGTATTACATATAAACCATCATGCAACCGAAGCTTAATTAAAATGAGTTTGTCCTGTGCAGTATTCCCATACGTAATACCGTGTGTTGAATATATATGCACCCGCTGTTAGCCGACCCGACTAACCCGAGTGGGGGACATGACTCCCAATAGATCTATCCACAATATATTCGCGCTTACAAATAAATGCAATTAACGGTTCATGATATCAGGGCTAATGGAACCACATGTGTAATACATATAAGAAATAAACAGTTTTGATGTCCATATTAAAATAGAGCATGTATTTCCACCCCAATAGATAGTGAAAATAGGGGCTATGAAGACTCACCGGGATTGCGATGGCAAAAATCTAGCGTAAAAAGCTTTTAGCGTAAATGTATGGATGATGCGTCGAGTGAGTTTAATCGAGTCCTAAATGATAATAAGGACTTAATATCTCTAATATATGATGATATATATATTTATATATTTTTATGTCTTAAATCACCCAACATTACAAGTTTATAAATAAAATTCGCTTAAAACGTCAAGTTTATACATATATAATTTTCCAGCTTTTTCGGAGGTTTTTCGGCCTACTTTGAGGTTGTTTTTGACCAAGCTCCAAAATGTTTTAGACTTTGGTTTTCTAGGACATTAAACTACTATATACAAAGGATTTTTAGAATCAAGAACAGCCATTTTTCGAGATGTTTAGGTTGGTGAAAAAGCTCGTTAAAAACCCTATGTTGGCCATTTTTGAGCTGTCAAACTTTCGGTTTCCCAAATACTTTCTGGAGGTCTTAAACTCCAAATTAAATTTTGAAAAATTTCAGATCTATAGTTAAGACATAGATCTAACTTTTGAGACAAGTATCAACTCATTTCGTTGAGTTATGAATTAGTTATGATTTTGCAAAGTCGATATAAAGTTTCTGCCGAAAATCCGCAGTTTTATAAACTTGAAACAACTTATGATTCTTGTTGTTTATTCAAAGACTACTTGTATAAAAGTTGTAAAAGTTATATAACACATATATAACACATGTTTTCATAATATTAACATGTTTATAATGTGTTCATATATTCATATGCACATTTAAAGAAACAACTTAAAAATAAAAACTAGAAACTTATAAACTTGAGTTTTTATGAAACTTGTTGTTGTTGGTGATTATATATATTATGCAAGACTTATATAAACATAAATGTATGATGAAATAAGTTAGTATTTACTTACTTTGAAGTATTTAGAATATGATTTTGAGTAGAAGTTGAAATCCTTGCAAGATATGCACCAAAACACTTGATTTTCTTGAAGAACACTTGAAGAACACTTGAATGCACAAGTTTGTGATGTGTGAGTGTATAAATCTGGTTTTGAGAGAAGAAAAGGAGAGGTTTTTGTTGTTTGAAGTGTGGAAAAGAAGTGAGAAATGAGGTCTTGTTTATAGGCAAAGTGTTTGGTCTTTCAAATGATGAAAGGCATGGATGAAAAGGTAGAGTGCACTTTTAAACAAAATGATTGTGTTTAAAGTAATATTAAAAAATAAAAGTCATTCTAATACACACATGGCCTATAGGCCAGCCATACACGTATTATACATGTATTTATATTTTTTTTTGTGTATAAATGTATTTAGAAATGTATTCTTGTATTTCCCTTTTCTTGTAATTTCATAAATACTTATGGATGCATTGTTTTAATGAATTGTTTTAGTCTTGCATAATTAATGTTAAGTAATTGTATTAGTGTTTGATTAGTGTTACTAATCATAATTTAATTATGTACTTAGTTGAATTAATCCCTCATATCGTAACTCGATCGGATTAATTAATTTCCCGATTCATCGCACCGATGAATTTGAATCTAATTGAGTTGAATTTCTTCATGAACCTTGTTAATCACTTTGGTTAATTTCTAATGACCACTGATTAGGTTATAATTGGCCATTAAATACTAATTGGGTCGTAGTTGCTAACCTTGTTTAATGTCGGATGTTACAGTCTCCCCCTGTTAAGGAAATTTCGTCCCGAAATTTTATCTTGTTTCCTCAGAGGTCTTGTTACTTAGGATTAGGTGAGGGTATCTTTGCTTAAACTAGCCTTTGCATGCCTATGTGAATTCTGGTCCATGTCTAGAATTCCATCTGACCTTGAGGACGGGTATACAACTGTGCTTTAATCCTTTGACCTTACGGTCCATGATTTCAACCGTCTCTTTGATGAAGAGAAGTTTATCAGTTAGTTGGATCTCTCCCAAAGGGTGACAAGTGTCTCCTCTAACAAACACTTTTTCTTATTCGATACATGGAAGGTATTGTGTATGCTGCTATGCTCTGGTGGTAACTCTAAACGATAAGCTACGAGTCCAATTCCCTTTAAGACTTCGTATTGCCAATGTATCGAGGGTTTAATTATCCTTGTTTCCCAAATCGTAACACGCCCTTCCATGGCAAGACTTTCACCAGTACTTGTTCTCCTAATTAGAACTCAAGGGATTTTCTATTTTCATCCGCATAACTTTCTTACAATCGCAGGCAACTTTTAGTCAGTTTTGTATCTGTATTATCCTTTCGGTTGTTTCGTGAATGATCTTAACGCTAGTGATTTGGCCATTTCATACTTCTTCCCAATAAATCGGTGATCGACACTTTTGCCTGTAGAGGGCTTCAAACGGAGCAGCTTTAATACTTGAGTGATAGCTATTGTAGTACGATAATTCCACTAAGGCAAATGAGTATCCATTACAAAGGCTCTTAATTTATGTTCTAGGGTTTGGATCGTTCTATTATTCTGACCATTGGTCTGAGAGTGATATGTGGTACTCATGTCCAGGTTTGTATCCACAGTTTGCTATAATAATTGCCAAAAGCTTAGTTGTAGATCTGCTATCCATATCAAAAATGATTATAATAGGCACTCCGTGTCTGGAGACGACTTCCTTGAGGTACGTTTGGACTAGCTTATTCATCCTGATGTTCTTCTTGATTGGTAGGAACACGCGGATTTTGTTAGGTGGTCGAATATTACTCAAATGGTTTCTGATGTTGGTCTTAACTTTGGAGCATGTTAGAAATTTTTTTGACATATGTGGCAATGTCATCCTTCATGATAGGCCACCCGTATAGTTCCCTATGATACATTTTATCGGATCCGGGGTGAACGACATATCTTGATTTGTGTCCGTCATCTTTAACCAGTTTTCTTACTCTAACAAAAACAGGGTAACCAGACTCTATTCGTGAAGTATTGATTTCCATTAACCCTTATTCCAAACTATTTATCCATTCTGTGCAGGGCTTTATTTTTCATATTATCCTCCTTAATAACTTCATGAACTTCGAAAGGAGGGTTTGGTTGAGTGGTTATAACTATGGCTGGTACTCTTAATGGCTTAACTCATTTCTTTCGGCTATGAGAGTCTGCAACCACATTAGTTTTCCTCAGGATATAACGAATCTCACTGTTGCAACCACTTATTAGCTCTATCAACGATGTTACCTAATATTTGACTCTTTCTGGTTCAAGATGTGTTGGAGGCTCTTAGGGTCCGTGAGTGTAATACACTTCTTACCGTATAACTAATGTCTTCAAGTCTTAAGGGTAAAGACTACTGTTCCAAGATCTAGATCATGCGTTGTGTAATTCACCTCGTGAACCTTAAGTTTTCATGAAGTATAAGCTATGACCTTATCTTTCTACATCAGTCCATTGTGTGAAGTGTCATAGTAATCTATAAATTTCTCGTTCCTCTTAGGTATGGACAAAATAGGCGCGCTGCACAGTTTGTGCTTTAATAACTGAAATGATATCTCCTGATCCTTGCTCCAATCATACTTAATGTCTTTTCGGGTCAGTTTTGTTAGAGTTCTGGTGATCTTTGAGAAAATTGCTTATAATAAGTGGCAAGTCTTAAGGACTGTCGTATCTCTATGGGGGTTCTAAGAGTTGACCAATTCCTGGTAGCCTCGATCTTTGCGGGGTCGACTTGGATTCCTTTACTATTGTTCACGTGACCGAGGGATTTCACCTCTCCTAACCAAAAGTCGAATTTAGAAAGCTTAGCATATAGTGGTTCTTTCTCCGATAATTCCAGAATCAGTCTTCAATGTTGCTCGTGCTCCTTCTCGTTTCGTGAGTAGATTAAAAGTCATTCATGAATACAATCACGAATTTGTCTAAATAAGGTTTGCACACCCGATGAGGTCCATGAGTACCGTTGGGGACACTGGTTAATCCAAACGGCATTAATAGGAATTTATGATGACCGAAACGGAATCTGAAAGCTGTCTTTGGAATATCTTTCTTGTGAACTCTAACCTGATGATAACCGGACCTAAGGACGATCTTCGAATAGAAGCTTAATTCTTGGAGTTTTGTCAAACAAGTCATTGATCCTTGGAAGTGGGTATTGGTTCTTTTAGCTTATTTAATTTCTCGGTAATTGATGCACATCCCGAAAGTTCCATCCTTCTCCTTTATGAACAAAACTGGAGCTCCTCCAAAGCGAGGAACTCGGTTTGATAGGCCCTTTATCTAAGAGCTCCTACAGTTGGTTGGACGATTCTTACACTATTGATGGGGCTAATGGGCATGGTGCTCGAGCCACTGGTACCGCACCTGCTACTAGGCCTATTTTTGAATTTGACTTGCCTCGATGTTGGGAGTTCAGGTAAGTGTTCTGGAAAAACTTTGGGGTAACCATAAATAATAAGAATATTTTCGAGCCGCTTTCCCTTTGGCTCCCTCTCTATCAACACTTCAGGGTCCTAATGCTAGAGATGATGCTTACTTTGGTATTTCTTGCTTTGCGTTGGACAGTAAGGACCTTCTTATTGGCTAAAGGTATATGAACTGTGTTCTTGTTGCATACTATTTCCACACGATTTTCGATAGCCAATCCATGCCTATGACCACGTAAACACTTCCCAGTTTGATGGGTATCATGTCTGTTTCAAAGAGTCGGCCTACTATTTCTAAGGAGCATCCTCGACTTATATTATTTGTCTTAAGCGTCTCACTGTCATCAACCTCAATAGCATAAGTAGCACTAAATGGAATTTATCTGCTTAGTGAACTTAGTGGATATAAAGCTCCTATCAGCACCAGTATCAAATAGTAGAAATGCATAAGTGGTATCTAATGGGGTAAGAGGATAAGTCTACGGGTTTGAAATTTCTTAGGCAGATAGTCACAGCTTTATCTTTTCCTACGCAGAGTTGTAGTTAAAACTTAATTCCTCATAAAAGTTCTTGATACTTAATCTTTGTATATGATATGGTCAGAATTTTCTAAATTCTTAAGCCTTATTTACCCTAAGATATATCAGATAGTAAAGCCTAGAGAAATACTATAAAGAGATGCCTCCGGGGTTTCCTCGTACTCCAGAGCGTTAAGTCGTTGGGTTAGTTCTGCAGTGTGGGCTTTGTGCTCCGCTAGGTGCTGTCACAATTCGTCGATTCCGTCTTGTTAAATCGCCTGGGTATTCTGGTTGGCCTAAGGTTTATTGGTGGTTTGCATTGCCTCCTGCTTAATCCTTGCAAAGATCTCACCGACCTCTTGGTGGATTTTGTCGAAATTGGAAGTCGTGTCTGGCGGCCCTTGCCACCAACAGGGGCATCGTTTGTTACATAGGTTTCTAGGTAAGTGTCGGCACTTGAGAGGAAGATGGTGTTCTGACTTCAAACTGGATTTGGATACCCTCCTCGTTTCTCCACTCTTGGAGAGTGTGAGGCATCCATCCCCACTGTCCTATGCTTGCCCGTTACTACTGCGGCAGGCTTGGCTGATGGGCAGGTACCGGGATAGACTCCCGTTGTGCTAGTCACACCCTTTCCCTAGGGGTGAATTTCGACATGTTATTGTCATCAGGGTCCATATATGTGTTCACAGTTCTTGAAGAAAGTTTAGTTTTTATAACAGTTATAGTCTAGGTACTAATGCAACCTAGTTCACTATAACTATGTCTCTGATACCAATCTGTCACACCCCGTTACCCCGGTTGGCAACGAAGCGCGACGTCTCGGAAGCGTAACCATAATCATAATGAACGACCACTATATGGACGTTTTCAAAAATACATCGGCGTAACTTTAAAAGATATAAATGTTTCACATAACCCAAAATGATAAAGAGAAGTTCGCAAGGTACAGAGATTTAAATACGTAATTAAATCATCCAAAATAATGCAAATAACTCTCCGATGGTTTGAAACTGAGTGCGACTCCTTAAATGCGAAAGCTTGAAAATACTAACGATGTGATGGACTTGCCTTAATTTCCTGAAAATACACGCTAAAATACGTCAACAAAATTGTTGGTGAGCTCATAGGTTTACACGTAAATCTGACTTGTATGGACAACAATAATAGAGATTGAATTTATAAAATCATAAATTCCTTGTTATGTATTACATATAAACCATCATGCAACCGAAGCTTAATTAAAATGAGTTTGCCCTGTGCAGTATTCCCATACGTAATACCGTGTGTTGAATATATATGCACCCGCTGTTAGCCGACCCGACTAACCCGAGTGGGGGACATGACTCCCAATAGATCTATCCACAATATATTCGCGCTTACAAATAAATGCAATTAACGGTTCATGATATCAGGGCTAATGGAACCACATGTGTAATACATATAAGAAATAAACAGTTTTGATGTCCATATGAAAATAGGGCATGTATTTCCACCCCAATAGGTAGTGAAAATAGGGGCTATGAAGACTCACCGGGATTGCGATGGCAAAAATCTAGCGTAAAAAGCTTTTAGCGTAAATGTATGGATGATGCGTCGAGTGAGTTTAATCGAGTCCTAAATGATAATAAGGACTTAATATCTCTAATATATGATGATATATATATTTATAGATTTTTATGTCTTAAATCACCCAACAGTACAAGTTTATAAATAAAATTCGCTTAAAACGTCAAGTTTATATATATATAATTTTCCAGCTTTTTCGGAGGTTTTTCGGCCTACTTTGAGGTTGTTTTTGACCAAGCTCCAAACTTTTTTAGACTTTGGTTTTCTAGGACAATAAACTACTATATACAAAGGATTTTTAGAATCAAGAACGGCCATTTTTCGAGATGTTTAGGTTGGTGAAAAAGCTCGTTAAAAACCCTATGTTGGCCATTTTTGAGCTGTCAAAGTTTCGGTTTCCCAAATAATTTCTGGAGGTCTTAAACTCCAAAATAAATTTTGAAAAATTTCAGATCTATAGTTAAGACATAGATCTAACTTTTGAGACAAGAATCAACTCATTTCGTTAAGTTATGAATTAGTTATGATTTTTCAAAGTCGATATAAAGTTTCTGCCGAAAATCCGCAGTTTTACAAACTTGAAACAACTTATGATTCTTGTTGTTTATTCAAAGACTACTTGTATAAAAGTTGTAAAAGTTATATAACACATGTTTTCATAATATTAACATGTTTATAATGTGTTCATATATTCATATGCACATTTAAAGAAACAACTTAAAAATAAAAACTAGAAACTTATAAACTTGAGTTTTTATGAAACTTGTTGTTGTTGGTGATTATATATATTATGCAAGACTTATATAAACATAAATGTATGATGAAATAAGTTAGTATTTACTTACTTTGAAGTATTTAGAATATGATTTTGAGTAGAAGTTGAAATCCTTGCAAGATATGCACCAAAACACTTGATTTTCTTGAAGAACACTTGAAGAACACTTGAATGCACAAGTTTGTGATGTGTGAGTGTATAAATCCGGTTTTGAGAGAAGAAAAGGAGAGGTTTTTGTTGTTTGAAGTGTGGAAAAGAAGTGAGAAATGAGGTCTTATTTATAGGCAAAGTGTTTGGTCTTTCAAATGATGAAAGGCATGGATGAAAAGGTAGAGTGCACTTTTAAACAAAATGGTTGTGTTTAAAGTAATATTAAAAAATAAAAGTCAACTTCTAATACACACATGGCCTATAGGCCAGCCATACATGTATTATACATGTATTTATATTTTTTTTTGTGTATAAATGTATTTAGAAATGTATTCTTGTATTTCCCTTTTCTTGTAATTTCATAAATACATATGGATGCATTGTTTTAATGAATTGTTTTAGTCTTGCATAATTAATGTTAAGTAATTGTATTAGTGTTTGATTAGTGTTACTAATCATAATTTAATTATGTACTTAGTTGAATTAATCCCCCATATCGTAAATCGATCGGATTAATTAATTTCCCGATTCATCGCACCGATGAATTTGATTCTAATTGAGTTGAATTTCTTCATGAACCTTGTTAATCACTTTGGTTAATTTCTAATGACCACTGATTAGGTTATAATTGGCCATTAAATACTAATCGGGTCGTCGTTGCTAACCTGGTTTAATGTCGGATGTTACATTATTGAATGTATGTTTGAACTTGATGTAATGTATTACAAGAAGTTCAAACATAAAATCCAAAGATTAATTCAAATATAAGTTAAATCATATAATCAAATACAAGTTGAACATGAGAAATTCGAATTTTGTGACAAATTCAAATTTAACATGGAGGTAAATTCGAATGTATCCTATAAGGCAGATTCGAGATTGTCAAGGGGACAAACTCGAATCGGCCTTGGGCCTGATTCGAGTTTGGCCCATGACAAACTCGAATGAGCCTCTATAATTAGGGATTAACTCGAATCATTAGCAGACTTTGGCAGAATTCGTGTGAGATTAAGCAAAAGGGCGATCTTGAGTTTATCAGTGTTATTAGTGTTATTTCGGAGAGAATCATCTCGTAGGTGCGTTCGTCGTCGTCCGTACAGCGTTGTGATAGTCTCCGTGTTCCGTGTGAGAGTGATATCCGTCAAGACGTTAACGAGGATTCCGCACTCGTTGACGGTGTCGCGTCTAGATAGATCTGTGTAGTGCAAGACCTTACATATCGTAAGCTCTTAGGCCATTGCTACTACATGTACTCTATTCTAGACCGCTTCCTCACTGTTAAAGCCTCCGGTGCTGACCGAGCGAGTCTCCGAATCCTCCAAATTTTCCACAGCCTAGCCTACAACCGCCATCACAACTATGCCTGGACGCTATGGACTGAGCTCATTGAAGTCATTCAGGCAAAAGGAACTCATCAGGCAAGAAAATTTGTCCCAGCTCAGCGGTTTCTTCAAATGATCATCGCTCACTGCATGAACCAAATTCCAGAAATTCGTTGTCGCGATCACGAACTGGGGGTCCAAGACTTTCAAATAAAGTACTTTCATGATCCAATCTCTCCCCCGAAATCCAAGTCAGACCCCTTCCTGAAGAGCTTCTTGCATACGCCATTCCAGAGTCAAAGGCAGTTAGGACATTCTGAGAGAGTCGCTCCAATGGCCCAGCCAGGACCGGATGAGCCTGCCCAAGGAGCCCACACTAAGTTGCTAGGTTTACGGGGAGCTGACAGAGAAAATATTGAGAGGGGAATTAGGGGTAGAATGCCTGAGGTCAAAGTAGAGGGAGACCGAGAGAGTGAGGAGACCCATACTGCACATCTTTCTCCGCTGAGAATTCCAACTCCTCCGTCTGCTCATGATGATGATGATGTCACTCCCCAGCTCAGATTCCAACTCGTTCTCTCGCAGCCTTGGGAGAGATCATCAAGAGTTGAGGGGGAGTTAGAAAAATTGATGAGAGCTCCCAACCACAAATAAGTCGGGCAGCCACATCTGCTACAGGTGCCCATGTGTTGGGCTCCGGTATTGAAGAAGTCGTCACTAGCCCAGTGACGCATGCACAAACCCCACCCAGCCACTCACCGGCTTCCTAACAAGCCGGTGTTTCAACTTCACACGGGGAACAAGCACATCAGTTATCTGCAACTCATTTGGAGTTCGCGGATATTGAACAAGGCAGACAAGATCCCAAGTCGCCAACTTCTTTTCATGCACAATCGAGTCTAGAGCCTATTGATATTGATAAATCCTTGGCTAGGACACTCGAGTCACTTCATCAGCAACGTCTGCGTGACGTTGTCGTGATACTTGGAGCCGTGCACACTCAAAGTGCAACGGCAATGACGAGTGGAAGTACGGTCATGGCTACATCCATGCCAGCTATGAACACTGGCCATCAAGGGACCTCTACGGCGTCTCTTGAGATGCAAACGGAATGCTTTGGATTACAACAGGACTCTGTGTCCAAACCTGAGTTTGCAGAGTATAAGGCTCTCATGTCACAACAACTAAGTGACATGTACACCTTTTTGACTCAGCAACTAGTGATCCCAGCTGTTCCATCTCTTGAAGAAGCAAAATGAACATTTCACTCCTTGCTCAGAGCCTCATCAAACCTGTCATCAACCAATGCTCTAATTCTGGAGATTTTGAATAACGAAGCTTCCGGGTCATCATCTCAATCAACCAATCCCTTGGTTCATCAAATGGGCGAGCGACTGAAGATCATAGCCAAATCCTACAATGTCGCTGCCCAGGGAACAAAGAAAAAGCAAGATGATCAGAATGATCCTGTCAGCAAGAGGGGGGAAAAGAGCCAAAGCCGCCGGCAAAGCCCCTATGGTATTCGAGGAATCTGCTCTGACAAGTCCAAGACCGTCATTTCCATCTCGCCAATCTGGGCCACAAGAATCGAAGCAGAGCTTCCAGCTGAGTCACTTGAGGAAACACTCTCAGACACTCAGCTAACTCTTGCTATCTGGGAAGATCCCAAAGACTTCGCTGCTTTTGTTAAAGAAGAAGAGATTCTGACTGCTGTTCCTCTGAGGATGTTCGATCTAACAAAAGTAATTATAATTGACTCCGATGAAGAGGAACAGGAAGCAAGGAAAAACCAGTTGAAGGAGTCCCTCCGTATAGAATATGCTGGTGAAGAAGATGTAGATCCCCAGGAATTTGAGTTCGAATTCCCTTCTAATGATCCAGTATCATCTACACCATTCCCATATCATGTTCAAGTTCCATCACCAACTCCAGATCAATCAGTCCAACAAGGCTCCACCAGTCATGTAAAGATTCCAGTGAATCCAGACCAGTTCTTTGATTGCTGATTCTACAAGAAGATATCCGATGTTTCAGGAACGCTTAAATATTCCAACTCTATCCGATGCTGCCCCAAATGTCCTTAAAGAAATCTCTAGACTGCAAGCAGGGATGTTTGGAAGTGCTAGTACTTCTATAAAATGAGAAGAACGACACACTGAAAGACTAACTGCCCAAGCTCTTAATTGGGTCAAGCAGAGGGTCAGGAGCCCGTATATGGAGGAAAAATACAAAAAGATGTTTTTACGGCAAGTGAAGACAGTCAGAGCCAATCTGATATGGTCCTTAGAAGGCATGGAACAAAGGGACAGATCAGTATATGTTTCCATGGTCGGATCATTGAGAAAAATCAAAGAGTTCATGAGAAGCTGGTCGCCTATTGTAAAAGTAATAAAGATTAAGTTCGACAAGTTCCTGGGCATCTTCTATCCAATCTTTGAAGTGGAAGGAGAAGATTGAACTTTCTCTGAAATCACCGAAGCGGACTTTCCTAACTTATTTTTTTAGGACCTTGAATTCCTATATCTGCACCTGCTGCACAAAAAAAAAAAAGCATAGATCCAATTCATTAGAATGCTCAAAGATTCATCGTCAAGTTTATTCGCCGAAATATCACGTTGTCTCTGATTTTTGACATTCAAATAGCGTTAGAAGCAAGGCAAAGGAAACTGAAACTGCTTGCTTGAAATCAAGAAACTCCGGTCCTAGAACGTCTTTTTGTTTCAAAAGTAACTGTATTAGCAACGGTCGTAGTGGTCTATTTGAACTCACAAAGAAAGAATTCATTTATGAGAAGGGATGCGCTCGAGAAGTACTGTGATGGCACATTGTACATGGTCTGAAAGATGCTGATGATCAGGATAGATAATCTGAAAAAAGCTCTGAAGCTCGGCACAAGGCTATGGGAACTTAAAGCAGTAGTTAAACTTGTCAGAGACTTCCAACAAGATGTCCGAGATAAGCTAGAGTACAGAATCACGATCAGACGCCTTGATCAGAGGAAGTTGATTACCAACTAAAAGCTGCTATCTGAAAGCTGATCACAAAGAGGGAGAATGTTAGATCTAGAATTGTGATAGTTTCAGGCTTCTAAATTTAATAAATAAAACTTAGTTTTCTAGCTATTTGTAAGGCTTCAAACTTTAATGTAAATGGGTTAAAAGATCAAAAGGTCAACCTATGGGTTTGGATAGTATTGGAATCCAACTTATTGCTTATAAATAGTTAGCTTTTAGGGTTTTCCATGTAATCATCCAGCAGCCTCTGTACGTACGATTGAATTGCAATATAAAGGTTTCTCTAATCTTTGAATGTTCTTATTATTCTTATTTATACTCTTGAATGTTCATGCTATGTTCTTCATGTTCTTTATAATTATGTTGAATATGTGTTGAATGTTGAATGTATGCTTCTTATATGGGAATTACAACCTACATGTTGGCAGGAAGCTCGAGAAACACCAACTGCTGGTCTTGCTTTGCTTCAAGAGACTAATGATAAGATCCAGATCATCCGTGAGCGTCTAGAAACCGCACTATCTAGGAAGAAGTCATATCATGACAAATGTCATAAGCCTTTGGAATTCATGAAGGGTGATTGGATCGTATTAAAGGTCTCGCCGATAAAAGGTGTCTTTAGATTCGACAAGTGCAGCAAGTTAGCGCCAAGGTACGTTGGTCCTTGCCTAATGAATTGTCCAATATTCAGCATGTGTTCTATTTCTCTCATCTGAGGAAGTGCAATGAGAACGACAATGAAAAGTTGGCCGATCATCTGACTTATAGGATCAACGAGAAGCTGCAATGCGATGAACCCGATGGGAGACAAATATGAAGATGCTGAGAAATCTAGAATTTGAAATGGTGCTAGTACATTGGAGAAATTCTCATGGAACTTACCAAACCTGGGAATCTGAACAAGATATGAGAGTTTGTTATCCACAGTTGTTTGAGCCTTAGGTAGTTTGAGTACGAAGTGCAAACGTGGTAGGCTCATACTGTAACACTTTGCTTTCTGATTAGGCATTAATATTGTTATTTATGTTGTGATGATGTAATTTGAATAATTAATCAAACTTGTTGCTTAATATTGAAATTAAGTTTCTTATATTGATTTGGTGCACATTTGTAAATTATATAAATACCCAAGTTATAAAGGTAAAAGTTAGGGGTTTAAGTTTAAAAGGAAATGAGAGATGCAAGTCAAGGGGTTGACATGTTACTACTTTAAACTCGCAATAACAAAATACGCTTTCTCATTTCCCAAATTAGTTTACAAATTCCCTTCTCTCTCATTCTCTCAAGAATACTACATGCAAGTTTTCTTTCTCTCTCTAGTTCTCTCTATAATCAAGTGATTGAAGAAAAATTCTTTTAAGAAATCAACTGGAAATCATCTAGCAAGAAAAGGAAAACAAGACTTTGCAACTTATTGAGGTAATTTATAACTTAAAACCTCAAATTATGCCTTGTGTGTGTTTAGTGACTTGGTATGGCCCAGGTGGCTAAAACCAAGACCAATACCTAATTAAAACATATAAATAATGTTTATAGATTGAATCAAATTCAAAATAAAGCATCTCTGATGCTGTGACTAGTAATTCATTTGAGTTTTATGGTGAAATTCGGGGCTGGAATGCAAAGGCCCAAGGCCTGAGACCTTAAGTCTCGGTCTTGACAAGCCCTTGGCCCTATGCCCTGAGACTAATTGTCAGCCTTGGTGACACCCGAAACTCAATCTCGGTGTGTTATGTGTGCTTTCCATCCTTCCCCAACTAAGTCTCGAAGTGTGTATATGTGAATGAGTTGATCCCTGAGCTAAGTCTCAGACTCAAAGGCCCTTTGCGTAGGCCTTCTCGTAACTTGCTTTCGGCCTTAAGGCCTTTGATGTGAGTGTGTCTGAGATTCAGACTTGGGATGGGGGCGCTGAATAGCTTGACCCCTAGACTAAGACTTGGGGTGGGGAAATCATGGTGCTGCAACATCATTTCAGTTTTAGTATATGCATATATATACTCCTAAACTTTATCTTATACTCCTTTATTCATTTTCTATCTTCAAACTATGACATTTGGCTAGTTGTATGTTGAATCTGAAACTTGAACTCAGCTTGGACCTTGAACATGTTGGCCCCGAGACTAAGTCTAGGGGTGATTGATGCAGGAAATTTATTTGCAAGATCTGTGATTGTATGTATATATCAACTAAACCTCATCACCTCGATCCTTGACTTCAATAACCGATTATATCCTCATTGCATGGGCCTTGGCTATGAAGTAGTTTTTAATTTCATGACTCATAACTCGAATTGGTGACTAAAGAGATGCAACCCCGAGACTTAGTCTCGGGGTGAGGAGGTATGATAGTGATGGGGCTGATTTGTTTATGTTACAAACTTATACTCCCCTTATAACTTCATGATTTACTATTGGTGCTTTATGTTGTTTAAGACATTAAAGAAAGCTAAGTCTTGAACTAATAATAAGACAGTAATAAGCTTTTAAAAGCAATAAACATTAGACACTTATAAACAATTTATGAATGTCTATAAGAGGCATGTGTTAGCGTATGATAGTCAATAATTGTTGAATTCATTTGCTTTGCACTGTATATTGTAAAATACAGATACTATATGCACACCAGACACCTATGAGTCTACTCTAAGCTCTCCAGAAGTATATTAAATTGTCAAAGACATATAAAGCCAGTTTATTGTATGCCAAAGCCCTCGGAATCAGTGCAAAACCATATTGAGTCAAAATAAAGCCTTCAAGCCCTCTCAGTTGAATTCAAAGTCAATTATATAAATCAAGCTCTCTCAGTTGGATTATGTTAACAAACATTGGTGCAAGCATTAACAGTACTGTGGAGAAACAGATTATCATGCTTACATGTATTTTATGTAATTGAGACATATTTTTCTTCTATATGCTTTTCTTGCCCTCAATAGAGCTTATGTGAGTGGTAGCAAACACTGAGGCACAGGCAATGCACGGCTTAGCAACATCTTATATGAGTTCTATTAATATGCTTTATTATGCTTGTATTTTCCAGCCTTTCATCATGATATATATATAAGTGTTACTTGGTGCATTTCATAATCATTTAGTATTATTGCAAGCAATCCTGATGCTGACCACTAGTCTTGGTGCATATATACAGGTTGCTAGCCCTATATTATAGATTGATCATCTTTAGTGGTTTATATGAGTGGTAGCATTTCCTATCCTAAGATGCATTGTCTCAACTTGGTGCAAGCGTTATTTTGGTGCAGGCTTTATTTTCATGAAGCCTATCATAGGCATATTTTTCCACATATAATATATGCATCATGATTAATCTTGTTATCTAACTAAGCATTAGCTTGCAGTTTCTATTAACCTTTTTACAGGCAAAGGAAAAAAGATAAGGTCAGAACCCAACACCCTTTAGCTCTCTATTCAGCTTATGGTATTGCCATGTACACTGGTACAAATTTTGGCTTTGGTCACACCAGAAATGTGTGACGATAACCATTCGGTCACACTTGTTTTTTCATTGTGTATGACTAAAGGTCCCGTGACCAAAGGTCCATACGGTCACATTAGATGGTTAGTGGTCGTATCCATTTACAAAGAGTGACCAAAATCGTAAAGTGTGTGACCATATGCTCTTTAAAATCAAGCGAAAGTGTATTTTGTGCGACTATTGTCCATGCAATGGCCACTTTATTCTTATATGTGTGTGGCTTATTGAAACCATTTGGTCACACAACGAGTGTCTTGTTGTGGGCTTAAAATTATATTTTAAACAAATCTGAAGAATTGTTTGCTCTTGAAAAGTATTTTTCTTTAACCAAAGATTTACTTGAGAAGGAATGAAATGAGTTCTTACTTAAAGAACAAGATTTCAAAGCGAAATCTAAATTGTTTAAAGATGAAAGAAAGGTGTTCTTAATTAAAGAACAGTCTTTTAAAACTGATTACCAATCATTTGTTAATGACAAAAATTCTTATTTGGTCATTATCAAAGGATTGGAAGATCAAATATCTCATCTTACTAAACAATTTAATGATTCTCCTTCTTCAAACGAATTAGAGGTTAAGATTCCTTCAGTTTGTTTAGAATCTAAAGTAGATCACTATGATTTTATTTTTCGAAAGTGTAAATAATCAACCCGAAACACCTAATCTTGATTCAACTTCAAAACTTAAACTTACATATCTCTTAAAGATAAACAAAGGCAAGGATAAGATTGTTAAAAAACTTCCGGTCAAGATTCACCCTGGTGAATCTTCGAAAGCAAAATTTTCGATAGTTTCTGAAAATACTGGTTATTCTTATCAGAAAACATTTTCCCAGAAAACCACCAAGTATTATCAGAAACAGGCGAGCACCGGACAGTTTTTCAGAAAGAAGAGTTTGCAAAATTCTACTTGTTCAAGTTTCTTTTGTAATTCAGATATTAATTTTCATCATACAAAAAGAAATTTGCTTTCTAAATTTGAGAGAGAAGAAAAGAGATATAATCTGCATTGGGTGCCTAAACCAAAGTACCAGTGGGTACCAAAACCCGTTTTAAGATGGGTACCCAAGAGTGCTAACAAGTCTGGATCTAAATCTGTTTGGATACCAAAGATATCTTCATTTTTTCAGATAATAGGTTTCTAGTCATATCAGACTAGAACCCGGACTTTACCTCAATAGGTTTCTGTACACATCAGTGTAGAACCCATTCTTAAATTGCTGAAGCTTCTACTTACAACAGAGTAGAACACGAGCTATAGGCTTTCAGTTACATCAGACTGAAACGCAAGCTTCCACGACAAAAGGCTTCTAATCACTTCTGATTAGACCCCGATTCTA
Source organism: Centrapalus pauciflorus (assembly GCA_020465985.1). Lineage (NCBI taxonomy): Eukaryota > Viridiplantae > Streptophyta > Magnoliopsida > Asterales > Asteraceae > Centrapalus > Centrapalus pauciflorus. The sequence goes on along the minus strand of JAANYP010003570.1, from coordinate 71,597 downwards.
AAAGACGAATATTTCTGGAATTTCTGCCCTGCATTCAACTCTGAAGTTGAATTAATAAAGAGGGAGTTTTATTTTTTACAATTTTTTTGCTCCTGATTTATTTTCAATGAGTTAACTAACTTTTTGTGCTTATTTCCAGGGGGAGTTTCAGACATTCTTTGACAATGATGCTTTTCTAACAAAATTGTGTGTGACTTTCATAAAATATTTGATGCACACATAAAAAGTTTAATTTTTTTGAGCTGAAAAAAAAATTCATCTGATTCTCATAATCTATCATTGAGTTAATTGTTCTAATCTCTTCGATATTCATAATCTCATTGATTCTGAGATTCTCTTTGATATTCTCCCATTCATATCGAATTCTCCAATATTCTCCCATGTGCTAATTCTTTCATAAATTTCTGATTAATTTCATATTAGATATCAGATTTTACATTTCATTTATTCTGAATATCATCCCCTAAATCATCTCAGCTAAATTGCATGATATCCCATGAGTTGCAATGCTGAAATTATTTCTGTTGACTCCGATTTTGCACCTAATTTGTGTGATAGACATAAATATCGCTTATATGGTCTAACCGGAAGACCTACCCAAGGAGCAAGCCATCTATAGTTTGTGTGGCTGAGGGTTCTTTAGGTTTACTAGTTGAGAAGTGTCAGTTATCACGGGCACTGACAGGGTCGAGCAGAAGTAAAATGTAAGTGAGAGGGGTATAGTAACAGGAGATGTTTGGTGCATCAGATCATGCTTTCATTATGAAGCTGATTGAGTTGTATTTCTGAAAAAGTGAGTCAGAGGGAGCTTAGTTGAAAATTGATGAGAACTGAGAGTTGAGAAGGGATTTGAAGAAAAGATAATCCTACCTACATCGTGTCGGCTGGGTAATCCACATAATCTAACAAGCCCTAGGTGACTTGATATTTAAAAAGACGTCATGGACCCAGTGACGCATGCACTTAAGCCCACCAACCACTCAGTTATCTCTCCAAAAAGATTTCTGTTTCAATAATCACAGAGATATATCACATTTCTATCGATATATCATTTGGATATTATTGATATTGAGACAAGGAAGACATTTGCTCCGGTCTCCGCCTTCATTTGATGCACATTGTCTCTGGAGCTGATTATATACACTTTTAAGACACATCGAGTCTAACAGTCTGCGTGACTATAAACTATTAGTCCAAAGTGACTAAGCCGGAACAAATAAGAGTGATTCTTTCATGATAAAGATTTCACGAGGACTATTTGGAAATCCTACCAGTGTTAACATCATGCCAGCGCTGAAAGTAGGTCACATAGATTATGTCTATTGTGCAAACTAGACTCCTATGTGGACCTGGACTTGTTATTTTACAAATGAATTTGTTTCATTTTCCCCAAATTTGAAAAGCTTTGTTTCATTTTGAAAGAGTATTCATTATAGGGGGAGTGAGATAAATTTGTTTAGATTAGGGGGAGATGATATCAGTTTGAGGGGGAGAAATTCAATTTGTAATATTTTAAAATTGTAATTGTTGTTGTATTTCTGCTACTGTAACTTCAATTCATCAATGTCTCTGAAGATTTTACATGATGTTCATAATTCTTATGATCATCATGAGGGGGAGAAAACTGTAATTGTTGTTGTATTTCTGCTACTGTAACTTCAATTCATCAATGTCTCTGAAGATTTTACATGATGTTCATAATTCTTATGATCATCATGAGGGGGAGAAAAGCTATAGTTCAGAGATAATTGTTGAGTAGACTAAAGTCAACTAAAGACAGTTGCAACAACATATCAAGACAATTGACTAAGGGAGAAATAAAGAAAAGCTACTCATGATTCAAGGGGGAGTGACTTTTTTCAAAAAAAAAAACCAAAGAGAATGTCAGAGAAGAAGAGATGTGAAGATCAGAGAGAGAAAAATAAAGAAGAAGAATTTATCAGAAGATTCAGAGATCGAAGAAAAGAAGAAGATTTAAGAAAAGAATCAACCTGAACTGGAGAACTTTAATTGAAAATTGTTTTCATCTCTAATGGGAGATTGTTGTGTACAATTTATAATAGAGTTGAAAACAATTTATATTGTATAAAGTTCAGGGGGCTTCATTGTAATTAGTTAATAGTTATCTTTTGAATAAATAGATTTTAGTTAGTGATTGTAAAGTAACAGTTGACAGATAGAAGAATATGGATCTAGAGAGAGAAGAGTACTGTGCAAGTCACCAAGAACCCCAATGTAATATTTTCTCTATAATCATTCAACATATTGTGTGTAACAACCTAAACTTTTATTAGCATTAGATAACATGATTAGCATTAATTAACCAGCTTAATGTAAATTAATATGTTAAATGTAATATTAATTACATTCATCAGCTAAGTATTTTCTTTATTAAGTAAATAAAAGTTACAATTAAATTATGAGTTTTAATTAAAAATTTGTTATGACAAAATTCAAATAAAGGTTACAAATTTGGGATGATATAATAAAAGAAATGAAAGATAAACTAGTTTTGGGGCTCAATTGTAAATTAAGAAAGATGAACTAAATGAATCCCAAATATATATGCATATGCTCATTAAATTTGATAAAGGAAAATTTTGGAGAGCCTCTCTCTCTAACATCTCACTAAGGATAAGGTTCATCAAGGTTCATCACAAAATCCTTCATAAAAAAATTCAAGGATTCAAGTTTTAATCAACATACAAGAATCAAGCAACAAGAAATTACAAATATTCAAGGTGAGTGTTACGATAAAAATTGTCCTTGAATTCAAAAGCAAGCATTCGGGTCTATGTTTTCTATGAACCCAAAATCGATTCCCAAATCATGAAATTGAGATTAGTTTAGTGTTACAAATCAGAAAAAGAACTCAGGAATGTAATTATTATGTATTTAATTGATGTTCATTTGCATTTTTGAAGCCTAAATTCCATGATTTACATCAAGTTCAGAAACTTAAATAAGTTTGCTACATGTGTGTGCTCTTGGCTTCTGTTTTATCGAGAATAAGAGGGCCAAGAAAAGTTCATTTGGCCTTCGGCCATGATCTAAGATGCATATGTCTGTGTATTGAACATTAATTAGAGCATCCTTTACCTTGTATTACTGCTGAAACAAAAAGAAAACAGAATAGGAAAACAAAAGTAATAAATGTGCAGGTGTGCGTGTGAGACTGCATGCCTACAAAAACCTTCAAAGGTTTCGGTTTTGAAGACTATTGAAATAGTCACAGCTACCGAAACCACAAAAGTAATACAGAAACCTACCGAAACCCAAAGGTTTCGATAATATAGAGACCTATTATCGAGACCCACAGAAACCACATAAGGATTACCGAAACCATGCTGGAAAGCCTACCGAAACTATAAGGTTTCGGTAATGTGTTTACCAAGAACAACAGAAACTAAGTTCTTGTCTGCCCTTTTTATTTTAATCAAAATCAGAAACAGAAACTGATATGTGTAGTATGTGATGTATGTATAAACACAGAAATATTCCAGTGTGTATATGCGTGTGTCTGTCCAAACGGAAAGAGTAATACATATAGATATATATGTATATGTGTGCACTGTGTGTGCAGTATGTCAAAGTAGAAGCTGAAAGTCAACAATTCTAGCACCTTGTGTGTGTGTGTCTATATACATACATATATATATATATATATATATATATATATATATATATATATATATATATATATATATATATATATATATATATATATATGTGTGTGTGTGTGAAAACTATCTTTGACTGGAAAACTGGAAAACCATATTAAATGCACATGTTCATTACGGTAAAATGTTAAATTTAATGCACAACTACAATATACACATGTTCAAATGTGCATTATTATTGAATAGTTCACATAATTTACATGTTCATTAGGATAAAATGTTCCATTTCATGCAAAATAACAATATGCACATGTTCAAATGTGCAATATGCACGAACATGTGTATATTACGCATTTTTGCATGAAATTAAACATTTTGTCTTAACGAACATGTAGATGATATGAATTAGTTAATTATAATGAAAATTTGAACATATGTATATTATAATTTTACATGAAATTTAACATTTTATCATAATGAACATGTGCATTTGATATGGTTTTCCAGTTTTCCAGTCTAATATAGTTTTCCAAGGATCTCGACCCTATATATATATATATATATATATATATATATATATATATATATATATATATATATATATATATATATATATATATATATATATATATATATATATATATATATATATATATATAGATTCAGGTTCAAGTGAGTACCATCCATTATGCAGCGCACCAGAAGGTACCACCCTTAAATGTAATTTTTTTGAAATTTTTTTTCATGAACATGTTTTAATTAACATTATGAAGGTCATATGTGAATTTCACGCAAATCCGAACACTCTAAGTGCATGAAAACACGCATCACATAAATGTGCGTTCACATATATGCAAATTTAAGTAAGTGTGTGTTCACATCATTTTTTAGGAGCTAGGATATGTGAATGTATGTGAAACTTACATATGGTCTTCATAACGTTAATTAAAACATGTTTATGAAAAAAAATATTAAAAAAAACTTTTTTTAAAGGTGGTACCTTCTGGTGCGCTGCATAAAGGATGGTACTCTCTCGAACCATATTCTATATATATATATATATATATATATATATATATATATATATATATATATATATATAAAGTAAGGATTATGATCATAAACACTTAGATGATCATCAAATAAAGATATTAAGGAACTAAATACATGAATATGAGAATTAAAGGAAAGCATAGTGATGTTCATAATTTATAATGTATACAATAAAGTACCACGATCATGAATATATTACATGATGAGAACATTCGATTCGATACATATTGAGATAATTGATTTGCATACACACGACATAAACAAGAATCAAGGCCCGGATATCTATTTTAATTGTATGTGACATAAATCAATTATGTAAATTGACATAAGATGATTAACCATAAAATGTCAATTCATGTAATAATGTGAGTTTAAAGTGCAATTGAAAGCAAAAGAAAGACCAAAAATAAGGTCACACATGTCCATGAAATTGCATAAAAACACATAAGGTCATTTAAATCATGTTAAGGCTAAATCATAAGGTTTAATGCCTAATTATGAATACACCAAAAGTCTGAAAGTCTGAGAATTTAACAGAAATACACAATTAAGTTGTGTAAAGTGAAAAAGCTTATGTAAACTGATTTGTAATGGAGTTAACAGTTCAGCTAAATCTGAACTATGTTATAAAGTCAACGTCTGTAAGGCCAAGCCTGAAAAGTCAGGTTAAAGCAATTAAAGCCAAGATCAGTTAATAAAGTAAAGCCAAAGTCAGAGAAGCAAGTCAAAGCCAAACTCAGAGCTAAAGTCAGTAAAGTCGAAGCTAAAGTTAAATCCTGAGATAACTCAGGTGGTGGATTCAATCCGCTTACGATATTCAAAGTCAACAGTCATGCAATAAAACAGTAACTGTGAGTTATAGATATAATTGTATACATGCTTGTCTTCCTGTGATCCATATTGTTGTTCTAGCTTTATTTGAAAGTCTTATATGCTCAGCTAGAATGTGACCTGTGCACACCTTGGTACGATGATGCCCTGTGGATCATGATAGTTTTTAATATATCATTATGCACACTTGTTTTTACAGTCTGAATTTAGTCATTGGATATATTATTGTTGCTATCTTGATTCATTACTTTGAATGCTTTCAGTTTTGCCTTGATATCAATGCTTTCATATGCTTCCACATAATTCAAGTCTGAGAAAGTCCATGTCAGTCTATGATTAAGTCTACTCCGATGTTTGCCCACGTTGTCTTACTGGTAGCTAGCCCAATATGTGGTTGATCCCCATAATTAAAAGCGTGTGTGTGGGATTAAACATCATCTGATCTTAAGTCCTATGTCTCACAATGTCTGGCTAATAGCGGCAGTCATGTCAAAATCGCGCTTAAAGTCAAAGTCAGAGATTAAAGTCAAAAGTCAAAGTCAAGTCTCCGCTTAAAATTGTCATGGCATTGTTAACTGTTAAATCTATAATCTCACTAAGCACCGCTTACAGTTGTTGTTGAATCTTTTTACATGTTTAATCAAAGGAAAAGGTCCTGTCGAACCAAGTTCTTAGGATCTGCACGCCTGAATTTGAAGTCATTAGACCACTACCTATCTGCAAATTGGTATCGATTAAAGACAGTTATGATGGTGGTTGGGTAGTTGTTGAATTATGTAACGTGGCTATGTAATAGATGAGTGACCTTATGCCTTATTAGATTTGTTTTAAGCTTGTTGTAATTTATTCCTAACTTCTGTAATATGACTTAATTCCGCATTTTATTAATTCTATCTTAGTTGTGATTGATGCTGTATTGCTCCTTTGGATTTAGTCATTCAGGACTGCCCCGTAAGGGGAGGTTTTGACAGGATGGTATCAGAGCAATAGTTTGAGTGAATCAAGTATTACGAAAATAATTCTTGGTCTCAAACTTAAGCAATACATAAAGTGTCAATCATGCTAGGTGGCTTGAACTGAGATAGGACATACAGACTGTTAGGATGGGAAAAATGGTACATAGTCACTAAGTCTATTAAACTGAAAGTCACTTGAATTTTATTGTTTCAGTAAGGATGTCTGGACAAGGAGGAATTCCTGATAATGTCACTCCTCAGCAACTCTTTGAGATGATACAAAAACTGTTAGCACAATAAAATGAACAACAAGTCAAACTAATCCAAGAACAGTTTCAGGCTCGTGATGAGGCTGAAGCAAAACGTAAGGCTGATAAAAAGAACAAAAGAAAGGATAAGCAAACCCATAATGATAAGTTTGTTCTGATAACTCCAATGATGATGTCCAAACTGAACAGCCAAAAGGGCTGCCGATTCAAAGACTTTAAGTCTAGTGGTGCCTTGACATTTGAGGGTACTGTAGACCCTATTCAAGCATTGGACTGGATTTGTCACACAGAATAGATTTTCAATATCTCTGAGTGTTCAGATTCCAAAAGAGTCAAGTATGCTACTTCTTTGTTTGTCGGAGCTGTCCGCGCCTGGTGGAACACATAGAGGAGTATCTACGGAGAGGATGTCATCCAAACACTTGAATGGGAGCAATTCCTCTACATGTTCAACGCTAAGTACTGTCCCACGGATTAGCAAGATCGAATGGAAGTTCAATTGATGTAATTGACTCAAGGCGACAAGACGGTTGATGAATACGAGCACGAGTTCTCGTGATTGTGTGGCTATTCATCTTATCAAGTAGCCAAATAAGATAGAAAAAATGAATCGTTTTCATAGAGGATTGAACCCAAAGTATCGTCAGCCGATGAGTGGTAACAAATACAAGACGTACTTATAGATGGTGGAAGCAGCCAGACAAATTGAAAGCGAATACCTGGAGTATGGGGAGCAACTAAGCACAATTCAGATCAATACTACATGTCCTTCTCCACCCAAGAAGCAACGATTTAGCAAATTCTTCAAGACAGGATAGAACCAGTCTCAACAGACTGATCAGTTTAGCTCTCCTCAGAAGGCCAAAGCTTATTCAATTCAATCAGAACAGCGAGTGTGAAAAAGGTGAAGAAAATCACACATTGGGTTATGTAATCCAATAGATGTGATATGTTATGTCTGCAGCAAAATCGGTCATAGTAGCGAGGAATGCCCAACGAAAGGTCTTGGTTGTTCCACGTGTGGAAAATCGGGACACTTTAATCATCAATGTCCAATGAGAAGCAACAGTCAATACCAGTCATATGTTAGAGGTTCAACAATGAAGAGCACTGCTGCAACTCCGTCAGCTAGAGCCCATGCTTATCATATCACAAGCGAGGAAACAGAGGAAATGTCAGATGCGGCCATGAGTACGTTTGCTAAATTTAAATACCTGTCGTGTATCATTTGATTCTACTACAAACTGTGTTTTTACCTCATTCCGATTCCATAGAAACGTTTTAAAAATAGGATCGCTAAAGAGATTAGGAGAAAGATTTTCTATTCTTGATTTAAATTGACTTGTGATTTTAAAACAAGTCTTGAATTCGACTATACAACTTTGTCATCGTTAGTGTATATGCGGATGACATATAGGTTGTATCAGTTGATGCTATAACATTAATATGTTTTCTGATAAGAAATTTTGCCTATAAGCGATATAAGTATCAGTGTTTGAATCATGTATGATTCAACAGCTTTAAGGAAACCCAAAACTGAATTTTAAGCATAAGCTTCTTCATAAAGCCTAGTAATCTGAATGATCACAGCGTGTCTCATAATGAGGCAGAGGTGGAAGTTGTTGATCCAATGAAAATAAATGAGAAGATGCTCTATGTACCAGATTGTCAAACACCCAATGTCAGCTTGAATTGAAATCAAATAAGTCAGAGATACAAAGCTATAGTCAAATGAGAAATAAAGAGAAATTCTTATAAGAATTTAGTGATTGGTCTTTATGACCAATGAAAGTCAATTAAAAGTCTATACGCATGTATATATGGAATTCTCATTCCATTTGATTGTCAATAAAAGTCTCGACTGAAGCAAATAAAGTAACCCTAGACTCAGGGATTACAAATGAAAAAGTCATCTCAAGTCTTGATAATAGTCAGTGCAAGTCAAAAGTCTGCGAAGTGATTGATGATAATAACATCATCAATGAGTAAAAATGTTCAATAAAGCAGACGTGAGATTCAAAAAGCCACAACTGGTTTAAGATCAAAAGAAAAGAGATATAAGCTGTTTTAATAACTAAATTGATATCCGAATTAATTGAAAGTTATATTGAATCTCAAAGCGTAAGTTGACACGGTAAAAAGTATAAGCGATAAGCAGAAATCCTAAAATTCGTATGTTGATTGCTTAAATCAAATAATAAGTTGTATAACATTAAAATGGCCAGTTATAAAAGTCAAAGAGACAAAAGCTATGAAATACAGATGGTGCTTAATAAACACCAGAATGTTTATGTCAGATTATGGGAATACATAGCTACTTTGTTATTCCTCAGTTACATTTATCTGAGCATAAACAACTTCGGGGACGAAGTAATGCATGGTGGAGCCCATTCTGTAACAACCTAAACTTTTATTAGCGTTAAATACATGATTAGCATTAATTAACCAGCTTAATGTTAACTAATATGTTAAATGAAATTTTAATTACATTCATCAGCTAAGTATTTTCTTTATTAAGTTAATAAAAGTTACAATTAAATTATGAGTCTTAATTAAAAATTTGTTACGACAAAATTAAAATAAAGGTTACAAATATGTGATGATAAATTAAAAGAAATGAAAGATAAACTAGTTTTGGGGCTAAATTGTAAATTAAGAAAGGTGAACTAAATGAATCCCAAATATATATGCATCTGCTCATTAAAATTATTAAAAGAAAATTTTGGAGAGCCTCTCTCTAACATCTCACTAAGGATACGGTTCTTCATCAAGGTTCGTCACAAAATCCTTCATAAAAAAATTCAAGGATTCAAGTTTTAATCAACATACAAGAATCAAGCAACAAGAAATTATAGATATTCAAGGTGAGTGTTATGATAAAAATTGTCCTTGAATTCAAAAGGAAGCTTTCGGGTCTATGTTTTCTATGAACCCAAATCGATTTCCAAATCATGAAACTGATATTAGTTCAGTGTTACAAATCAGAAAATGAACTCATGCATGTAATGTATTTAATTGATGTTCATATTCATTTTTGAAGCCTAAATTCCATGATTTATATAAGGGGGGCAAAGCCATACAATAGTAACCTACTTTTGAAAATTTATCAATATGGTACGTCTACTTTCTTAAATGTCGATATGGTACATGTACTTCAATTTTTCATACCGATATAACCATATTTGTAATAGACCCCTATTTTTCATACCATTAGAACCCTGTTTCGTATGTAAAAATCGGGCTCTATTATGTAGAATGACCATATCGATACAGAAAATTGAGGTACATGTACCATATAGACAATTAAAAAAGTAGACGTACCATATCGATACATTTTCAAAATTAGGTTGCTATTGTAAGACCTTAACCCTTTATATAAAGTTCATAAACTTGAGTAAGTAAGCTGCATGTGTGTGTTCTTGGCTTCTGTTTTATCGACAATAACAGGGCCAACAAAAGTTCATTTGGCCTTCGGCCATGATCTAAGATGCATATGTCTGTGTATTGAAAACTAATTAGAGCATCCTTTACCTTGTTTTACTGCTGAAACAAAAAGAAAACAGAATAGGAAAAGAAAGAAATAAATGTGCAGGTGTGCGTGTGAGACTGCATGCCTACCGAAACCTTCAAAGGTTTCGGTATTGAAGACTACCGAAACAGTCACAGCTATCGAAACCACAAAAGTAATAAAGAAACCTACCGAAACCTAGAAACCTATTATCGACACCCACAGAAACCACATAAGGATTACCGAAACCATGCTGGAAAGCCTACCGAACTATAAGGTTTCGGTAATGGGTTTACCAAGAACAACAGAAAGCAAGTTCATGTCTTCCCTTTTTTGTTTAATCAAAATTAGAGGCTGATATGTACAGTATGTGATGTATGTAAAAAAACAAAAATATTCCAGTGTGTATATGTGTGTGTCTGTCCAAACAGAAAGACTAATACATATAGATGTATATATGTATATGTGTGCACTGTGTGTGCAGTATGTCAAAGTAGAAGCTGAAAGTCAACAATTCTATATATATATATATATATATATATATATATATATATATATATATATATATATATATATATATATATATATGCATGAGTGTAGGTACTTAAATAGTAAACAAAATAACAGCATGTCCAACTTGTTCCTTTTCATTTTCATTAAAAGGGAATGTGTGTCTATGTGTGTACTGTAATTAAAACAGCCCCATAAGGCCATAATAGCATTGAAATTAAAGATTTTGTGTACACCAACCTTTTAAACCCTTTACTTTATGATCTTATATTATATATATATATATATATATATATATATATATATATATATATATATATATATATATTCACACATTTGTCAAATTAAAGGAATGATTAAAACATGTGTATGAATGATTTTAAAAATAGCAACAAAGTGAGCAATATATTTATACCTCAAGGCTTATAAAACCCATGTGATTATTGCAACAATTAAAAGTCTGTGATCATGTATGATTAAATTTCAAAATACATATTTACGATTTATATATATATATATATACATATACATATATATATATATATATATATATATGTATATATATATATATATACATATACATATATATATATAATATATATATATATATATATATATATATATATATATATATATATATATATATATATATATATATATATATATAGTATGGATTATGATCATAAACACTTAGATGATCATGAAATAAAGATATTAATGAATTAAATACATGAATATGAGAATTAAAGGAAAGCATAGTGATGTTCATAATTTATAATGTATACAATAAAGTACCACAGTCATGAATATTTTACATGATGAGAACATCCGATTGAATACATATTGAGATAATTGATTTGCATACACACGACATAAACAAAAATCAAGGCCCGGAAATCTATTTTAATTGTATCTGACATAAATCAATTATGTAAATTGACATAAGATGATTATGCATAAAATGTCAATTCATTTAATCATGTGAGTTTAAAGTGCAATTGAAAGCCAAGGAAAGACCAAAATAAGGTCACACATTTTCATGAAATTGAATAAAAACACATAAGGTCATTTAAATCATGTTAAGGCAAAATCATAAGCTTTAATGCCTAATTATGAATACAACAAAAGTCTGAAAGTCCGAGAATTTAACAGAGATACACAATTAAGTTGTGTAAAGTCAAAAGGCTTATGTAAATTGATTTGTAATGCAATTAACAGATTCAGCTAAATCTGAACTATGTTATAAAGTCAAAGTCTGTAAGGCCAAGCTAGAAAAGTCAGGTTAAAGTAACTAAAATCAAGATCAGTTAATAAAGTCAAGCCAAAGTCAGAGAAGCAATTCAAAGCCAAAGTCAGAGCTAAAGTCAGTAAAGTCGAAGCTAAAGTCAAATCCTGAGATAACTCAGGTGGTGGATTCAATCTGCTTACGAAAGCCAAAGTCAACAGTCATGCAATAAAACAGCGACTGTGAGTTATAGATATAACTGTATACATTCTTGTCTTCCTGTGAGACAAATTGTTGTTCTAGCTTTATTTGAAAGTCTTATATGCTCAGCTAGAATGTGACCTATGCGCACCTTGGTACGGTGATGCCCTGTGGATCATGATAGCTTTCAATATATCATCATGCACACTTGTCTAAACAGTCTGAATTTAGTCATTGGATATATTATTGTTACTATCTCGATTCATTACTTTGAATGCTTTCAGTTTTTCCTTGATATCAATGCTTTCATATGCTTCTGCATAATTCAATCCCGTTCATAGTCAATCCCGTAGGTTTGAGTATAGCCCTTTGCCACCAGCCTAGCTTTGTAAGTGTGTACTTTCCCGTTCATATCCGTTTTCTTCTTGAATATCCACTTACAACCCATCGTCTTTAGACCGGGTGTGGGATCAACCAAGTTCGAAACTTGGTTGCCATACATGGATTCAATCTCGCTATCCATAGCTTCCTTCCATTTGGCTGCCTCAGGGCCTGCCATCGCTTCCCGGTAGTTAGCTGGTTCATCTAAGTCGACTAGTGTACTATCACTAATCATATCATCCTGTTCAATATGGAAACCATAGTAGAACTCAGGAGGATTGCTAACTCTACCGGATCTGCGCAAAGGTAAGGATATGTCATTGGGTTTAACAGGCATCTCAGCCTCATGTTGATGGTCAGTGTTTGCAGCTGGTTCTTCATCGGTAGTATCTTGAATCTCATCAAGATCGATCTTACTCCCACTGTCCTCTTTAGATATTATCTCCTTCTTGAGGAACACTCCTCTTCAAGATACAAACACTACGTTTTCACGTGGTTTGTAAAATAGATATCCAAATGACTCTTGTGGGTAAACGACGAATAGACACTTTTCAGATCTTTGACTGAGTTTGTCAGAGGTCTCTCGTCCAACGAAGACTTCACAACCCCAGATCATGATGTGACCAAGGGAAGGACGCTTTCCCTTCCACATCTCGTAAGGTGTCTTTGAAACTTTCTTGGTGGGTACTAGATTTAGAACATGTGTCGCAGTTTCTAATGCATAACCCCAGAAACTTACTGGAAGTGTTGCTCGACTCATCATAGATCGGACCATGTCTAACAAGGTCCTGTTTCTCCTCTCCGCAACTCCGTTGAGTTGTGGTGTTCTAGGAGGTGTTAACTGGGAAACTATTCCACAGCTTCTAAGATGATCGAGAAACTCGATACTAATGTACTCTCCTCCCCTGTCGGAGCGGAGAACCTTTATCTTTCTGCCCAGTTGATTCTCTACTTCACTTTGATATCTTTTGAATGTCTCAAAAGTGTCGGACTTATGTTTAATTAAATAAACATATCCAAATCTACTATAGTCACCTGTAAAGGTGACATAGTACCGATTTTCCCCTTTTGTAGCACATCGGAATGGCCCACATACATCTGTGTGGACCAAATCCAATAGTCCTTCACCTCTTTCACACGTTCCTGTGAATGGTGATTTTGTCATCTTGCCCAGTAAACAGGATTCGCTTACATCATCCGATTTTAGGTCGAATGATTCCAACACTCCATCCTTTTGGAGTTGGGGATGCGTTTCTTGTTAATGTGCCCAAGGCGACAGTGCCACAATTTGGACTTATCAATTTCGTTAGAATCAATATTAAATAATAGGTTGTTATCACACTCAACAGTTTCATATATGCCATTATAAGGACAAGCTTTGAATATAAAAACATCATTCAAATAAACCAAAATACTTCCATTATTATTATCAAAGCTGAAATTGTATCCATCCTTATACAAGGCAAATAAAGAAATGATGTTCCGATTCATACGGGTGAATAACAGCAATTATTTAAGCTAATCTCTACTCCTGATCTAAGCACGAGCTGGAACCTTCTGACTTTCTTCACAGGCGTGATCTTTCGATTCCCCATGATTAGGTTCAGCTTCCCATGCTTCAAGCTTCTACTTTTCCTTAGTCCCTGCAATACAGAGCAAATGTGAGTACCACATCCTGTATCAAGAACCCATGAATTAGAGATAGAAGTGTTATGGAGTTCGATCATGAACATACCTGAGGTGCTGGCCTTTTCGACTTTGCCGTCTTTAAGGTCCTTCAGATATGATGGGCAGCTTCGCTTCCAGTGCCCCTTGCCATTGCAGTAAAAGCATACTGCTTCCTTCGGATCTTTAGTAGGCACAATACCGGACTCTGTTTTCCCTTGAGACCCTTTCTTGGACTTTCCTTTTGGGGTCTCCAGGATGACTTCCGTTTCTTTGAGGCCTTACCGACAGTAAGCACAAGGGCCACAGGGGTCTCATCTTTCTTGATGCCCTGTTCAGCGGTTCGGAGCAGATTATGCAGTTCCATAATTGATGTCTCTTTCTGATTCATGTTCATCTGATAGGAGAGTACGAACTGATTATAGATGGTGGGCAGTCCAGAAAGAATGATATTGGTGGAGAACTCAGAGTCAAACACCATATTGAGAGCCTCCAGCCGGTCGAAGTACCCCTTCATCTCAAGGACAAAAGTGCAGATAGATGTTCCAGGATTTGGTTTGCAGGCCATGAGGGATCTTACCACATCAAGGCGCTCTTTGCTCGCCTTAGCCTCAAACATCTCTCGCAGCTGCTGATTCATCTCAAAGGCCCATGTATTCTCGAAGGCTCAGGAACCATGGATGACGCCATGATGCTGGACACTTTGTTTGCATCATCGTCATGTTTCTGGTGTGCGTCCATTTCCTCCTGGGTGGGATTCTCATTCAGTTTGGGAATTTGTTCATCGAGAACATACTCCTTGTTCTCGTACCTCAGCGTAAACATGAGGTTTCTCATCCAGTCCACATAGTTCGGACCAGATAGTTTTTCCCTACCCAGAACGGAAAGGAGTGAGAAGTTGGATGCGTGGTTGGGAGCAGGAGTGGGAGTACCAGTAGAAGTAGACATCTGTGAGATAAAGTTTAGTTAGTTTGAAGTATTCCTTAAACAATTTACCCAATTTGAATTAAGGCTAGGATCCATATTTTTGATTCGTTTTATGAAAAGGGTCGCCGTAATCACGCCACGAATTTATTTTAGGTGGACAAACTCTTGTCGATTTCAATCTCTATGAAATTCCTAGATCTTTTGAGATTCATTGAATCTTATCAATGGCATGTTAATCTCGGTTATGCTCAACTACTATCCGTGACTGGGTTGCCGAGGATCACGGACAAGATGGTGAATCTAACCATGCAAAACTGCGTAAGACCCGACACGGATCAGTTCGGGAATCGCGAGTCCTACATCACCTCCTAATATGTCTCTCATTAGTGTGCCGGTCAATACACACGCTCCACTAACAGTGCATATAGGAGATGTGCATTTTTCATGGATTTGCATACTAATTCACTTTTAATATATCTAAAACGGGATTTTTGTTTTAGCACTTTAGATTATACTTTTAATCTGGACACCATCCTATCAAAAGTCCTCGGTAGCTCCATTGAACGCACATCGAAGCAGAGGAGGTAGGTCAGCGCGAAACTGTTAAAAACCTACTCCTTTAGGGAAGCAGAGCGACCCGCCTTAAACCTCGTTTATAGTTTGTTCACTATGGGTGAGCCGATTTATCAATTGACTGACGATGTAATTAGATTTAAATGATATATATATACATAATCAATAATACATATATAAATTTCTTTTAAATCTTAGGGGTTTAATTTTAAACTTTTAAAATTAAAGGGTCTATTTTAAACATTTTAAAATTCAGGGTATATTTTAAACAATTTAAAATATTAGGGTTTAAATTAATATTTATATTTTATATATATATTTCGGTTTCAATATTTAAATAAAATAAGAAACATTTAATTATTAAATATATATATTAAATCCGAAACCTATATATATAACCATATAAATCCTCAAAATTTAAACCTAGGATAATACAAGTTTATCTTAATAAATTATGATATTCTAAAACCTTTAGGATAAGCACTTAATTTAAATTAAGGTAATTTCTAGATAAATAGGATTTAGGACAAACCTAGAAAATCAAGCTTATCTCTAAGGCATGTTTATCTAAAACCTCAAAAATCAAACCCTTAATTAAATTAATAAAATCCTAAATTAATAAAATAATAATTTATTTAATATTTCAGATTTATCCATTTAAAACCTTTTAAAAATCTGAAAATTTGAAGATAAATATGAAAAACAATTTTCAAAATTTAGACAATTAGTTTAATATTTAAAAACTATTTTAAAAATTAACTAATTATCAAAAAACGAATTTTACTCCAAAAATTTCGAAAAAATAATTTTTAATTAATTTTTCGGCTTTATTTAATATTTAAAAATTAATTTTAAGTTTAAACAATTTAATTTAAAATTAAAAACACCATTAAAATTAAATCAAAATTCCAAAAATTAATTAAAACAAATTTTGAAATTTAAGAACAAGATTATCATCTCAAAATTAGTGCAAAGCTCGTTAGGTTGACCGCTCTGATACCACTGTTGGGTTTCCTATACCCTTGCTAGGTTAAATTAAAACTTTGCGGAAAATTAAATAATCTAACTATGCAAGAATATAAAACCTTAAGGATCTAACCAAACAAGCTAAGCAACTAATTATTAAAATAAAGAGATGAATAAGAAAAAACTATACTTGTGGAAATTCGCAATTTTCTCCACGAAGAACGATTGCACGTACAGCCTCTGAATCGAGTAACAAGCGTCTAAAGCAAGATCGCCTCTAGTTGTTCACACCCAATGAACAAAAGAAAAGATAATTATAACTTTTCTAAGCTCAGATCTCAGAGTCCCAAAACTGGTATCCCTTGTGATTGTTAGGGAACTTAGAATTTAATGAGCGAGGAATGAAGCAGGCAGGGGCTGCCTATTTATAGGTTTTAGAAACCTACAAATTTTTGATCCCAAATCCATGTGGGATGGATTGGTGCCCCCCCCCCCTATTAGGGTTTAGGGGGTGCCCTGTTGACTATCAACTAATTGCAGTTTAGCCACTGCACTTCCTCAATTAATTCTATTAGCTTCCTGTTAATTTATTAAATATTAATAAATTAACAAACTAACCCATTAATCAAATATAATCAATTATTTAGTTTCTAATTAATTTATTAAACATAATAAATTAACAAATTAATTAACATTATATATTTAAGTTAATCATCTTCTCTTTACAATTCATTGCATGCACCCAGAAAGGATCCGGCCTGATAACAATATGTTTACAAATAATTGTGACTTGGACACTAATTCCAACATATCTATCCTTAAATCCTTTGGATTTTATGGATATTGAATATAGTACACAACTGCCCGGGTGTACAACTTCAATTCTTGCACATACTATAAAACCGATACAGACTAGGACACTTGAGTCAACTCCATACGTTGAAGAAAGTGCAGTTGAACTTAGTGTTCCTGCCAGAACAACCTTAGTGTTGGAAGCATTTGTTGCTCCGTCACTTGAAGAGGTTGGAAGTCCAGTCAGAGCCACGACATTGCCAACTCTGAGCACTGGCCACATAGAAGTTCTTTTCACAAGTTCGACTGTTGTGACAACTGAAAGTCTAAGTGACCCAGTGATTAGTCTTTCCCCGTTTGTTACTGAAGACAAACTAGATGAAGCTTTGAATGCAGCGGTTGCTGGAGTTACCAATCAAATGACAAGTCAATTTTCTGAAATGGTGGATCAAATGGCTAATATTCATAAACTTTTGAAGGGCAAGAATGTAGCTGAAGATGAAAAACAAAGAGATCCAAACCAAGCGATTGACGAGTTAAGAAAGTTTGTATACGATCACTTTGATGAGATGCGTGAAAGGATCATTGGTCTAGAGAGCACAGTGATAACAGCGTTAGGCGATATATCTAAAAGGATATCTGCAGTAGAACGGACGTGTAAGTCACAAGCTTCTGCTCCGAAGAGAAAGCATGATGAGCATGATGATGACTCCGATGATGCTCCTCATGAGGGGGAGAAGAGGAGGAAGCTTGATGAGCAAGGTACCGGTCTGTTAATGATAACCTATCCAGAGAAAGAAAAAGAGTTAGAAGGTTAAGAGAAGGGTGAAGCAGGAAGCTCAAAAGAAAAGCCTGTGATGCTCAAAGTGAGATGGAATTGATTCTTTATGATGATGTTCCAGTTCCTTTAAGTGTTCACTCAGGAATCTATAATTTTGAAGAGTATGATGACAGTGATAATGAAACTCAAGGATAGACTCTAATGATTGAGGAAATACAGAAAGAAGTGGATATTGAACTGTCTGATGATGATGATATGATTAATTTGACTGATATATCTGTGAGAGCTGATAGGATTGAAGAAGAAGAGGATCTAGTTTAGGAGATAATGAAAGATGATATACCAACACCGATGGTTGAAAAGCTTGAGGTTACGGTAAATGTTAAAGAAAAGGTAGTAGAACCATTTCCAGTGGAAAATGTTATGCCACAAGTGGTTAAAGAGGTTAACGGGGTTGAAGTAATGGACAAATTCTTCAATGAATACATCTTGGCTGATGAATCACAAAGACAGCATAGATTGAGATTTGAAGCTCAGCAGTTTGTCCAGAGAGAAATCAGAGATATGCTGACACTGCTCATTAAAGATGAAATTAGTAAGAAGAGGGTAAAATTGTTAGACTTATCTACTAAACAAACTGCCGAGTATATCAGAAAGAGGAACAAAGTTCCGTATCTTGAATATCACCTTGAAAAGAAAATCTTCTGTAAGAAACAAACTCCTTGTACATTTTTGAAGCTATTCAGAGTTCTGGAGCCGAATATGCCAAACTTAGCAAATTATGCAAGCTTCTTACAGAATAAAGCTCAGTCGGTGGATAAGGTCAGAAGTGAGTTTAGGATAGTTGATTTGGTTAAAATTGAAAAGGATCATTTTGTTAAGATCTTCTATCCTACCTTCACCGTGATCAGAGGTGATGGAAATACTTATACATTCACCAAGGCTGACATGTTTGGAATGCATCTGGTCGACATTGAAGATTTATTTGATGAATTATGCAGAAACAAGAGGAATGAACACTGTAGATTTGAACTAAAGACACTTTTTCACTTCATGCACACCAAGTTGGTGCTTATGTCTATGCAAGATCTACAGATTGGTGTAGAAAGAGGGATGAGAAAGATAAACATTACTGCGCCAGAGGGATGAGAAAGATAAACATTACTGCGCCAAACCGTTTCATCAAGTTTATGGAGAATCTGAAGGAATTTCAAGTTGTAATGGCCAAGCATCCAGTTGCTATCTACAAAGATAAAGATTAGAATCTAAGAGCTATGAGAAGTATTGAACTGAATAAATTTTGTGATGGAACTCTTCAATGAATGGATTGAAAGGGAAGTTGGCAGCTGACAAGAAAAGAAAGACGAAGAAAGGAGCATTAAGTATAAATGACAGAAAGCTCATGGTGGAATTCATATCAAAGATTAATTGGAGGTTGTCTAACAGAAAAAGCATTGGCGTGTTGAAATGAAGCTGGGGCTTTCAAACTGAAGACTTAGTTTAAATCATCAAAGGGGGAGAGTGTTAGAATATATTTTAGATTGATGAATTAAATAAGTTCAGGGTATATTTTGTAATTAATGAAAAGTAGACTTTTATATATAAATAGAAATATTCTATTGTAAATGTAATAGATCTGACATTCTTGTAATTGCACGGAAATTCACAGAAGGTTTAGGGCTACAGTGGTCTACGTACAATTCATCATTATGTAATGTTTTGGTGCAATACAATCATTCAGTTAGTTATATAATTCTGTTCTTAATTGTTTCTAGTGATTTTTTGATTGATTATACTGGAATAATATCTGCTTTTAATTGAATTGAATTGATGGCCTGCTCAAATTATAGCCTTGAGGATACAAAAGATAGACAGGACAATGATAATCCTACTAATGAAGTTAATGTTGTCAAGACAAATGAAGTATTTGATGAACCTTCTCATTTTAACATTGTTCTGGATCCTCAGACTTCTTGTGAAATGTTGGGAACTCCCTTAGTAAGTGTTAAAATCTTTATGTTAAGTACTTTATCTGAATTATATAAATATGTATTAAACCCGGTAGCCTATAAACCGGATGGGGATAAATGGGTCTAAGATAAGGTTAGTTTATAGGTGGTTAATAGACGTTAGTTTTCTCTTTAAAAGTCATCATTTGAACCGTTGCATTAGTTATGTAGCATTGCTTCACTTATTATAAAGTGTGTTGATATATAAAAGTTAGTTATATATACTCCTCTTTTCCTCTGTTTTTTTGCCTCTGCACATCGACACAAACAGAAACTTCTTCTGCATAAATATGGCAGACTATATATTTACGATCTGGTTACAAGTCTTGCGATCGAAATGGAGTAACTAATATGAAATATGTCCATTAATTTGTCTAGTAGTAAGAAGTGATGGGGTGCAGAAGGATAAAACAACCAAATGCAAGTGGTGGAAGTATGGGTGAGCAACAAAGTCATTTGTTGGATGAAGTGTGTTATGTTGTTGATTGCCAGGGACAGGGGTAGAGATTGTCATGCGTGTAGGTGCTATGTGTATATGTGTGTTATGTGTTTATGCTGCAGAGTCTAACCCTCACGTACTCATGAGCTTCCGAGCTTACGTATTCGAGTCTACCATGTTCAGGGAATCAGAGAGGGGATCGGTAGTTATGTTCGCTGGATTGGGACTTGGGGAGTTTCGTGTTCGTTCTTGTGTAATGATCAGACTAGCAAGGCATGTGATAATATCTTTGAGGATTTTGTAAATTAGTAGATTGTGTCTGTATGTTAGTCCAGCTGTATTAAATCCTGTAGCTGATCTATAATATGTTTATATTAAAGTTATAAATTGTCAGTAATCTTCATTATCTTCTGACACATGTGTTATAGAGCTATTGCGATACTGCCACTTATGAAATTGGGTTGACGTAGCTTTTATGGGATTTGGGAGGGTGTTAAATGATGGTATCAGAGCTTGTGGTTTGAAGTTTGAGTATCATCAGTGGATGCTTAACTTAAACCTTGTTCAGATCCTTGGGGGATTCGTTCTTGAGATTGATTCTAGTGAAATTAACAGACCTAGCTTAGTGTGCAACGTTGGGTGACCTATTTGTTGTTCTTCATGTCTTCGTTTTGTGCAGATCGATATGGCAGATCAGGGCGAGGGATCAGGTGCTGAGAGACCAGCGGGTGATGAGTTTAACCGCAAGTCAGAGCTTCTAGAGGTCTTGACGCAGTTCTACCGTCAGTAGGGTCTGGGTCCGGGGCCAGAGATTCCAGTGACAGGAGCTGAGTCAGGGGCAGGTGCCTCTTCATCTTCTACGCGGAGGGTCGGGTCCTTTTAGAACTTTATGACAGGAGCTCCAACCCAGTTCAAAGGCGATGGTAAGCCAGGGATGGCTATGGCACGGGAGCGTGAGATAGAGGCTGCCTTTTGAGTTGCGCACGTGGATCCGAGGGATATGGTGGGGTATGCGACTTCTTTGCTGAAGGGAGGGGCATCCCAGTGGTAGAAATCTATTGAGTCGACAATGACATTATCTGCAGCTTATCTGATGACGTGAGATTAGTTCAGGGCTGTGTTTGAGCTGCAATACATCCAAGGGACGAGAGGCGAGAGACGGAGCGGCGATTCCTCCATTTGCAGCAGGGTGAAATGACGGTGCAATAGTACGTGGACCGATTCAATGAGTATTCTCAGTTTGCGACTCAGCATATTGCTACGGAGCAGTGGAAGGCCAATATGTTTATCGATGGACTGCAAGCAGACATTAGAGAGTTCGTTAGACTGCACGAGACACCTACATTTTCTAGAGCGCTAGAGATGGCTCGCATAAGCGAGCGAAAGATAGCCAAGCAGAGGGAGCAGACGCTTTCTCAACGTCGACGTGCGAGGACTCCTGAGCGGTCTTCAGGTGATCGGAGGCGTTCCAGAGACACTTCCAGGGAGTGACAGCCAGACCAGGGGCGACACTCGGGTCATAGTTCGAGAGACAAGCGAGAGAGACAGAGACAGGGGCGGAGATCGAAGTTCGAGCGGGCCAACGCAGAGTTAGCGGTCAGACAGTTAGAGTCAGAGGCAGGGTTCACGGTACAGTGGGCAGGATCAGAGTAGCGGGGAACAGAGGTCCCGAGATTGGGATAGTAGGGTTGACAGTTCGGTTGAGGATCAGGAGTGCCCGAGGTGCCATCGTCGCCACAGTAGGTCGTGTGCATCAGATGCGCATAGATGTTACCGATGCGGTCAGCGGGGGCATGCTGCCGCCACGTGTACCATTCCAGAGCCATTGTGCTTCCGTTGTGGGAGGCCGGGGCACTGAGTGAGGGATTGTCCGGAGCCGTGACCAGCAGTGCAGGGGGCCAGTTCTAGTGGGGCCAGGGGGAGCCATCATCATCTAGTCGTCATTATACTATGGCACGGGGTCGAGTATTTCAGGGGACTGCAGAGGAAGCTCGGGATGATGGTGATGTTATTTCAGGTACGTATGTTTGAACTTGCCTCGAGTGTGTGTGTTGATTGTGAGGCGGACCGTTAGTATGTGTTTGTGATATTTCTATGTGTGTTTTGCTGTGTGTAACTGCATTGATTGTGCTTTCGACTATGAGATACAGTGACAGAGGTGCGGGATTGTTATGTCTGGGTATATATGTGATGTCGATGCGATAGAGTGGAATTGTGCTATGTTAAGTGGATTGATCTTGTTTATAGTATCATATTGAGAGTGGATTGGATTTCTTTTGTGTGTTTATTTTTGTAAATGATTTTGCGTTTAATGATTCGACGGAGACGTCTTTATGTGTTGTTATGAGTGGACTAAAGATCTGTTGTGTTAGTGGATGAACCATACAAGAGTTACATGAGGATGAAATCTTAACTGAGATCAGAGAATGAAGACTCATGATTTGAGATTATATGTGAACCAAGTGGCTTATGAGGCGATGCCACTACGAGTAGAGGAATTAATTAAGTTATTAGTGGATTATCTAACCGAGTTAAAGATTATGAGGGAATTGACGTTCCTCGAAAGTTGAAGTGAATACGTGTACTGGTGATTGAGTTCGAGATAGGTCTGGGGGCGGAATCTCTTTAAGCGGGGAGGATTTGTAACATCCCATTTTCTGAATAATTGCGTGTAATTATTTTAGTGGATTATTAATTTAATCATATTGCGTTAGTCCAATTGATTCCCGATTAGTGGATCGATACATGTCGGGATTGTGAGTTACGTGTCGCCGAGTCGTCAATTTAGTGGATTAATTGTGTTTATGACTTCGGAGATTTAAATGGGTTAAGTGGATATTAATTGTGAAAATGGGATATCGGGTCTGGGGTAATGGGTATTGGGTTGCCAAATATGGAAAGTTTATAAAGGGGGCTTCATTTGAAAGTTCTTTCTTTCCTTCTTCTTTCCAACTACAGGAAGTGCGTGTTGTGTGTGTGTGAGCTGAAACAGCAAGAAAGGTGAAGGAAATCCAAAGTTGATTGCTGAGATTTGATCTTCTTCCTTCCATTTTCGTGTTCTTGAGATTGCAAAGGTCAGAAATCATTATTTTTGGTGCTTGAATTCCGTGTTATATGTGGTTTGAAAGGAAAAATAAAAAAGAAGAAGGGAGTGGGGCCGAGCGGTGAAAGGAAGCCGAGGGGGAGAAGGGTTTGCGCGGGGCCGAGCTAGGGGGTGATGTGGCCGTCGGGGTCTTGCAAGCCGCTTCCCAGCAGCTCAACCATACCCACCACTCTAACCAAATACGTGTTTTAATATTACAAGTTTGGCTAATTTACATTTTGCACCATATAACCTTAACTGTTTGTTATTAGCACTTTTGAGTTTAACTTATCTTTCATTTTTAACAAAGTAAACTGCTAATATTCTGAATAAAAGCTAAATTAAATAGCTAATAATGTTATTATGAATTCAAGGTGGTTACGTTATGACATGACATTTAGTAGAATTTGAATAGAGTCACGTAAAACAGACTTCAAACATTTAATTTCTTAAAATGTTTTTTAATTTAAAAATAAATATATATTAGGGTTAATATTGTAAAAGCCTTATAAAATTTTTTAATTTTCGTGATTAACTCTCTAAACTTTTTTTTCCAGATTGTTTAAGTTTGTAAACTATTTTATTTTTATTCAAAATTATATATTTTTGACTGACTATCTGATTAGCTGGTAAAATACAACCGGTAAAACAAAATGTTTAGACACATGAAAAATATAATGAGCTTTTTCAATATTAATTATGTGAAAAAGCCAAATTTACTTGCTTGACAACGGATCACACATATCAAATATATATTTATTTTTAAATTAGAAAACTTTTTTTTAGCAATTTAAACAATAAAAAAATTTAATAACTTAATCGTCAACAGGAGAAAAATACATATCAAATCAAGCGGACTGTTTTCTGGGTTACAAAAGCAGAGCACATGTTAGAACGATCATCTCCAAGCAATAGCAGAAATATTTCCGGTTGGATTCAGTTCCTCACCATATGTCTATTGAGATCAAGCTTTCTCGATCCAATCGAACCTATCGGCCGAATGTAAGTTGCCAATCAGCAGCTACAACTATACAAATTTGCATTTTTAGTACATACTATCTGTTAATATCATTCATGGAAGTTTAACTTGTTCATCAATTGGTTTCAGGAGCCGCTCCAGGGAACAATCATCACAAAATTGTCTTCTTCAATTTCTCACCGTGGAATTCAATTAACCGTCAATGGTTCTGTCAATTTGCAGGTTTCAGTTCGTTATATATATATATATATATATATATATATATATTTTTTTTTTTTTTGATTTTTACATGAATAAACCACAGTAAAAGTTAGGCAGTGTTCATGGTGGAATTGTAGGGTTTATTTGTTCTTAAAAAACGTAAATTTTGGGGGTTTGAGGTGAAAGGTCTTGATTTGGTCATTAATCCAATCGATTTTGAATGTAGGAAGTATAAGCTTTGAATATGAAAGTCAATTTGTACCTCTTTATGATTGATTTAACGCGTTCATGATATGCTCAATTTGGTGCTAAGGTTCGTGGAGGATCAGCTGGAATCATTGAGTCACTTTATGGTGTTCTGAAGCCTATTCCAATAGTGTATTGCTCTCTCCTTTTGATTCCCATTCATTTGTCTCAATTACTGGTTCATTATGGCTTTATAAATGGTTGAGTGAAAAGAGAATAATAAAATAGTGCTTTAGAACAAATGCTAAATGTGGTCAAGAGAAACATATGTAAATTCATATTTTAAAAGGGTGTTACCTGGTTAGGGTTTACCCTAGCGACGCCGAGCCTCTGGCTCAAATGCACGTGGTCTACCGGCTTTTACCCGTGGCTGTTTCCGAAGCATCACCAGGCTACCCATAATTGAAACCCCAATGGGACTTGAACTATTGACCTCCACTATGGAGGCAAGAGCTCTACTCGGTTAGCCATCAGGAGGTAGTTAGAAACATATATAAACTAAAAAGGTATTTTGAAGTGAACTCTGTTAACTTATGTGTTATACTGATTGCTTATGTTTCAATTTCAAGTGATTTGGCCATCTGGGTGACAATCATTAGCTCTCTAATCACATTGCCTAACAATGTCACATTGTATGGTTTCTTACTTTCTTTCTATAATTATAATCATTTGAATGCATTTATTCGGTATGGTGAGTTATATGTACAGTTCTGAAGGGACCAAATCCAGTGCAAGATAAACATCTTAGTGCATAAAGAGCCACTCACATAGAATCATTTTACTTGATTTGGCTATTCCTGAAGCTGTTATGCAGTTTCTTTTTGCTTATTCATCCTATTTTCATGTTAAAGATTAAAATTTCTATAATTTTATTCATCAATAACAGGAAGAAGAGCATGGAGGTTCAACCTTCTGGTAAGATCGGTGCAGGCACAACACAGGTATAATGCTAGATTAAGTACTTGTTGAGTTTGAAGGAATGAGCATGTCGTATCCATTGTAGTTTTTGGCTTTCATAAATTCTATTGATCTCCATATTTTATTTATAATCCTCATTTTGTTTCCCCATGTTTCTCATATTTTACATTCTGTTGAGAACAGAAGAAAAGCGCACATGACATCATGTTCTTCAATATAAATTTTACCACAATGAGAAAATTAGATATTCCTAAAGTAAATTGAGCAATTGCGGGTGACTAATCCGAGGGAATTGGTAGATACAATCATACAACGAGTAGTTAGTTTTATATTTCATTCGTTCCTATCTCCGGGATGCTAGGTGGGGTTGTCATGAAAGTCTTGTATCTTGGTCCTTTGGGCATTGGTCTTTAAGTTAATTCATCTTTGCCTTCAAGGAAAAATGAGCAAATGTGCGATTTAACTAATTTTTTACTTGTGTTTAAATTACAAGAAAGTAGTAATGCTCGGTCTTAATTTTTTAAAACTGACTCAACGACACCTACCCGATGCCTTATCAGTGGATTCCTTTCAACAGATACCATTTTCTATGATTCTTAGACATCGAGGAGAAGACAACAAGTACTATGAAACTTTCCATGGAGCAAATATTAGCATCCAGGTATGATTTCTTCTAAGGTTTTGTTTCCGTTCCACCCTTTAATACTTATGCTATTTGATTATGTATAACCTATTTGATGTCTACCATACTTTCATAGTATCTGCTAAATGTAGATGTTGTGAGAGGCTACTTGCATAAATCATTGTCGGCTACAGTGGAGTTTATCATCGATAGCGAGTTAGGTACAGAGTTTCAGTTTCTGTAATCTGTATGATCACTTCATGAACTTTAATGAATAGTCTTCCTCACCTCTATATATATTTTTTTCTCAACAGCCAGTCTCCCAGAAAAACCAGTTTCTCCTGAAATGGTCTTCTTTTATATCACTCAGGACACACAAAGACACTCTTTGCTTCCTGAACTGAAATCAGGTTTCTTCCTGAGTACTTATTTTCTTTGGTCTTTTGAAAATGTAAAACAAAAGAAGAAAGGGTTATCGGCATGTAGTAGCTACGTACTTACTTTTTTTGCCATTTAATCAATGTACTTATTTTGCAGTTCTGTTTAGCACTTTTGCAACCAGGAAGCCGCTTGACTTTAATTAATAGTAATTGACTGCTTTGAATAATAGGTGTTATGTCAACAACAGTCAAATCAAGTCAATTACAGTCCAAATTAAGTCAATCAAAACAGACTACATGAAAGAACTTGTGAATATATGCCTCCATGTAAGCTTACTTATATTAGGTTTCTACTTCATTACTTCTCTTTCCTGCTCTTGAGAAATTGTAATACAATGAAAAGGGTTAAAAGCATATAATTTTTAACAGCTACGCTCTTTCACTGATGTGTTATATAATGTAGGGTTAATATTAAAAAACCCAACTAAATTTTCTTATTTTCTCAATTTAAGTTCTTAAACTTTTTTTCCAGTTGTTTAAATCCCTAAATTATGTTGGTCTTATTCAAAAGTATATAGTTTTGACCGGCTACCAGATCAACTGGTATAACACAGCTGATAAAACAAAAGGTTTTGGGGACTTAATCGCTAAAATATGGAAAGATCGTGAGTTTTTACAACATTAATCAAGTGAAAAAACTAATATTACTTGTTTGGTAACCGGTCAAACAGGTCAATCATACAATTTTGAATAAGACAAAAATAGTTTAGGGATGAACACGATAAGAAAAAATTTTTAAGGACTTAATCATGAAAATGAAGAAAGTTGATGAGATTTTTTCAATATTAGCTCTATAATGTAACACTTACTTTTGTACCCATGTAGTCTTTTTTCTTGCTGTGGTAATTTAACTTGGAAACCATTGAAATCCACACAAGTGACTTTATTTGATTAAATCAAACTTACATGGAGAATTATCTAGGCAAAGTCTTCCATGTAATTGACTTTAATTAGTTATTAACTTAGTCTGCCATGTAATTGCCTTCAATTAACCATAATTGAATGTTTTGATTAATGTGTTAGACCAGTTACAGTAAAAATACGTCATTTAAGCCAATTACTATAAACTTAAGTCAATTAATGTCAACCTTGTGGAAAACTTTGCCAATATGTATCTCTTTTTTTTTTTTTTTAGCTCAATATGGTTAATAAAGTCAATAAGCGGTCTTTGTTTATATATAAGCCTAAAATTAAATTATCAAAGTCTGGATTAGGTTACAGATTTATGAGTTAGTTATTCTTGGTTAGAAGGGGCAGTTAACCCCCTTTACGAACTGGTATATTTGAAGGGTTATGACCCTTCAATGTGTCTTTTTGTTAAGTATAAATAATCATGTATGTACTCTATTTTACGGGTTGAATAAGATATCATTTTTCAGAGATATATTTTGTATGTGTTTCTTATTCTTTCAAAACATCCTGCTGCCAACAGTCTTGTTGCAGCAGAAGCAACAAAACACAATAATGGAAGAATAAGAATCAAAATATATCTCTAAATATCTCTCTTATTCAACACCTAAAACATACCTACATCATGGATATATATAGACACATCTCCAATAGTTGCAACCTACATTCTATGGTTACAACCCTTCCTATAATAACTACCGAACATAACCGTCATTAATTACCATAACTACCAAACTATTCATAAATTACATACAACACCTTTAGTTTAGGCTTATATTCCCACATTCCCACTTAAGCCTAAACTTTGAATCAAACACCAATGATAATGCAGACTTGTTGTTCCATGTGATTCTTCATCACCTGTTCCCGTTTGGAACGTAATGACAAGCAACACACACCATTTAGACTTCATCGTTAGAAGTCGTCAATCCACCAAACTTGTCCAACAAGTTCATCTCTTCAACATCACACACCATCGTTCCGTTTGAACGTTAGCTAAAACACACCAAAAAGATCTTAAGACTTCCATCGTTGAAGCCTTCAAACACCACAAATGAATCATCCTTTCTGATTCTTCAAACCCTGTTCTGTTCTTTTTTTCTTTGTCTTCATCACAATTGAATCCCTTCGACAAATATGCAATCCATTGGCCAAAAAGTACATTACTTCCCAAATCTTTTCAACTGGTTCTTCTTTCCAATTTCAACAGCCCCTACAACTTTTCTGCAATTCCAAACATAACCATTTCTGATTGAAACACAGTAGAAACGCATGAAAAACGGAACCCGCTCTTCTTCCTCAGTGATCTCCACTTCTCCCTCTGTTTTGTTTAATTTCAACTACCAACAGACGTGCCAACCCAGGATCTTAATCTTCTGGCCTAAATTCGAACCCACAGATCAGGGACTTGCTTTCCCCTTGTTGTTGTTCGATATCTATAGGGACAGAACATGCATGTAAAGCCTTCTTGGTTTTCCTCAGCAATCTTCGAAAAACAGGGACCAATAATGGCCTTCTTCTTCCTGTTGTTCCTCTGTTTGATCTCTTCTTCTTTGCAATCCTCCTTTATTTTTGGTTGCAATAAAACAGGGACTTCTATTCCCTTAGAAATCACCACTCATCAAATGGATTCTGTCTCTCTTCTTTCACTTATTGATCGAACACAACAAACTATTCTTCGTATGTGAAATTTTCGAATTTCAACAGTCCCCTATGAAGCCTCTGTTTTCTGCCTTTGTTGTCTCTCAATCTCTTTGAAGCCTTACTTCCTATCTTCTTCCTCTGTTTTTCGAAGACCCAAGCATGGCCTTCAATCTTCTTCGATCTGTTTCTCTTTTGTTCGATCAACAGCCCACTCGTTCTCACTTTGTTCGATCAACACTAAATACAGGGATGTTCTTCCCTTCTTTCTTTGATCACATACACAACAGACAAAGGCAATCGACTTCTGCCTTCTTAGTTTCCGCCCAAGATCACAATGAGCCTTGGCTCTGATACCACTTTGTTGCAGCGGAAGCAACAAAACACAATAATGGAAGAATAAGAATCAAATATATCTATAAATATCTCTTTTATCCAACACTTAAAACATACCTACATCATGGATATATATATAGACACATTTCCAATAGTTGCAACCTTTCATTCTATGCTTACAACCCTTCCTATAATAACTACCGAACATAACCGTCATTAACTACGATAACTACCAAACTATTCATTAATTACACACAACACCTTGAGTTTAGGCTTATATTCCAACAAGTCTTCTGGTTGCGTAAAGTACTAAATTGGAACAACAAAAAACTACAATGACTAAAACGGTAAAACCCTAAATGGGTATCAAGAAGTACGTAGCTTTTTTTAAATCATTGGAAAAAGTGCATAGCTATTACAATTTAAACGCCAATAACCCAAAAAGAAACAGGAAAATTAATGGGAGACCACTGCACACTACATTTCATCTTAATATGTGTCTTATTTTGTAATTGATTGCGACACTCTTTGGTGCTCCGTTCATGAATATTGTGATACGACCCAACATACGGGTCGGTTTGGGCAAGTGTACTAAAGACGGAGCTAGGGGAAGTAAGAGACAAGTCCTGGTGATTTTGTCAGGATAAGGTTTATTTTTTAGTTTTGTGTTTACCTGGCAGCAGGTTTTTTAGGAGGTTATCTAGTTATATTAGAGTTTATCTAATTACGTGTTGGTGGGGATTTGTTTAGTGGGACACTATAAATATGGTTCTCCATTCCTTGATTGAATTATTATGCAACTAATTCATTAAGTCTTTGACTTTTGCTGGAGATCTCCTGTTCTTGAAATCAGAAATTCATAATTCCAGTTGGGATTCAGATTTTGTTCTTATCAATTGGTATCAGAGCCTTACACTCCTGGTAACAAGATGGTCAATAACACGGATCGTATCACCAGTCTGGAATCCGATGTGTCAAAAATCCGGGAAGAATTGGAAGCTAACAACGCTGAAAATGTCACACAATTCCAGGAGATGATGAAAGCGCTTTCTGAACTCACGCTGACAGTTGGAAAGAAGAGATCTGAATCATTCTCAGAGGATGAGGATTTCGAACATACGAAGAACAACACCAACAAACAAACTGGCCGAGATCCTTTGCGAGACTGCCGAAAACTCAAAATGCCGCTTTTCGAGGGAGAGGATGCACATGGCTGGATTTATCAAGTGGAACGGTATTTCGAAATTCACGGGGTTGGGAAAAAGCATCAACTCAAAGCAACTTCGATTTGCATGGAAGGGGCGGCGTTGTCATGGTTGTTGGGTCTAATCGCCCCAGGTTCATCAATACTCTTTTTGCATACGGATCATCGCACTGAGATGCATAACACTTGTTGAATTCATCAAGAATACTACTGCTGTTCTTCATGGTCTCGGGTAACAGAAAAGGAAAAAACAGAACACAGATTTTACTAAACTTATATCTTTAATTATGAAATCACACTACATACAATAGAGTCACGATTACATATATATATATATATATATATACATTCCTAAGTGTCAACAGACACAAACTTTCAGAATAGATGCAACTGTCCAAATGACAGTTACATGACAACTACCAACCGGTTTTATCCTAATACCGGTAATATTAGAGTACTTTAATTACCATAATTACAACAATAATAATACCTAATAATACTTATAAGTTTTATAACATTTAATCTAACATTCTCCTTAAATGTTTAAAACTTTCAGTGCAGCTTCTTCAAACAATTACAGACTCAGCATCCTCCTTCATTTTGTCCTTATAATCAACTTCGTTGCTTGTTTTCTTTGCAGCCTCTTCCATCTCCATGTCTGTTCCAAAATGACCAGCACGGCCATCTGCTGCATCATTTCGTTGCTCCTTCTCAGCAACCTTTTCTTGCCAAATCTTGGCTTTCTTTGTGAACAATTAATAACATTGAGGCAGGTAGAGGTAATCTTCAAAAACTTTCATCAAACCAGGTGCGGTGCATAATAGCAGGGAAAGCCCAAACCATTGGCTAACCCTCTCCATTTCTCTTCACTTGTGACTATCTCATAGCCACCATGACTTGCAACAATCTTGTACAAGTCAAACAAGCAAACTTGTACTCCAAATAATTTGGGAGGTACTTGAAGTGCAGTGTTATTGTAAGTCTTATGATACCAACTTAAAATCATTTCAAACGCTTTCTTGAGTGCATCTTTGTTTTTCATAGCAACTCTATCATCATTTACCAAATCAAGGAACTTGAAGAATTCATTTATGTTTTCAACTTTCAGAGATTTAATCTCCCAATCCTTTAGTTCCTGTTTTGATAAATGAGTTTTCTGAAAAACTTCATAATCAAGTGATTTGTCAATTTCTTCAAAATAATTAGTAAGAAAACTATCTTGAAGTTGCATGCCCTTAGATTCCTCAAAAACTTCACATGAATCATTCTTATTATTCGAATCAAACATGTGTGTGATAGTGCATTTCAAGTTATTCAAGTCAACCTCAAACCCTTGAAGCAACAATTGCTTCATACTTAAGAGATTAATGTTAATCTCTGGAACATATTTAACATAAGGGATCGTATAGGTTGTTGAATTTGTAGTTACATCTACTGCTCCTATTCCGTGTGCAAAGATGAAGTTATCTTCATGATCTTTATCATTTACAATGAAACAACTCTTCAACCTTTTGAACACATTCTTATTTGGTGACATATGTGAGGAGATTTTGGAATTTACATACCATTTGTCGTTCCAATTATTGTGTTCGGTTCCATTTACCATGTACTCCCCTGCAAAGCATATCTTTTCCTTGTATGTTTGTTCATAGGATCTTCGATCTTTCATAGGAGTGGGTGTATATTCTGGAACCCACTCGTATGCTTTGCCTTTTCCTTTGAATTTTGATGGGCAATCCCATGCAAAATGACCTCTCTGTCTGCACACATAACATCGCGATCTCTTCTTCTTTCTTAGAACGTCTGTGTTTGAGATCTGTCCCTTCTTCTCTATGGGTTGTTCTTGATGTTGTTTCAATTTGAGACGCTACAACTTCTGTTTAATCCAAGAGTCTTCGTTTGATGTGTTTTCAAACCTGCTCTGATACCAATTGTTGGGTCTAATCCCAGGTTCATCAATACTCTTTTTGCATACGGATCATCACACTCAGATGCATAACACTTGTTGAATTCATCAAGAATACTACTGCTGTTCTTCATGGTCTCGGGTAACAGAAAGGGAAAAAATAGAACACAGATTTTACTAAACTTATATCTTTAATTATGAAATCACACTACATACAATAGAGTCACGATTACATATATATATATATATATATATATATATATATATATATATATATATATATATATATATATATATATATATATATATATATATATATATATATATATATATATATACACACACATATACATTCCTAAGTGTCAACAGACACAAACTTTCAGAATAGATGCAACTGTCATACAAATGACAGTTACATGACAACTACCAACCGGTTTTATCCTAATACCGGTAATATTAGAGTACTTTAATTAACATAATTACAACAATAATAATACTTAATAATACTTATAAGTTTTATAACATTTAATCCAACAATGGTTTCGTTGGGTGGAAG
The DNA here is from genome assembly GCA_020465985.1 of Centrapalus pauciflorus. Classification (NCBI taxonomy): domain Eukaryota; kingdom Viridiplantae; phylum Streptophyta; class Magnoliopsida; order Asterales; family Asteraceae; genus Centrapalus; species Centrapalus pauciflorus. Next base: position 37,851 of record JAANYP010003570.1, on the reverse strand, counting down.
CCAGGTCCTTGTTTTGCTCATGGGAGGGGTTCAAACAACAATTACTCGATCGCTTCCAAGCATCACAAGAGGGAAGCATGTATGAACAGTTCTCGAACATTCAACAAGAAGGGACGACTCGTGATTACGTGACTAATTTTGAAAGCTTGGCGGGCCAACTTCTCGATCTGCCCGAGAAAGTTTTGGAGAGTACGTTCATTAAGGGACTGAAGCCAGACCTCCGGTCAGCAATACGGGTTATGAAACCAGAAACGCTAGCAAGGGCAATGAGGCTCGCGGTAAAGATGGATGAAAACAAGAGCGTGGGAGGCACCAAGACAGGGGGCAACTCATACCCATCTCGTGGTGGGTCTGGTGGGCCGACGAAACCAAGTTACACACCACCCGCAACAGCAACAACAAACATGGGCGACAAGAAAATTAACATGGGGGGAAACGTGAACCAGTTCAAAAGACTAACAGAGGCTGAATTTGCGGAGAAGAAAAAGGGTCTATGCTTTCGTTGCGACTGAAAATTCGCACGAGGCCATCGTTGTCCCAGCAAAACTCTCCAGGTACTTATTATTGATGATGACGAGGAGGAAGGCGGTAAAGAAGACGAACCCGAGCATGCCCATCTGGATACGGTCGAAGTATCACTTAACTCGGTTAGTGGGCTTACTCCACCACGTACCATGAAGGTTAAGGGCGATGTGGGTGGTGTACAGCTGGTGGTGCTGATTGACAGCGGAGCAACCCATAATTTAGTCTCCAAACGGGTGGTTGATAGGCTGGGAATTGGGGTGACAGTCAGCCGTGGTAAAATTGGGAAACGGTATGATGGACCAGAGTCGAGGGACGCGTAACGGGGTTGTTCTTAATCTTCCCGGGCTGTAGATTGTGGAAGACTTTTGTCCCTTGGACCTTGGCGGCTCAGATATGATCCTCGGCATAAAGTGGCTGCAAACTCAACTCTATATGACGGTAAACTGACGAGAACTACGCATGAAATTATGGGAAGGGGATCGACAGATCACAATAACAGGTGACCCGAGCTTATCAAGGTCGGTCACTTCTTGCAAAGCACTCTCGAAATTATTACAACACTTGGAGGAGGGATATTTGGTTCACTTGAGTGTCGAAGAGGAGAAACCCGCAGCACGTGTGGTGCCAGCAGAAATCCAAGCCATGCTTGAGGGGTTTCATGACGTTTTCGAGATGTCAGTCCTACCCCATCCCGCAGCCATGAGCACGCAATAACACTTCGGGACGGGACGACTCCCATTAGCGTGCGACCTTACCGCTACCCCCACATACAGAAGGACGAAATCGAGAAGCTAGTGCATGAGATGTTAGACGCTGGGATCATTCAGCCAAGTTCCAGCCCATTCTCAAGTCCCGTCTTACTCGTCAAAAAGAAAGATGGCAGCTGGCGTTTCTGTGTGGATTATCGGGTTCTTAACAAAGCAACAGTCCTTGACAAATTTCCTATACCCGTCATTGACGAATTGCTGGATGAATTGCACGGGGCGACCATTTTTTTTCCAAATTAGACCTCAAAACAGGATACCATCAGATCAGGATGAAACCCGAAGATATTCCAAAAACAGCGTTTCGCACTCACGAAGGACACTACGAATTTTTGGTTATGCCGTTTGGGCTAACCAACGCCCCGACAACTTTCCAGTCCCTCATGAACAAGGTATTTAAACCACTCTTAAGACGTTTTATCCTAGTATTCTTTGACGATATTCTAATATATAGCAAAACCAAGAGCGACCACCTCGAACTCCTTTCCACTGTTTTGTCGCTGCTACAAGAAAATAAGTTGTATGCGAATCGGAAAAAGTGCTCGTTTGCACAAGGTCAGGTGGAATATCTGGGCCACATTGTATCAGGACAAGGGTATCAGCTGATCCATCAATGATAAATGGCCGGTTCCAAAAACATTACGCGAACTCCGATGTTTTTTTGGGGTTGACAGGGTATTATCGTAAGTTTGTGAAGGATTACGGGAAGATTGCATGGCCTCTCACAGAACAACTTAAAAAGGATAACTTCAAATGGACCGATGATGCCACAGAAGCTTCCTTCAGACATCAATGATGCAAGTTCCTGGTCTCGGTTTACCAGATTTTCACAAAGAATTCATCGTTGAGACAGATGCATCAGGCTACGGGCTAGGAGCGGAATTGATGCAAGGCGGTCGACCACTAGCATATTTCAGTCACGTGCTAGGAACCCGGGCCCGACTCAAATCTGTCTACGAACGGGAACTAATGGCAATCGTCATGGCAATCCAGAAGTGGCGACCATACTTGCTTGGGCGAAAAATTCTTAGTCCGTACGGATCAGCGGAGCTTGAAGTACCTCATAGAACAACGAACCGTTACCGAAGACCATCAAAAGTGGCTATCTAAGCTCCTGGGATATAATTTTGATATTGTCTACCGCCCGGGCAAAGAGAACGGCGCAACAGATGCTCTTTCTCGAAAAAAATCCAAAACACAACTCACCGCACTGGCGGTAACCGGAAGGCTCAATTGGGACGGGCTGTGGCAGGAACTAGACGCAGACGCCGAAATCTAGTTGCTAAAACAGAAGGTCACAGGCGGAGAACCAACGACAAGTGGGTACACGGTCGAACATAATAGACTACTTTTTAAAGGCCGACTGGTGCTTCCGTCTAGGTCCCGCTGGATTCCGCTGATTTTTCAGGAATTCCACAGCAGTGTGGTTGGTGGTCAATCCGGGGTGCAGAAAACATATTAGCGTTTAGCCCGCGAGGTGTATTGGCTGGGTATGAAGGGTGACGTGACAAGACGAGTGGCAGAATGTGATGTGTGCCAACGACAAAAATACTCCACAATGGCACCTGGGGTCTGTTGCAACCGTTGGAATTACCCACTACTGTTTGGTCCGAAACCACTATGGATTTCATTGATGATCTGCCAAAGTCCGAAGGTAATACAGTCATTTTTGTGATAGTCGATCGACTTAGAAAGTACGCACATTTCATTTCATTAAAGCACATGTACACGGCTCCATGGTGGCTGAGGTTTTTGTGCGAGAAGTGGTGAGATTGCATAGCATACCTGATTCAATTGTCTCTGACAAGGACAAGGTTTTTCCGAGTAATTTTTGGAGGGAATTGTTTCGCTTGTTGGGCACCAAGTTGAAACGGAGTACAGCTTACCATTCAAACACAGATGGTCAAACCGAGGTGGTCAACCGCTGTTTGGAAACCTATTTGCGATGTTTTGCCGCAAATACACCGAAGAAATGGGTCACGTGGCTATCGTGGGCCGAATATTGGTACAACACGTCATTCAGACTTCTACAAATACGACACCCTTTCGGGTCTTGTACGGACGAGACCCACCCCGTTTGCTGTACTATGGAAGCCCGCCAACTCCGGTCAGTACGGTTGATCAGTATTTAGAAGGGCGAGATCGGGTTTTGCAAGAAGTACGAGGGTACCTATTGAAGGCCCAACAATCTATGAAAACACAAGCAGATTCGCATCGACGGGATGTCCGGTTCGAGGTCGGGGAGTGGGCTTATTTGAAGTTAAAACCATACCGGCAACGGTCAGTTGCACGCCACCGAAACCAGAAGTTAGCGCCTCGGTATTTTGGACCTTTTGAAGTTCCGGAAAAATCGGGCACCTTGCGTACCGCCTTAGGCTACCAGATTCCGCACGTATACATGCAGTGTTTCATAGATAAACTTAGTAATCTGTAATTGTTGTTGTGATTTATGATAAATAAAATACTGATTACAAGAGTTTATATAAGAGATACATTTACACTCTAATCCCTCTAATATATGGAAACCCTCTAATATAAGGAAATACTAATATATGGAAACCCTCTAATATAATGAAATACTAATGTCTGGAAACCATCTAATATAAGGAAATACTAATATATGGAAACCATCTAATATAAGGAAATACATAATACTTTAATATTCCCCCGCAAGCTAAGGTCGGGGAACGACCTGTAGCTTGGATCGTAAGAACAAAAAACGCTGCGAAAGAAGTGGCTTGGTGAAGATATCTGCAATCTGATCATCGGTAGTTATGAACTGGACCGAAAGTTGCCTATCCGCAACCTTTTCTCGAACAAAGTGAAAGTCGACCTCTACGTGCTTAGTTCGGGCATGGAACACGGGGTTGGCAGAAAGATAGGTAGCGCCAAGATTATCACACCATAGCGTAGGGATCTTCTTAAGAGGGACTTGAAGTTCGCGCAACAGTGTTTCAAGCCAAGTTATTAGCTAGAGCCTTATATTCTGCATCTGTTGATGACCAAGAGACAGTCTTCTGTTTTTGTGCAGACCAGGATACTAGGTTTAAACCTAGGTAGATAGCATACCCTCCGGTGGATCGACGGTCATCTGGGCAACCAGCCCAATCAGCATTTGAAAACCTTGTAATAGTGTTATAGGCAGAATCAGTGTAGGCATGAAGGAGAGTGCTAGAGGTACGCCGAAGCCGTAATCCGAAGGTAGAGGTGCCTTGCAGATAGCGAAGAATCCGTTTAACAGCCGACCAGTGATTTATTAGGGCAGTGCATAAACTGAGCGTCTTTGTTGACGGCAAAGGTAATGTCCGGACGAGTCAAGGTGACATACTGTAGAGCACCGACAATCTGACGATACTTGACCGAGTCGGAAAACGTAGCACTATCACCAAGAGCGAGATTACCGGTCGTAGTCATGGGAGAAGGGACCGGTTTGGACTGAGAAAGGCCGGCGCGTTGGAGAAGCTCAAGAGTGTACTTCTGCTGAGAAAGTAGCATATCTGTACCGATGCTGGTGACTTTAATACCGAGAAAGTAGGATAGGGATCCCAGATCCTTAATGGGAAAGGATTGGCCGAGACTGTGAACCACTGTATCAATTGTCTGCTGGTTGTTACCTGTCAAGACAATGTCATCAACATAGACGAGCATGTAAAGTAGAGTGTCGTGGCGAGAATAAATAAATAACGATGAATCCGTTTTGGAGCCCTGAAAACCAACCGAGCGAAGGACCGTAGATAGGCGATGAAACCAGGCACGTGGAGCCTGCTTTGAGCCATACAAGAACTTGTGAAGGAGGCACACGTGATCTGGTTTGGTCTGGTCAATGAAGCCCGGAGGTTGTTCCAAGTAGACAGTCTCTGTAAGGGTTCCATGGAGAAACGCGTTCTGAACATCGAGCTGCCGGGGAGACCAGCCTTGGGTAACGGCAAGGGGGCGAACAACGCGGATTGTGGTGGCCTTGACGACCGGGCTGAATGTCTCCTGATAGTCAATGCGAAAACCTTTGTCGACCAGGTGAGCCTTATAGCGTTGGATCTTACCAGTTTGGTCCTTCTTAAGCCGGTAGACCCACTTACAGTCAACAACATTTGAGTTCGGATGGGGAACTAGCGACCACGTACCATTCCGCATTAGGGCTGAGTACTCTTCAGACATAGTGTGACGCCACCGAGGATCTGTGTTAGCAACGGAAAAAAGGCGTGGTTCAATTTCGGTGTGGGTTGTGTGAAAGGAGGAGGCGTTATAGGGTTTGATTTGCTTGGGGTTGGGACGTAAGTGGCTGGACGAGTACGGGTAGTGGGAGGGGCAGTAGTAGGAGTGGGTGGTTGGGTAGATCTGGGACGACGGTGATATGTGTGAATAAGGGGAGGTGAGGATGGATGTGGCGCAAGAGGTGGGTCTGTAGGTGTAGGTGTAGGGATAGGGATAGGAGTGGTAGGCGGGTCGGAAGGTGAAGGTAGGTTAGTGGGTGTGGTAGTGGGAGGGGTGAGTAGAGTGGGGTGTGGATTAGGGTAGGTAGAAGTGTATGGGTTAGGAGGAGGTGTGGGAGAGGGAGTGGTTGAGGTTTGGTGAAAGGGAAACGACTGCTCATTAAAGCGAACATGGCGGGCTATATAAAGGCGATCAGACTGTGTGTCCAAACAACGGTAGCCATGATGGGTTGGTTGGACTGTAGCCAAGAAAGACACAAGGAGTAGAACGGAAGTCCATTTTGTGATTGTTGTATGGACGTAGATGAGGGAAGCACGGACACCCAAAGACTCGAAGGAAAGAGAAATCTGGTGGATGTTTGAACAAGAGTTCAAATGGGGAGACATTGGAGTTTGTCCTAGATGGCATGCGGTTGATGAGATATAAAGCGGTGTCAAAGGCGAAGTGCCAAAAACGTCGAGGGACATGGGACGCGGCGAGTAAAGTGAGACCAGTTTCGACAACATGACGGTGACGGCGTTCAACAAGACCGTTTTGTTCACTCGTGTGAGGACATGAAAGGCGGTGAAGGATTCTGAGTGAGGAGAAGAATTTGGAAAGATTCCGGAATTCCCCTCCCCAATCAGTTTGGACAGTTTTGAGTTTGGTTTGAAATTGGCGTTCAACCATGACAAGAAAACTTTTAAAGATAGCATACACATCAGACTTAAGTTTTAAAGGAAAAATCCACATGAAGCGAGAATAATGATCAACACATAATGAGAAAAATAAGTGTGGCCATCAAACGAAGTAACAGGAGCAGGTCCCCAAACATCACAAAATACTAAATCCAGAATATGAGAACTTTTGTAAGTAGATGGTAACAAATGAAGTTTAGATGACTTGCCTACGAAACAAGAATCACACGAAAAACTACTAGAATTTTATATTAAGCAAAGGTAAACTATACGTAGAAACCATTGAATTAAAAAGCTGTGGATGAGGGTGTCCGAGGCGATGACGCCAAATTGTGGAAGAAGTACGAGTAGTGGAGAACCAAACTTCGAGAATCGGTTGACTTCGAGGAAGGGTAAAGGAGTATAGACAGTCATTACTTGGACCCGTGAGGAGGATAGTGTGTGTAGATTTGTCCTTCACGACAAAGAAAGAAGAGTGAAATTCAAAAAACACGTTATTGTCAAGACAGAATTGTTGAACAGAAAGAACGTTTTGTTTAATTTCAGGCACATGGAGAATGTTTTTAAGGGAGAAAGTTTTGTCGGGTGAATAAAGGTTTGTGGAACCAATATGGAGAATGGGTAAGCCCTTACCGTTGCCAACATGTAGATTATCGGTACCGTAGTAAGCCTAAGAGTGATCGAAGCTAGAGTGGTCCGGTGTAACGTGATAATTAGAACCAGGAAGTTGATGAGGTGGTACGTGAGTCTGTGAAATTAGCTAAAGGAGGCTGTCGAGGCCGTATAGTAGCGGGGTCACGGTTGGGGCACTGTGACGGAATGTGACCAATTCCACACCTGTTGCATGTACCAAATACTGTATTCTGAGTAGAAGCCCAGCTGAACTGTTCGCGAGTACCACCTTGATATCGATTGTAGTGATTTCCGCGTCCACGACAGGAGTCACGACCACGAACCCGAGAGTTACCTGATTGAGTGGTGTAGTGGGCTTGTGCAGGCTGAGCAGTAAGCGGTTGAACCTGAAGGCCAAGCTGAGATAAAGCCTGCAGGAGAGCGTGAAGCTGATCGGGAGTCGGAGTGGCGGCGGGAGTCGCGGGAGGGCGAGTCTGAACAGTGGCGAGGAAAGCCTGAGTTGGGGAAACATCAGGTGTAAACTTCTTGATCATGTAGTCGTGATCCGAAAGTAAACCGTGAAGTTCTGAAAAAGCAACAGGGAGCTGGCGGCCGATGAGGGTAGACGTCAAACCGTTGTATTCTTCTCGAAGACCTGAGATAACCAACATGACTAAGTCCTCTTCTTGGGGGTTCGCCAATATTGGCTAAGGCAATAGAGTATTCCTGGGCCCGAGTCAAGCAGCGGCGGTTTCATCAGGTTGCACTCGAGTCTTAGAAGCTGGGTTTTTAGAGTGTATTCTCTAGAAGAGATGTGAGGGGCATAGGCGGGTTTCAAGGGACAGCCACAGATCGTGGGAAGTGAGGCCTTGCACATGTTGGAAGGAGGCTTCAGAGATTGTAGAAATCATAAGCATGTGAACGTGAACGTCATTGGAGAGCCGGACGGTGTAATTAGAGTTCAATTGGGGTGGGGGAACTGTGGTACCGTCTTTGCCGGATGAGGATGGGGAAACTATGGTCATCGGAGGGCAGGGTATAGTGCCATCAACATAGCCAAACAAAATGTTGGTGATAAGAAACGGATGGAGCATTGTTTTCCAGTAGCCATAGTTGGTTGGGGAGAGGGTAAAGCCAAACTTGTGAGAATTATGGCTAATTTTCTCCGCTGGAGTGAACGAGGCAATAGAGGCCATGGGAACAAGGGAATTTAAGGGTGCCAGTGGGTAGTTGGCTGCTGGTTGTTGGGGAACAGCAGCGAGACAGAGGCAGTAAGGGTGGGGGTGGCGGCGGCAGTAGGGTTGAGGGGGTTTTAAGTGGTGACGGCAGTAAAGATAGTCGGGGTTTTTTTTTTTTTTTTGGGCTTGTAGGTACTGCAGCAGGGGTTGAGGGCTGGTGGGTGGCTGTCGCTGATGGCTTGGGATCTAGGGTGGGATGGTGTCGGCGCTGGGGAAGACAAAGGCAGAAGGGGGGATGGGCGCAGGCTGCTGTAGCAGCGATTGCAGGAGGCAGGGGCTGTTGGGTGGCCGAGCTGCTAGGGTTAGAGATGGCGGTGGGCTGCTGTTGTATGGCACCAGAATTTTTTTGCTAGGGTTTTTAGAACCTAGGCTCTGATACCAAGATAAACTTAGTAATCTGTAATTGTTGTTGTGATTTATGATAAATAAAATACTGATTACAAGGGTTTATATAAGAGATACATTTACACTCTAATCCTCTAATATATGGAAACCCTCTAATATAAGGAAATGCTAATATATGGAAACCATCTAATATAAGGAAATACATAATACTCTAATATTCATGTTTCACAGCTTCGGAGAGCAATTGGGAACTGTGAGGCTGCCCCGCAGCTGCCAGCAACATTAACTGAGGAGATGGAGGTACTTTTGCAGCCAGCTCGGGTCGAAGGGGTCCGTATTAGCCCAGCGGGTCGGGAGATGCTAATTCGCTGGAAAGATCTTCCTGAGTACGAGGCCACATGGGAGTTATTTGATGTGTTGGATCAGCAGTTTCCGACATTCAACCTTGAGGACAAGGTTCGTGTTTGGGAGGGGAGTAATGATACGACCCAACATACGGGTCAGTTTGGGCAAGTGTACCAAAGACGGAGCTAGGGGAAGTAAGAGATAGTCCTGGTGATTTTGTTAGGATAAGGTTTATTTTTTAGTTTTGTGTTTATCTGGCAGCAGGTTTTTTAGGAGTTTATCTAGTTATATTAGAGTTTATCTAATTAGGTGTTGGTAGGGATTTGTTTAGTGAGACACTATAAATATGGTCCTCCATTCCTTGATTGAATTTTTATGCAATTAATTCATTAAGTCTTTGACTTTTGCTGGAGATCTCCTGTTCTCGAAATCAGGAATTTATAATTCCAATTGGGATTCAGATTTTGTTCTTATCATATTGATTGAAGGGGTGTAAGTGTAGTCATTTATCTCACTTGAGCATAATTATGGTTCATTGTATTTTATTTGTGAAGTTCATTTATGATATTGTTATAATTGTTATTCTCTCCTTATTATGTAGGTGGTTTCAAGATATCTGGTAGATTATGCACTCAGTGCCTTCTATCTGATCCTTTAGTGGGAGAGTTAACAGTTGAAGCATCTGCAGTTCCTATTTACTCCATCGACGTTCACTTGCTTCGTGTAGAGTCAATTATGGTTGGGGAAAAGATTGCAACAGAAACATCTATAGTTCAGACTACACAGGCACAAAAATTCTTCATCTTACATAATCTTTTATTAGTTATTTATTATTAGAATTTTAATATAACAAATCGCAATATTTTGATAGATAGCAGATGGAGATGTCTGCCGTACAATATCTATGCCGATATATGTCGTACTTCCCCGACTTTTGACGTGCCCAACCATGTTTGCTGGGTAAGCTATTGATTTTCAGTGAGATAATTATATTGTGGAATTGGACTGACTTGGAGGTGTTTTAATGTGCTTTTCTTCATTTTTATTTTTATTTTGAGTAAGATTAATAACTCCATCTCAAAACAAATATCCACATTTCCACTTTGGTTTGTCCCAAAACAAGCGTCCCCTTTAAAAAAGATTCTAATTATACCCTTAATTACGAGGCCCAAATAATTTGACTTTACTAGACAGTTGATATGTAAAATATGTTTGAGGGTTAATATGATATACTTCTTCCTTCCCAAAATAATTGTCCTCCGGATAAAACACATAGTTCTAGAAATCTATAATGATTACAACTTTTACTCAATCAAATATCAGTTATACCCTTAATTATTAATTGATTCTAAAAAGTAAAAAAAAAAAAAAATAGATCTCTTATAATCATATAACCAAGTCTTTATGAGGATGGACATTTATTTATTTTGGGATAAACTTCAAGGAAAGATGAACACTTATTTTGGGATGGAGGGACTGGTTGATAAACTTGTAATCACATTCCAAAAAGTTATGTTTCATTATGGGTAATTCTTTATACAGAAATTCCTATAAAGTGTATATCTTTGGTTTATGCACTACACTCTTGTTGAAATTTTGCATATACTCATCTCGGTCATCTGTTCATTTTCTGTATGATGTTGGAGTTGGGACATCTAAAGTGTATATCATTGGTCATAATTGTTTCTGCAGACCATTTTCAATCGAGTTCAAAGTTACCATCCTTGTTACGTTTCAAACAGATTTGTACAACATACATGCCAAATCTGATCCCCGAGCTTTTCGAAAATGGGTAAGAATTCGTGGGTGTAGGTATTCAGCTTACACTAGTTATTGTTCTTAATATATTAGTTAATCGAAATTTCAGGTTGCAATGGAAAGTCTTCCATTGGAGTTAATTCAATCCAAGTGAATCGATTGTTGCACATTATTGACTGAATATTTGCATACGCAGCATCTTAAGTATTGTCATCAGGTGCATATTCTTATACTGATACCTCAAATTTGAACTTGGTTTATATTCGGGTTAGATCAATGGTTCATCTTTAAGCCCATATACTTCTTGTTCCAGATCAGTTTTTAATCTTGTAACCGTGTTTATATTTCCGTAATATGTTTTAGCGTTATTTCAATCCTTTATAAAGTTCTTTAGCAGCTGCACATGAGTAGTGGCTAACATTTATGGTCATATGGGACATAACATTACGTAAGCGCTGTGGTGTAGCATATCAATTAAACTTTCAAAATGTCATGAAGCTGCTGTTGTAAGTACTAATCCTGCACGACGGTGCGATTTCTGAACGTTCTTTTCTTGTAGGGAAAATTAAATTAATATCATTACTATCATGTTGAATTTCTGAATATATTTTGGAACTTGAGGTTGAACAAGAATTATGCATCAGATTGGTTTCAGCATCCTTTGGTTCAAACTACATTGAACACTAAAACGTTTAATTAAATTATATATAAAGATACGCTTTTAAGTGCGAAATTGTATTACTGCTATTTGCTAGGCAAAAGACTACAATCGGATGATACCTAAATTTAGGCATCCATCAAATGAAGCTTAAGATAGGAGAGGAAACGAATCAAGCTGAGATTGAGCCCAATAAAGCTTGAGTTTTTAGTTCGTTTAAAGGAAGAAAGCTCAACCTTTAGCTCTGCTCATTTTGACCTTTATGCCTAAAGCTCGTGGTTGACCCGTGACTGGTTTTGCAGGGGCTCGACTAGTTTATTATTATATAAATAAATAAATTAAAAGCTTTTATGTTTTTTAATTAAATACTATATTGGATTTAATTATATGGTATATTTTATTTATATAATAATATGCGAGCTCATGTCGGCTACCGATTGTTAATGAACTCATGACTAAGGCTTGACTTGAGCTCATTCATTAAATGAGCTCCAAAGTATTAGTATTAGTATATTAGTATAATGTTCGGCCCATTGAGCTTTTAGGGATTAGCTTCTTTAGCGTTTTGTGTTCTATATATAGGGTTATTGTTACCTTTTCTTATTCACTGTATTGTTCTCTCAAGTTTGCATTATAATAAAACACTAATCATTCGGTCATATCTATTTCATCATGGTATCAGAGCAATGAACATTGAGAGTTTGTCAGACAAAAAACGAAATCGAGAAGCACAGTGCACCTTAGTAAAGATGTCAGCAACTTGTAGAGCGGACGAAATAAATGGTAAGGAAATAGTTCCTATCTGATAGCGAGTGAAGTGACAATCAATCCTAATGTGTTTCGTCCGTTCATTAAAGACCGAATTACGAGCAATCTGTATAGCACTTTTGTTGTTACAGTGTATCGGGGTATGCTGAGATAATCAAATACCCATGTCAGCAAGTAACCAGCGTAGCCAAACAACCTCGGTAGTAGTGGCAGCCATAGCCCGATACTCGACTTCAGTAGAAGAACGATAAACATCCTGCTTCTTATTCTTCCATGAAACAAGAGAATCTCCAAGTAAGACGTAAAAACCGGTAGTAGACTTACGATCAGTAGGATCCCCGGCCCAATCAACATCACTGTAAGCCCGTAGCTCAAAAGAAGACGATGAAGGAAACACAAGCGTCTGGAACTGGGTGCCCTTAAGTAACTCAGGATGCAAAGGACTGCCCCCCAATGTGCAGTCGTGGGAGCAGTTACAAAGACTAACAATATGAACAACATGAGCAATATTAGGTCCGGTGACCGTGTGATAAACCAAACTAGCCACAATAGCACGATACAAAGTCGGATCATCGAAAGGAACACCATCGGTAGGAGTATAACGAGCATTAGTTTCCAAAGGAGTATCCACAGTCTTGTTGTCAGATAAGCGAGCGCGTTCTAACAAATCTGAAATATACTTTAACTGAGACAGAAGATATCCCTTGTCAGAGTGAGCAACCTCTATTCCTTGGAAATAACGATGCAACCCCGAGTCCTTCATTACAAAACGATGAGCTAAATCACGCTTCAAGGACTCAATACCAGCATAATCATCACCAGTAATAATCATATCATCAACATACAAAGACAAGAGTACCTGACCTACACTTGTAAATTTAACAAACAAAACAGAGTCATGATTACTAGAACGAAAACCAACAGACGTGATGACTTGGAAAATTTCTCAAACCAAACACGAGGAGCTTGTTTGAGACCATATAAACATTTGCGCAGACGACATACTTCTCCAGGCTTGTGAGCAACGCCAAGAGCTCATGCAAATCATCATTCAAGAAAGCATTCTTGAAATCCATATGAGAAATCTTCCACTTGTGAATAGAGGCTACTGCAATCAACGTACGAACCGTAGTCATTTTGGCTACAGGGGCAAAAGTCTCCTCATAATCCATACCATATTCTTGCGAACACCCATTAGCAACAAAACGGGCTTTATACCGTTCAACAGACCCATCAGACTTCGATTATAATTCTAGTCTCTCTCGTTTTGAAAAGCTCTATGGTCATAGACCTGATTTTACTTCCTTACGTGTTTTTGGTTGTGCTTGTTTTGTTCTTCACCCTCATGTGGAACGTAATAAATTGTCAGCTCAATCTGCTTTGTGTGTTTTTTTGGGATATGGGATTACGCAAAAGGGATATCCTTTCTATTGATCCTTTTAATGATAACACTGATAATACCATTTCTAATGTCCAAATCAACACATCTGATATACCGACAACTGAGACATCTACAACATTAGATGCATCTGTTACAGAGACTCCTACAACCCCTTTTGTGTCTGCGTCCACCCCATCACTGGTTGAGAATATGGAGGTTTCTACTGTACGCAAGTCAACTGGCCCTCGTAAGTCCACTAAACTCCGTGATTTTGCTTACTCGTCATACTTAGCTTCGTTTGCTTCTTTTATTGCTAAAGTTCATAGTTTGTGTGAACCCAACTCTTTTAGAGAGGCTATTTCTGATCCCCTTTGGCAGGATGCTATGGATAAGGAATTGACTACCCTTGATCAGACTCATACGTGGGATTTGGTTCCGCTGCCATCTGGAAAGCATACTATTGGTTCTCGTTGAGTGTATAAAATTAAGACTAAGTCTGATAGGTCTGTGTAGGGGTGGCAATTTCGGCTCATTCAAGCAAACGGGTCAAACGAGTTGACGGCAAAAAGTCATAAGTTTTACATAATATTAAAAGGTATTTCAAAGAACGATTTGTTTAATACACCGTTTTATAAATTTTCGTTTTATAAATTTTAACTTAGTATTTTACCACATGTGAATTTAACCGTTTGACCTGTTTGACCCGTTGGGTCAAAATGGCCACCCCTAGATCTGTTGAACGGTATAAAGTCCGTCTTGTTGCTAAGGGGTATTCGCGAGAATATGATATGGATTCTGTGGAGACTTTATTTACCCATGTAGCCAAAATGACTACGGTTCGTACGTTGATTGAAGTAGCCTCTATTCGTAAGTGGAAGATTCCTCATATGGATGTCAATAATGCTTTCTTGAATGGTGATTTGGATGTGGAGGTTTATATGACTCCTCCTCTTGGCGTTGCTCACAAGCCAGGAGAAGTATTTCGTCTGCGCAAAGGTTTACATGGTCTCAAATAACCTCCTCGTGCTTGGTTTGAGAAGTTTTCAACAGTCATCACGTCTCTTGGTTTTCGTTCTATTAATCATGACTCTTTTTTGTTTGTTAAATGTACGAGTGCAGGTTAGATACTCTTGTCTTTGTATGTTAATGATATGATTATTACCGGTGATGATTACGCTGGTATTGAGTCCTTAAAGCGTGATTTAGCTCATCGTTTTGCTATGAAAGACTTGGGGTTGCTCACTCTGACAATGGATATTTTTTTGTCTCCGTCTAAGTATATTTCGGATTTGTTTGAACGCGCTCACCTATCTCACAACAAGACCGTGGATACTCCTTTGGAAACTAATGCTCGTTATACTCCTACTGATGATGTTCCTCTCGATGATCCGACTTTGTATCGTACTATTGTGGGTAGTTTGGTTTATCTCACGGTCACGAGACCTGATATTGCTCATGCTGTTCATATTGTTAGTTAATTTGTAACTTCTCCCACGACTGCACATTGGGGGGCAGTCCTTCGCATTCTGAGATATTTAAGGGCACTTAGTTCCAGATGCTT
The DNA here is from genome assembly GCA_020465985.1 of Centrapalus pauciflorus. NCBI lineage: Eukaryota > Viridiplantae > Streptophyta > Magnoliopsida > Asterales > Asteraceae > Centrapalus > Centrapalus pauciflorus. Next base: position 22,788 of record JAANYP010003570.1, on the reverse strand, counting down.
GTGATTCCTTCATCGTCTTCTTTTAAGCTACGGGGCTTAGGGATACTGAACGTAAGTCCACTATTGATTTTTGCGTCTTTCTTGGAGATTCCCTTGTTTCATGGAAGAGTAAGAAGCAGGATGTTGTTTCTCATTCTTCTACTGAAGCCGAGTATCGGGCTATCGCTGCCACTACTAGCGAGGTTGTTTGGCTACGCTGGTTACTTGCTGACATGGGTGTTCGATTATCTCAGCCTACCCCGATACACTGTGACAACAAAAGTGTTATACAGATTTCTCATAATTTGGTCTTTCATGAACGGACGAAACACATTGAGATTGATTGTACTTCACTCTGCATCATCTTCAAATAGGTACTATATCCTTACCTTTTGTTCTGTCCGCTCTACAAGTTGCTGACATCTTCACTAAGGCACACTCTACTTCTCGATTTCGTTTTTTGTCTGACAAATCATTGCTGTGGCATTGTGACTTTGAGGGGGATATTAGTATTAGTATAATGTTCGGCCCATTAGGCTTTTAGGGTTTAGCTTCTTTAGAGTTTTGTGTTCTATATGTAGGGCTATTGTTATCTTTTCTTATTCATTGTATTGTTATAAGTTTGCATTATAATCAAACCCTAATCATTCGGCCATATCTATTTTCATCACAAAGCTCACTTGAGTTTTTTTCCTATGTTATTAGCAAGTTAAGCTTGTGTGGTTTGCTAGTATCTTGGCTCACGTACACCTAGAGGTGTGCAAATGGTCCAAACCGGCACCGAACCGGATCAAACCAAACTGAGAACCGAAAAGTACGAAAAGTGAAACCGAGAATCGGAAGAGTGGTACCAGTACCAGTTTCAATTCAGTCTTGGTTTTTCCGACGTTTTCAAAAAAATGCAAACCAGACCGAATAGGACCAAGAATAAAAAAACATTAAAAAGTAAAAATCAGAGCCTGGATTGTATCTATTCCAATTCATCCCTAGCTTATGGCAAAAATGTGTTGGTAGGAAGTGGTGTAATGATCATATATAAGGAACAATCAATATTATTGGGAGATATTAGACTTATTATTATTATTATTATTATTATTATTATTATTATTATTATTATAATATAGTCGGTATGTCTAAGGGATAATATATGTAAAGGCCATATAAATTCACAAAATTTCCAGCTCGTGGCCCTTATATTACGCTTGAGTTGATCCATCACGGCCTCCACATGTGCGATGTAGTTTCGTATGCCTTCTGACTCTTTCATCTTCATGCCTTCGTATTCGCCACGAAGAGTTTTGTAGGCTCACTTGCTTCACTCTATCGCTCCTTTGAGCACTCTCTAGTGCGTCCCAAAAGTTCACATTAGATCTTTTTAAAACCCGATCTTGTCTACTACTTGTCTACTTTGCAGCGAACAGTAGAAAGCAGTCTTATCTTACATGCATATATCTCTTAACACCTTTAATTGATTCGCCTGTCGTTGGTCTCTTAGCTTTCTGTCTTCGTAAATCCTGTTTCAACTAGCTCGGAGCAACCTTGTGCGCATAATTCGACTTCATGACTCATGTCAATGGTGGCATATCCTCCTAGAATTCAATTTGGCTCTGTTGCAAATTTGAAAATTTGATGCTGCTGACCACACTGGAGAATATACTACTGTTTTCATAAAAGTCTAAAAACATAATGATTACAACCTTTAATCAATAAAATGAAAACTTTACCTTAATAAGAAAAAAAAACCATCATGTTTTCATGTTTTTGCGTTTTCGTCCCTCCACGTTTTTTTTTCATAAAAGTCATCGAGTTATATTTTTCTTTATAGATTACTAAAATTTGAATATTAGAACCCCATTTTTCAGTTTTTAAAAAACTGGTGTACTAATTATAACGGGACTCTAATAGTCAAATTTCACGAAAAACTATAAAAAATAACATTGATGAAAACGCAAAAAACGTGAGAACATATTGGTTTTTATATAATAAACCCTAATTACTTTTATAAAAATCAATTTGTTTTTAAAATGATATTATTATTATTATAAAGAAAATGATATATCATGCAAATTGTTTTTAAATAAATTTCAAAATTGTGTTAAATTTTTGTCTTTTGGTCGTCGATGCATTTGCTATAATGAACTAGAATTACCACCACTAGTTTAGGTGTTTTCCAATTTGATAGTATCAAAATCTTATAGAATTCAAGATGAACACAATATGAACAAATTTAATACAGCTCAACCGAATGATTAATATTAAGTAAATATGTTTTTCAATACAATACGGCTCAAAACCCTTTCTAAAATCTCCTTCTCACTGTTACATTCAAAAGCACTATTTATAGTTTAAACAACTATTAGAAAATTACAAATAAGACCCTCCACTTTTACATTCATAAACAAAGATAATATTCCCAACAATCTCCCCCTTTTATGGATGTAAATTTGGATTCAGTCTTTGTAGCACAATTTTCTTTCAAAACTTCTTATCCATGTTCGACTGCTCAAACGAATCTCTATTTCAGATATAAAGTCCACAGTCATCATCCTCTCCATCTTTGTGATGACATATTTAGGTCACTTCAACTTGTCTTCATCTAAAACTCCTCTTAATGACATCAGTAACATTCTGTGTGTTCGATCTGAATACTCAGTCATCTTCATAGCCTTTTTGACATGATATTTATTCTTATAAACCACACAAGGAATTCTATCCAGCACCACTTAAAATTCTTTGTGTTTTTCAATATCCTTTAGATCTCGATTAGGTGTCGTCACATTTATCCTTCTCATTCCTCATTCCACTCCGATCTGCAAGTCTTGAATAGACATTAACACCATCTTTGTGTGCATGAACTGGAATATAGCTTTCAGCGCAAATCCACAGTTCTCTATTCTTCTATTTCTACATAGTGCATCAAATAGGTCTTCAATACCTTCAGTGAAGACGTGAAAGAAGTCTGCTTCGCTGAACTGGTATATCTTTTGATCAGTGCGGAGAACTCTGAATGTTGGATAGAAGACCATGACAAATCTATTTTTTTCAATCTTTTTGAGCTCCACAATCCTTTGCCAGACTCTAACATCTTTGAGTGGCTGAGCTCTATTTTTTAAAAAGCTTGCGTAGTTGACGAGATTTAGCATGTTGGGTTCAATAACTCGAAACAACTTCAAAAACGTCAGAGGTGCTTGTTTCTTGCAAAATATCTTTCTCTCTAATAGATCTTCCAAAAGTGGTAAGTGATTTCGTATTTTGATAAACTCAGCATTCTGTTGTGCAGACAGTCTCAGCCTTTTTTTCCTTATTCATCTTTTTATTCAGCTCTTCTTTGTCGAGTAGATTCAGCATATCGTCTATTTCTCTTCGTAGCCTTCCTTGAACAGCTATACTTAAGCCTTGTTGTCTTTCTGATTCATCAGTCGAATTCATTTAAAAATTTGTCCATAAGCTCATCTTTAAAAACATGTTGGACTAATTCGGGAACTCCCATAACCGTCAATGGAACATTCTCATTTGCTTCAACTTTGACAGTGATAAACTTCTTATTAACCACATCAAACTGAGTCACTTTTTTCGTTAACTTCTTCGTTTCAGGATTGTACTGGAGACCAAAATGTGGAGTCAGTATATCATCATACTCCTTTATAGCAGACTTTGCAACCGTTAGTGTCTGTTTAGAATCCAGTACATTATCTTATAAGATCTCTTCTACTAACTCTTCTTCATCAACAAGCCATTCTGCCCTCATCGAAGTTTCAGTAAACTCAAAGGTTTTCAGTTCAATTCAGAAATATTTCTCTCTTCATCAGCTCCCTCAATCATCAATGCATCATGTTCGTTATCTGATTCCCCATATTCTTCAAAAATGAATTCGTAACCAGATTGCATACACAACGAATCTGGAACATCTTCATAAAAAATTCAATTCCAAACCTTGTTGGGAAGTAACTGGTTCGTCTGATTTCGCACCTCCAACTCCTGATTAACCAACTCTGATTTCGTCCGTTGGGAAGTAACTGGTTCGTCTGATTTCGCACCTCCAACTCCTGATTCACCAGCTTCAGAATCTTTACCTTCATAAACAACCAACTGTTTGTTCGATTCATCAAGTTTCCTCATCTTCTCCCCCTCATGAGGAGCATCATCGGAGTCATGATCCTCATGCCATTTTGAACCCGAAGCTTGTGATTTGCAAGTCTCTTCAAGGATAAAAAATCTTTCTGATGCAGCAAGAGCAGTCCCAACAGCTGCCCAACAGCTGCTTCCTACCCAGACATCCTATCATTCATCTGCATAAATTGCTTTTCACAAAAGCTGCTTCTGAGATCAGCATTTGAATCCAATTTTTCTTCTTCAGACTTACAATATTTTTTCCTTTTATCAAACGTTGAATATTGTCATTATCTCCTCAAACTGCGAGATCATTTGCTTATTGACTCTTTGTATCGCATCATCCATTCTTTCTTGACTCACAAGGGGTAAATTGCTAACTCCTGGATCACTAAGATTGCCAATTGTCACAGCCGTGGAACTTGTGTAAAGAACCTGTGTGGTCTACCGTCAGAGATGGTAAAGATGGTAAAGATGAAGCTCTGGTAGCACTTCTAACTATATCATGTGACGGTGCAACGGATGCATCCGACACTATAGTCATTCCGACAGGGACATGAAGTCTTTTTGTACTTGTCACAACGAATGCAACCGACTCAAGTGGCGTTTTCAGGCTCTAAGACTTGTGCATCAAGAAATATGCACTGGGGCAGTTGTGTACTAAATTCAGTATCTATAGGATCCAATTGATCCCTAAACAGTGTGTGATAAATCCCCGTGAAGAAATGAAACATTTTCTTGTTGAGAAAAAGATTAGTGGTTGGGAGGGTGTGCATGCACGTTGATTCAATATCAACTCTCAAAGGAGAGCTGATAGTATATGCGGTTTCCGACTGTTTGCGGTTCGGATCTCCCTCTCACTCTCAATCGCAACGACATCTTCCCTCTATGAATGATACGTTTTAGCTCCGGCCCCGGTTTCATCATCATCATCATCATCATTATCTTCATCTCCTCCTTCTCCTTCTTGAATGTCTAACAAGGTACGTTCAAAATCCTCTCCTTCCTCACCACCCATCACTTTTTTCCTGCTCTCTTGGATAGCTCCTTGGGTAGGAGGACTCGGTTCCTGAGGCTCCACGGGAGCATGATCTATCCTATTAAGTCTAACACTCTCTGCTCTCTCATTAACATACTTCAGAATTGATTCTAGGATTGGCAAGATATTTGCGTTCGGATCATCTCTGTTGCTCATCATCACATGATCTAGACACTTTTGTCTTTGTTATCGTACTTCTGATGCTTCTTTCCACTACTCTCCCCAGATTTGTCATATTTCTCGCGCTTATTATACTTCCTTTGACCCAATTTTATATCGCAGTTTGTTATTTGTCAGTTTGCGATAAAATTTTTTCTGAAAAGCCTTTGTCAGCACGGCCATTTGCTTTTTCATCTCGTCAATTGTAGAGTCTGCAGAAGAGTCATTTAATTCAGATTCAGATGTACTACTTAACACTACTAGCTTCTCCTTCTTTGACTTGAATTTGTATTTCTTATCAGCTACCAGACCCAATGGATCCGCAGTTGCCTTTTCAACTTGCTTTTTGTCAGATACTTTCCTTAAAACAACCTCTTGATAATTGTTCAGATTCTCAAAGTCCATGTGTATGTATATCCATCTCAACAATGTCTTTATGTCTTTGGTCTGTTGGATAATCATTGAGTATTTTTCCCACTTAGAATTAAGTACATTCAAGAACTTGACATTAATGTCCATGTTTGATTTGGCTACTCCGTTCTCCTCTTGATCTTACTGACGAGGTTTATAAATCTGTAGTAAGTATTCTCCAATAATTTCCTTTCTGTGGCCCTAAAATTTTTCAAATGTCATCAGACTGTTCCTTGCTCTGTTAGTTGCAGCTTTGTCAGAACCTCGCATCAACTTGCATACCTCATCCCAGGTGGATTTGACAGTATTATTGTACGTGACACTGATGTAAATGTCATTTGGGATTGAAAGTAACAAAAACTTCCTCGCAGTCTTGTCTCCAAGTTTCCTTCTTTTTTGTGCCTCAGACAGATTTGCATCAATGACCTCTTCAGTCCGTTCTGGAACTGGAGAATTCCCATTTGGAACAGCAGGAATTGTGACAAACAACTTTGTCGGGCCATCCGTCAGTGATTTAAGCATCTCATCAGCTAAGTCTTGAAAACTGATGAATTCTAGAAACCTTTCCCTCCTCCACTCATCAGCTAAGTTTTGAAAACTAATGAATTCTCGAAACCTTTCCCTCAACTGTATGTATTCACCTCTGTAAATAATTGGAGGTTTGGTTTCATTTCCCATTGCAAGAGCATCTTTAGACATCTTGATTAATGATTTTGATCTTCCAAAACTTTTTATGAAATAATGAGTGAAATTCAGTGAAGTGAATTGAATCTCAGATAGTTCTTGATGAAATTCGAAGTATATTAAGTAAATCTCGAATGGAACAGAATGAATCTCGAAGTGATTGTGGTGAATCTCGAATGGTATGTGGTGAATCTCGGATGTAAGTTGATAAATCTCAAAGGGAATAAACTAAAACTCGAAGTGAGTGGAGTGAAACTCGAAATGAATGGAATCAATTTCGGATGGAATAAAATCAAATTCGAAGAACTCAGAAAGTCTTAGAATAAAATTCGAATGAACTTTTGATAAAATCTTGAATCCTTCTAAATGAATCTCGAAGACGACTTTGTAAATATTGAATGAAGTATATTAAAAAATTGAATCACTCTTGATAAAACTCGATTAACTCGATCTTGATAAATTTCGAAGAATACTTGATAAAACTCGAAGAACACTTGATAAAACTCGAAGAACACTAAAAACTTACTGACATATCTAAGTTCAGATCCACTATTTTTTTTACAAAACATTCACAATTTGATCTCAAACTTGCAGCGTAGACTCGTTTTTAGCACATATTTACTTTTTGTGAAGTCACTTTGGCCAATTTCCAATTAAAAAACCTAAAATCGACCAAAAACCTCAATAACACACTTTTTTTATAAAATCAGAAAAACATTAAATAATTTCTCTATGTTTGGAGATGTGATGTGAGACATATCAGTTGATTCGTCTTTTCAAACTAAGGACTTGATCAGATTTTGAAACTCAAACACCCATAGAATAAAAAACCAGACGAGATTTTCAGATTTGAAATATTGTTGAGAAAAAACTCAAGAAATCAATAGAATATAGATTTAATCACTCAGTTATTTCCATATCAGGTTCTGATACCAATTGATAGTATCAAAATCTAATAGAAATCGAGATGAACACAATAAGATTAGATTTAATAAAGCTCAACCGAATGATTAATATCGAGTAAATATGTTTTTCAATACAATAGGCCTCAAAACCCTTTCTAAAATCTCCTTCTCACTGGTACATTTAAAAGCACACTATTCATAGTCTAAATAACTACAAATAAGCCCCTCTAGTTTTACATTCATAAACAAAAATAATATTCCTAACACAATTTATAAGCTTAGAAAAACCCATCATAAAACAACAATTCTTACCATGTGTAACCATTTAAATGATTAAACATGTGTGTTCGCTAAAATGTAATACGAAAGAAAGTCCATCGGAATACACTCCACAACCAAAGTTAACGATAAAGCTTATCAATCGAACAATATAGATCGGATTAGCACTTCATCAGTGTGACATATGACAAGAGATCGCAGCAATTGGAGTACTCTCTTTTTACTAGAAAACTACTTATATTAGATACAAGAAGAACATAGGGTGCGTTTAGTAAACAAAAATTTTCGGTTTGGAGTTTTTAATAAATTGAAAACATGATGGTTTTTAAGAAACATATTTTAGAGATGAGAATGTGTTTAGATGTTTTATAAATAGTTTTTGCGTTTTCATTTTTTTAATTACCTTTATAACATAGATTTGAGTGATTATATTGAAAACAAATGTGAAAACCTCAAGAATGTGTTTTCAAGTTTACTTGTAAATTTGAAAGCTAAAAACTGAAAACATCAAAAAATAATGGAATGAATGTGTTTTCCAGATTAACTAGATGGCCCTTTTTGCCAAAACAGAATAACTGGATGGCCCCTAGAATTTTATAATTTTACTTGATAACCTAATATATGCATTGTTACATGCCTATTTAAGTATTTATATTGCAAGTATAAACAACTTAACCAACAAAGAATTAAGTTCCTATTAAACTCACTGTAAAGAGTAAATAATAACAAAGCGGAAATTGGAAATCAATACAAACCTGAAACAGTTTCCTCTACTTATTTTCTGTCATCATTTTATATTTTCCTGCACTCTCATCAATTAAATTACTAGTTGGAGACCCTTGTGAAATAAGATTATTCACAAAAATAATCATGCATGAAAGTCCTCAATATCAGATTGCTTACTTCAAACATCGATATTATGTATAAATATCTGCCGGCTTGTGGAATGAAATTATGGGGTCAGCTAAGGGTATTGGTTGAAATACAAAATAACGTATAAGGTTAGTTAAAGATGCCATATGCAAAATTAATGTTGGGAATCTGAATGTATTACAATAGTTAGGAATGATAACTTGTGGCAACTGTCAATTTTACGTTTTAGGTTAGACCACAGACCCATCTATTTAAGTTACCTTTTCATTATCCAATTGATTTCTTAGACTTAGAAATAGAAACCTAAGTCGCAAACAATTAAGAAATTTCGTTAATTTGCTTAGTTTTCTGCGTTCGGCGCTAAATATTCTGATAATTTTCGTACAGTGCCAGAAATTATAATTAATGGATTGACATAACAAGCTAATAATGATTCAAAATACAAAGACACATAATGTTGAATTCACTTAGTAATTAAAGTAAAATAAGTAACAAATTTAATTAAATATTTGAAAAAAGAAATCCGTATTGTGTCAATTTAACTAAAATACCAATAAACTTATAAAAGTTTACGTAAATAATAATAAACAAGAGAAACATAAATTTGAAACATAAAAATTTTATGAATATAAATTACACAAATGCTAAAAAGTTACTTATGTCACAAACTAGTAAGAAAATGAGCATAAACTTTACTCTTTATGCACAAACAAGCAACCAACTCCTAAATACATATATCTACAACTTTATAAGAAAATAAATAAATAAATAAATCTGAATCTCACCCTTTAAGGTCCAGCCAAGAGAAAAAAAAAAAGAAAAAGTGTGATTTTTTTCTATAAAAATCACTTCAACACTCCATCTCTTAATCATTCTCATTCCACTCATTCTCTCTCTTGTTTCTCTCACTAAAACTCAGATTTTTCTCTCAAAAATCAGCAGAAAATCCAGCCATTAACACCTTCATTTGAACTCATCAAGTGTGAATCAAAAAGTACAAACATGTGTTCATGCATCTAGCATGAACACTACACTCAAACTTCATCTTTTTACAAGTTTTCTTGTTATTTCTCCTACTTTTTCTTTCATTTTTCTTCAAGAACGATTTTGTTACTTGATGTTTGTAGATTAACCATCAACACATGTTAAATGTTGTAAAAGATGGTAATCCATGATCAAACCTAAGTCAAGAAACAAGAAAGCTCTTGAAAAGCTCAAAAATGGGCATGCATGGTAGCTTTATGGTTCAAACACTTTCTGGATCTGAAAATATTACAGGTTTTATTTCCTTGTCTTATATGTTTTGTATAATTATTTCAGAATTTATTAAGAAGATTTAGTATTTTTAAAAATTCGTACAAAAATATGTGTCCAGAAGGTTGTGCTGTCTGCACACCTTTCTTGTTTGGACAGTAGGAGGCTATAAACTTAATCATTTTGAATGATTCCACTTGGGTTCAAAAGTTAACCCATAAAACTAGCTTCCAGAAAAAGAATCAACTAAATCTAAGCTTGCATGTGTGAGATATGGTGTTTTAAAGTCAACCCAACTTTCTGTCCAGATTTATGATTCTGTATACTTGTTTTTAAAAATCCGTGTAGAACAGAATACACATTATTTTTGAATGAGACCACTTGGGTTAGTTAGTTAACTCATCAACTTAAATTTCAGAAGAAGGATCACCCCATTTGGGTCAAGAATGAACAAGTTATGACCATTTGAAGTTGGGTCATAATCTGCTTATAAATCTTCAAGCAAACAGCATACAAGTTATTGACAAAACTTGATGTGCATGCTTATGAATCCGATTTTATTGATGATTAAACTCAAGTTTTGAACATGCAATGGTGTTAGGTATCTTCAAAACACATTTACCCCATAAATAACTCAAAAGAGTGAGATTTTGAGTGTTTGAACCATAAATCTACCATGCATTCCCATTTTTGAGCTTTTCAAGAGCTTTCTTGTTTCTTGACTTAGGTTTGATCATGGATTACCATCTTTTACAACATTTAACATGTGTTGATGGTTAATCTACAAACATCAAGTAACAAAATCGTTCTTGAAGAAAAACTAGGAGAAAACTTGTAAAAAGATGAAGTTTGAGTGTAGTGTTCATGCTAGATGCATGAACACATGTTTGTACCTTTTGATTCACACTTGAAGAGTTCAAATGAAGGTGTTAATGGCTGGATTTTCTGCTGATTTTTGAGAGAAAAATCTGAGTTTTAGTGAGAGAAACAAGAGAGCGAATGAGTTGAATGAGAATGATGAAGAGATGGAGTGTTGAAGTGATTTTTATAGAAAAAAAATCACACTTTTTCTTTTCCTTTTCTTTTTTTTTTCTCTTGTCTGGACCTTAAAGGGTGAGATTCAGATTTATTTATTTATTTATTTTCTTATTATTTAAGAGTTGGTTGCTTGTTTGTGCATAAAGAGTAAAGTTTATGCTCATTTTCTTACTAGTTTGTGACATAAGTAACTTTTTAGCATGTGTAATTTATATTCATAAAGTTTTTATGTTTCAAATTTATGTTTCTCTTGTTTATTATTATTTATGTAAACTTTTATAAGTTTGTTGGTATTTTAGTTAAATTGACACAATACGGATGTCTTTCTTCAAATCTTTAATTAAATTTGTTACTTATTTTTACTTTAATTACTAAGTGAATTCAACATTATGTGTCTTTGTATTTTGAATCATTATTAGCTTGTTATGTCAATCCATTATAATTTCTGGCATTGTACGAAAATTATCAGAAAATTCAGCGCGCTGAACGTAGAAAACTAAGCAAATTAACGAAATTTCTTAATTGTCTGCGACTTAGGTTTCTATTTCTAAGTCTAAGAAATCAATTGGGTAATGAAAAGGTAACTTGAATAGATGGGTCTGTGTCTAACCTGAAACGCAAAATTGACAGTTGCCACAGTCTCCCCCCGTTAATTATTGCTTGTCTTGTTTGTCGTCTTTAAATAGGTGGAGGTATTTGCGTCTCATGGAGTCTTCTCGTTCCCACGTGTATTCGGGTCCACATTTTGCATTCCAATGGACCTTTACGATCAGAATTTTTCATCGTTTAAGTTTCTTGACTTCTCTATCGAGGATCTCTACCGGTTCCTCTTGGAAAAGTAACTGTTCATTCACTTTGACTTCCTTGCTCGGAATAACAAGAGGATCATCTTCCACCCATTTCTTAAGGTTTGATACGTGGAATACATTGTGAATATTGCCCAGTTCTGCGGGTAGTTCCAACTTGTAAGCCATGGGGCCGATCTTTTTCAAGATCTTGTATGGCCCGATGTACCTGGGACTTTGTTTGCCTTTGATTCCAAACCGTATCTCCCCTTTCCATGGTGATACCTTCAACAAAACTTTGTCTCCTACTCGAAAGGCGAGCGGTTTTCTGCGTTTATCGGCATAACTCTTCTGGCGATCCATTGCTGCTCGAAGTCTATCCCGAATAATCGAGATCTTCTCTATTGTTTCTTGGATAATTTCAGATGCGGTTATCTGCTTGTCTCCGATTTCTAACCAACTCAGGGGTGAACGACACTTTCGTCCATAGAGAGCCTTGTAGGGTGCACACTTGATACTAGTGTGATAACTGTTGTTGTACGAGAATTCTACGAAAGGTAGGTGTGCATCCCAATTTCCACTAAAATCCATAACACATGCCCTAAGCATGTCCTCCAATGTTTGGATCGTTCGTTCACTTTGCTCGTCAGTCTGGGGATGGTAAGCAGTACTCATATCAATTCTAGTTCCCAATGCTTTTTGTAGTGAACACCATACTCGTGATGTAAATCGGCTATCCCGATCCGAAATGATAGCAATTGGGACTCCATGTCGAGTCACAATCTCGTTGATGTAAATCTGTGCAAGCTTCTTCACCTTATAGCTGTTTCGAATAGGTATAAAATGAGCAGACTTCGTTAACCGATCTACGATAACCCAAATTGCATCATACCCTCTTGTCGTCCGTGGCAACTGCGTGACAAAGTCCATAGTCACCTTTTCCCATTTCCACACGGGAATTTCAGGTTGTTGCAGTTGTCCCGAGGGTTTCTGATGTTCAGCCTTGACTTTAGCACAAGTCAAGCATCTCCCAACGAATTGGGCAATGTCCTTCTTCATTCCACGCCACCAATAGGATTCTTTCAAATCCTTATACATCTTATCTGCTCCTGGATGGATCGAGTATCGGGATTTGTGCGCTTCTGCCAAGATTAACTCTCTTAGGTTGTGAACTTTAGGAATCCAAACCCGGTCTTTAAAGTAAAGCACGCCATCCGACTTAGATTCCAATATTTGCTCAAAATTATGTGATCCTTCGGCCTTCACCTTTTCTGCCAAAAGTGCTTCTTTTTGGGCTCCACGAACTCGAGTGTGGAGATCTGTTTGTACGACTATTCTTCCTGCCGGAGGTCGTGTCGACTTATCATTCGAGATCCCACTTGTTATGGTAGCCACCATTCCAACTCTTCCTGTGTGGCTTTTTACATCGCAGTCGAAATCGCTGATCAATTCTATCCATTTTGTCCGTCGAATGTTTTCCTGTACCAACATTCCTAACGCTCGGACTTTTGTGGGCTTCGTTCTTACCTTTCTACTTAGCGCATCGGCTACCACATTGGCCTTGCCCGGGTGGTACCGAATATCACATTCGTAATCACTGAGTAACTCTACCCATCTCCTTTGCCTCATATTGAGAAGTTTCTGATCTAGAATATGTTGGAGACTTTTATGGTCAGTGTAAATCGTGCACTTAGTACCATACAAGTAATGTCTCCAAATTTTGAGTGCAAAGACAACTGCTCCCAACTCTAGATCATGGGTTGTATAATTCTTTTCGTGGACTTTAAGTTGTCTTGAGGCATAAGCTATGACATTGTTTTTCTGCATCAGGACACACCCTAACCCTTGATGTGAAGCATCACAATAAACAACGAAGTCATCGGTTCCTTCAGGTAATGCCAAAATTGGAGCGTTACACAACTTCTTCTTTAGAAGCTGGAATGCTTCTTCTTGCGATTCTCCCCATGTGAATTTCTGCTCCTTCTGAGTTAGCATTGTTAATGGTTTAGCAATTTTTGAGAAGTTCTTAATAAATCGACGGTAGTAGCCTGCTAAACCCAAAAATTGACGGATCACGGATCTCTGTAGGGGTTCTCGGTGCTTCCCATTTCTTGATTGCTTCAACTTTGGTAGGGTCTACCTGAATTCCCTTCTCATTCACTATATGACCAAGAAATTGCACTTCCCTCATCCAGAAGTCGCACTTAGAGAACTTGGCATACAACGCTTCCTTTTTAAGTAACTCCAGGATTAACCTCAAATGATGTTCGTGAGCTCCCTTACTTTTTGAGTAGATCAAAATGTCGTCAATAAAGGCAATGACAAATTTATCCAAATAAGATCTACAGACTCTGTTCATTAGATCCATGAACGCCGCCGGTGCATTGGTTAATCCAAAAGGCATAACAAGAAACTCGAAATGCCCGTACCGCGTTCGGAAAGCTGTCTTCGGAGTGTCCTCCTCTCGAACTCTCAATTGACGATCTATTTTCGAGAAATATGTTGCTTCTTGCAGCTGATCAAACAAGTCATCTATTCGAGGTAAGGGGTATCAGTTCTTAATTGTTAGCTTGTTTAACTCCCTGTAGTCTATGCACATTCGGAAAGAACCATCCTTCTTCTTGACGAATAGGACCGGGGCTCCCCAAGGTGAAGAGCTAGGTTGGATAAATCCTTTGTCGAGGAGTTCTTGCAGTTGATCTGACAACTCTTTCATTTCCGCAGGTGCTAAACGGTAGGGTGATTTGGCCACGGGTGCCGCTCCTGGAACCAAATCGATATGGAATTCGACTTGTCTCAAAGGGGGTAATCCGGGTAAATCTTCCGGAAAGACTTCAGGATATTCTTTTACTATTGGAATCTCTTGAATCTGCTTCTCTTTCATCCCCTTATCCACCACATGTGCTAGGAAAGCACAACACTTCTTCTTAAGGAATTTTCGTATCTTCATACACGATACGATCTTTAAATTCCTATTCGGCTTATCCCCTTGTAAAATAAAGGTTTCTCCATTCTCAAGAGGTAATTTGATGATTTTCTCAGAACAACAAATTTCTGCCCTATGTTTGGATAACCAATCCATTCCTACGACCACATCAAAACTTCCTAGTTCGATCGGAATAAGGTCAATATTGAATATCTTATCATCTAGATTCAAGCTACAACCATTTAAAATAATATCGACCTTGATTTCTTATCCATTAGCAAACTCAATCACATAAGGATCACTTAAGTTCATACATTCACATTAATCATGGACCTAAAGTCTGTCGAAATAAAACTTCTATCTGCCCCTGAATCAAATAATATGGACGCATAGTTATCGTTTAAGAGGAATGTACCAGTCACCACGTTTGGGTCTTGCCTCCTCAGCTCCTAGTGCAAAGGCTCTTCCTCTAGCTTGTCTGTCCGGGTTTCGGTTGTCGCCAGGGTTTTTATTCAGCTTAGGGCATTTATTTCTGAAGTGCTCTTGGCTTCCACATTCGTAGCAAGCCCTTTTTCCCTCCTTGCTTTCATCCTTTTTCCCGTCGTTCCCAGCTTTGCAATACTTTGTTGGGTGACCTATCTTCTTGCAGTTTGTGCAATAAGCACATTTCCCTTCATGATGATAGTTGCATTTGGCGCACTTCGGAAGTCCACCTTGATACTGCTTTGTCTCCTGCACTTTGACCCCATAATTGGCCCCAAACTTCTGACTCTTCCCCGAGCTTTGTCCATGCCCTTTCCCTTTTTCGTTCTCCGCCTTCTTTTTGCCGGTCTCTATCCTTCCCAGCGTTCCCGCTCTGATTGCATTATTTGTCAAACTTGTGGCCAGATCCACAACACTCTGAATTGTTGCTGGTCGTGCAGCCATAACCATTCCTCTAATCTCTGGAGCCAATCCATGAATGTAGTGCTTAATCCGCTTTTCTTCTGGGGTAACCATGTGAGGGACTAGTCTTGCTAAATCATGGAAACGGTAGGTGTACTGATCAATCTCCTTCCCTATCATGGTATGATTCCAGAATTCAGCTTCGAGCTTCTGAATTTCACTTCTTGGACAGAATTCCTTGGTTAGGAGACCCGTGAACTCCTCCCATGGAATTTGATTAGCTGCTTCACGTCCACGGTTGCGAACTTGTAGATTCCACCATGTTAGAGCCCGATCTTGGAACCTTGCATTGAGAACTTGACTTTACAGTCCTCCGCACATTGACTAATGTTCTGTACGGCCTCAATGTGCTCAATCCATGTGATCAGCCCGGTCGCTCCTTCCGTCCCATACAACTCCTTCGGCTTACAAGACATGAAAGCCTTGTATGATCTCTCATTATTTAGAGTGCCAGTTGCTCCGGTATTGGGTCGATTGTTTGGACCTTGACCTCCAGCTAGTCCGGTGTTAATTCCGGCAGTCACTTGGGTTACTATGCTAGGAATAGCATTTCGGATGTGTTGCCCTATCAGCTGATCCAGATTGGATTCATCTCCAGAGTTACGTGTACTCCTTCGGGGAGGCATGATTCTGGCATACAAATTACAATATCGGTTTAGAGTTTGCTATATGTATAAGCTTTATAAATATCTTTCCGTTGAAATAATTGTACAATTTATATTTATCCAAAACACAACTTAAAACGCATGATCTATAAGAAAATAATAGCAATACATTTCACGATCAACACCAAGGTTCACATTTCGATTGAAATTTAAATAGTACATTGGAAATTTAAAATTCGTAATTTGCTAAACATAGCATTACATCCTTCAAAATAATTGTTTCATAAGTTTGTTTCAAAATAATAAATAAGGATGAGATGTCTTTTCTTCAAAAGTAATCATGGCTGCCAGCTCTAAGTCCGTGCGCATATGATCGCCAAAAGGACCACAAACATGATGCACATAATCCCCACAGTCACGCAAAGGTAAACCGTGTGTCTCCTAGTGGTCATCTGGGTCTCGTCCGCAGTCCTACTAGATCGCGTGACCGCAGTGAGCACATCATCAACTACCTCGGTCATGTTCGTCATTGCCTGCTGCTGCCGATACACCAATCCATGCCTACAGTCCCTAACGGATAAGTCCAAGGCATGTAACCTCCTTGCCTGAACCCATGCCACACTAGGCATGTAACCTGCTGGTGTTCCTACGACCGGCTGACATGCTCCAGCAGTCTCAGTGGGTGGTGCTCTCATCGCTGCCCTAGCAGGTATCGGGACACTCTTTCTTGCTGTCGCTCGGATGCGGGGTCCACGAAGTGCTGGTGGGGGGTACGCTGGTGCTGGCTGGGGTAGTAGGTTCACGGGTGATGCTCGTGGATCAGGACTCGGGGTATAACCGCTAGATTCCTCTTGTTCGTGCTCTGATGGGTGTTCCTCCTCTTCGGAAATCCGTGGGTTGTTACTTGGGCGACCCGTAACATAACCAGATGCATCGGCCGAGTAAGTAGTGTGGGATGATGATGAGCGTGACATGGTGCTAAAAAAAAAATACACGTTTGTTGCTAAGTATGTATCTATCGTTTGCATAAAGTAAGTATCCTTGTATCATCTTACTTCTAAGGCATAAGCATAAGGGTCTCGCGAACCGAGTTACGACTATCCTAGACACCATCCATTTGGTTATATCGACTCGTGAATATATGTTTTCAAGGTAATAGTATAGGCTTAGAAACTTCTATTAGTAGTTCGGGTTCTTTGGGGTAACATGCAATGATCACACATGCACACATAATGCAATTTTATAAAAGTGGTTGTAGTGAAAAAAAAATGGTTTTTAAACATACTCCTAGTGTAACCACTTCAAGTCATGCATTATCGTTTATTAATTAAGCAAAGGTGGTCAAGCATTGGTTAATTAAGAAACTATAATACCATAACTGACTTAGTTAAACTAGTTATATGTAAAACATATTTTGAAAACAATGTTTCGAGTGGTTGGTTATAGTTAAAAAGTTTTCCAAATGAAAAACTTGGTATTCTCTAAAACGTGGCTCTGATACCAAAAACTGTCACACCCCGCTAAAGCGGAAACACGAGATGTAACCAAGTTTTTCATTTGGTATCAGAGCCACGTTATAGAGAATACCAAGTTTTTCAATTGGAAAACTTTTTAACTATAACCAACCACTCGAAACATTGTTTTCAAAATATATTTTACATATAACTAGTTTAACTAAGTCAGTTATAGTATTATTGTTTCTTAATTAACCAAAGCTTGACCACCTTTGCTTAATTAATAAACGATAATGCATGACTTGAAGTGGTTACACTAGGAGTATGTTTAAAAACCATTTTTTTTCACTAAAACTACTTTTATAAAAATGCATTATGTATGCATGTGTGATCATTGCATGTTACCCCAAAGAACCCGAATTACTAATAGAAGTTTCTAAGCCTATACTATTACCTTGAAAACATATATTCACGAGTCGATATAACCAAATGGATGGTGTCTAGGATAGTCGTATCTCGGTACGCGAGACCCTTATGCTTATGCCTTAGATGTAAGATGATACAATGATACTTACTTTATGCAAACGATAGATACATACTTAGCAACAAACGTGTATTTTTTTTAGCACCATGTCACGCTAATCATCATCCCACACTACTTACTCGGCCGATGCATCTGGTTATGTTACGGGTCGCCCAAGTAACAACCCACGGATTTCCGAAGAGGAGGAACACCCATCAGAGCACGAACAAGAGGAATCTTGCGGTTATACCCCGAATCCTGATCCACGAGCATCACCCGTGACCCTACTACCCCAGCCAGCACCAGCGTACCCCCCACCAGCACTTCGTGGACCCCGCATCCGAGCGACAGCAAGAAAGAGTGTCCCGATACTTGCTAGGGCAGCGATGAGAGCACCACCCACTAAGACTGCTGGAGCATCCCAGCCGGTCGTAGGAACGCCAGCAGGTAACATGCCTAGTGTGGCATGGGAGCAGGAAGGAGGTTACATGCCTTGGACTTATCCGTTAGGGACTGTAGGCATGGATTGGTGTATCGGCAGCAGCAGGCAATGACGAACATGACCGAGGTAGTTGATGATGTGCTCACTGCGGTCACACGATCTAGTAGGACTGCGGACGAGGCCTAGATGGCCACTAGGAGACAGACGGTTTACCTTTGCGTGACTGTGGGGATTATGTGCATCATGTTTGTGGTCCTTTTGAAGATCATATGGGCACGGACTTAGAGCTGGCAGCCATGATTACTTTTGAAGAAAAGGCATCTCATCCTTATTATTATTTTGAAACAAACTTATGAAACAATGATTTTGAAGGATGTAATGCTATGTTTAGCAAATTACGAATTTTAAATTTCCAATGTACTATTTAAATTTCAATCGAAATGTGAACCTTGGTGCTGATCGTGAAATGTATTGCTATTATTTTCTTATAAATCATGCATTTTAAGTTGTGTTTTGGATAAATATAAATTGTATAATTATTTCAACGGAAAGATATTTATAAAGCTTATACATATAGCAAACTCTAAACCGATACTGTAATTTGGATGCCAAAATCATGCCTCCCCGAAGGAGTACACGTAACTCTGGAGATGAATCCAATCTGGATCAACTGATAGGGCAACACATCCGAAATGCTATTCCTAGCATAGTAACCCAAGTGACTGCCGGAATTAACACCGGACTAGCTGGAGGTCAAGGTCCAAACAACCGACCCAATACCGGAGCAACTAGCACTCTAAATAATGAGAGATCATACAAGGCTTTCATGTCTTGTAAGCCGAAGGAGTTTTATGGGACGGAAGGAGCGATCAGGCTGATCATATGGATTGAGCACATTGAGGCCGTACTGAACATTAGTCAATGTGAGGAGGACTGTAAAGTCAAATTCTCAATGCAAGGTTCCAAGATCGGGCTCTAACATGGTGGAATCTACAAGTTTGCAACCGTGGACGTGAAGCAGCTAATCAAATTCCATGGGAGGAGTTCACTGGTCTCCTAACCAAGGAATTCTGTCCAAGAAGTGAAATCCAGAAACTCGAAGCTGAATTCTGGAATCATACCATGATAGGGAAGGAGATTGATCAGTACACCCACCGTTTCCATGATTTAGCAAGACTAGTCCCTCACATGGTTACCCCAGAAGAAAAGCGGATTGAGCGCTACATTTATGGATTTGCTCCAGAGATTAGAGGAATGGTTATGGCTGCACGACCAGCAACAATTCAGAGTGTTGTGGATCTGGCCACAAGTTTGACAAATAATGCAATCAGAGCGGGAACGCTGGGAAGGATAGAGACCGGCAAAAAGAAGGCGGAGAACCAAAAAGGGAAAGGGCATGGACAAGGCTCGGGGAGGAGTCAGAAGTTGGGGGCCAATTATGGGGTCAAAGTGAAGGAGACAAAGCGAAATCAAGGTGGACTTCCGAAGTGCGCCAAATGCAACTATCATCATGAAGGGAAATGTGCTTATTGCACAAACTGCAAGAAGATAGATAGGTCACCCAACAAAGTATTGCAAAGCTGGGAACGACGGGAAGAAGGATGAAAGCAAGGAGGGAAAAAGGGCTTTCTACGAATGTGGAAGCCAAGAGCACTTCAGAATTAAATGCCCTAAGCTGAATAAAAACCCTGGCGACAACCGAAACCCGGACAGACAAGCTAGAGGAAGAGCCTTTGCACTAGGAGCTGAAGAGGCAAGGCAAGACCCAAACGTGGTGACTAGTACATTCCTCTTAAACGATCACTATGCATCCATATTATTTGATTCAGGGGCAGATAGAAGTTTTATTTCGACAGACTTTAGGTCCATGATTCATGTGAATGCTATGAACTTAAGTGATCCTTATGTGATTGAGTTTTCTAATGGACAAGAAACCAAGGTCGATATTATTTTAAATGGTTGTAGCTTGAATCTAGATGATAAGATATTCAATATTGACCTTATTCCGATCGAACTAGGATGTTTTGATGTGGTCGTAGGAATGGATTGGTTATCCAAACATAGGGCAGAAATTTGTTGTTCTGAGAAGATCATCAAATTACCTCTTGAAAATGGAGAAACCTTTATTTTACAAGGGGATAAGCCGAATAGGAATTTAAAGATCGTATCGTGTATGAAGATACAGAAATTCCTTAAGAAGAAGTGTTGTGCTTTCCTAGCACATGTGGTGGATAAGGGGATGAAAGAGAAGCAGATTCAAGAGATTCCAATAGTAAAAGAATATCTTGAAGTCTTTCCGGAAGATTTACCCGGATTACCCCCTTTGAGACAAGTCGAATTCCATATCGATTTGGTTCCAGGAGCGACACCCGTGGCCAAATCACCCTACCGTTTAGCACCTGCGGAAATGAAAGAGTTGTCAGATCAACTGCAAGAACTCCTCGACAAAGGATTTATCCAACCTAGCTCTTCACATTGGGGAGCCCCGGTCCTATTCATCAAGAAGAAGGATGGTTCTTTCCGAATGTGCATAGACTACAGGGAGTTAAACAAGCTAACAATTAAGAACCGATACCCCTTACCTCGAATAGATGACTTGTATGATCAGCTGCAAGGAGCAACATATTTCTCAAAAATAGATCTTCGATCTGGATACCATCAATTGAGAGTTCGAGAGAAGGATACTCCGAAGACAGCTTTCCGAACGCGGTACGGGCATTTCGAGTTTCTTGTTATGCCTTTTGGATTAACCAATGCACCGGCGGCGTTCATGGATCTAATGAACAGAGTCTGTAGACCTTATTTGGATAAATTTGTCATTGTCTTTATTGACAACATTTTGATCTACTCAAAAAGTAGGGAGCTCACGAACATCATTTGAGGTTAATCCTGGAGTTACTCAAAAAGGAAGCGTTATATGCCAAGTTCTCTAAGTGCGACTTCTGGATGAGGGAAGTGCAATTTCTTGGTCATATAGTGAATGAGAAAGGAATTCAGGTAGACCCTGCCAAAGTTGAAGCAATCAAGAAATGGGAAGCACCGAGAACCCCTACAGAGATCCGTCAATTTTTGGGTTTAGCAGGCTACTACCGTCGATTTATTGAGAACTTCTCAAAAATTGCTAAACCATTAACAATGCTAACTCAGAAGGAGCAGAAATTCACATGGGGAGAATCGCAAAAAGAAGCATTCCAGCCTCTAAAGAAGAAGTTGTGTAACGCTCCAATTTTGGCATTACCTGAAGGAACCGATGGCTTTGTTGTTTATTGTGATGCTTCACATCAAGGGTTAGGGTGTGTCCTGATGCAGAAAAACAAGGTCATAGCTTATGCCTCAAGACAACTTAAAGTCCACGAAAAGAATTATACAACCCATGATCTAGAGTTGGGAGCAGTTGTCTTTGCACTCAAAATTTGGAGACATTACTTGTATGGTACTAAGTGCACGATTTACACTGACCATAAAAGTCTCCAACATATTCTCTCCAACATATTCTAGATCAGAAACTTCTCAATATGAGGCAAAGGAGATGGGTAGAGTTACTCAGTGATTACGAATGTGAAATTCGGTACCACCCGAGCAAGGCCGATGTGGTGGCCGATGCGCTAAGTAGAAAGGTAAGAACGAAGCCCACAAAAGTCCGAGCGTTAGGAATGTTGGTACAAGCTAACATTCGACGGACAAAATGGATAGAATTGATCTGAGTACTGCTTACCATCCCCAGACTGACGGGCAAAGTGAACGAACGATCCAAACATTGGAGGACATGCTTAGGGCATGTGTTATGGATTTTAGTGGAAATTGGGATGCACACCTACCTTTGGTAGAATTCTCGTACAACAATAGTTATCACACTAGTATCAAGTGTGCACCCTACGAGGCTCTCTATGGACGAAAGTGTCGTTCACTCCGGTTAGAAATCGGAGACAAGCAAATAACCGCATCTGAAATTATCCAAGAAACAACAGAGAAGATCTCGATTATTCGGGATAGACTTCGAGCAGCAATGGATCGCCAGAAGAGTTATGCCGATAAACGCAGAAAACCGCTCGCCTTTCGAGTAGGAGACAAAGTTTTGTTGAAGGTATCACCATGGAAAGGGGAGATACGGTTTGGAATCAAAGGCAAACTAAGTCCCAGGTACATCGGGCCATACAAGATCTTGAAAAAGATCGGCCCCGTAGCTTCCAAGTTGGAACTACCCGCTGAACTGGGCAATATTCACAATGTATTCCACGTATCAAACCTTAAGAAATGGGTGGAAGATGATCCTCTTGTTATTCCGAGCAAGGAAGTCAAAGTGAATGAACACTTACTTTTCCAAGAGGAACCGGTAGAGATCCTCGATAGAGAAGTCAAGAAACTTAAACGAAGAAA